>BSBN01001582.1:0-600000 GCA_027924645.1 Cunninghamia lanceolata | reverse complement strand
GAAGATTACTCATTATTCATGCAAGGAGAGGGCCTACAAAACATAGTCACACAAATAGTTGGCTTTATCATGATAACTATGTAAAAATCAACCATGTGACCTCCCATTTTGAGGTTGACAACCTTAGGAACTCTATTATGCATGTACATATGTTTGTAAGTGACTTTTGGTTAGTATTATTTTAATTGACATCAAAATTACAACATATTAACTATTTAAATTTCACCTACAAAAATAGTTTGCATGCTAAGAACAAAGTTAGAGTTGTTAAAATGAAATAAAGGTTTTTATTTTAATGAAACCATAAAAACATAGATAATCTCTTAATTTCTATTTAAAAATACTTTCAAATGAGAAAAGAGATTTTGTACATACAAGTATTATTATTGGCTTATTTCATTTTAAAGGAAATTAAATGTAATCTACGTTGTCTTTGTGATTATTATTTCCTTTTATTACTCAACTAAAATTTTACGTGCCTTGATATAATTGTTTGATATACCATTTACACTCTTAATACCTTGATATGATTGAATATAGAATTGATTTTTGAGCGATTGTTCTAATCTTTATTCTCACTCACATATTGATTTGTTCACTATGAATGTAACATGTAATCAATCTTCTACTACTCTTTGAAATGCCCTTGATATTATTTTCGAAAAGATTATAAATCTTCACCTCTCTCATATATCTTTGGAGATCTACTTTTGGCTAGTAAAATATTGCTTTAATTTTCTTCTATGACGGCATACTTCTCATGTCCACATCAAAAGAGTTCCTCTTTTGGGTACACACTAAATATTTATAGATCTTGAGTACATTATTTTTAGAAAAAATTTGTAGAAAATTTTGATTCAAAATCATTCATAGATTTTCAAAAACCATTCTATTTAATTTCATATCAACATTGAAAACTTTTTATCAATTGTAGTGGATTAAATGCTACTATGTGCTGATTTGAATGTATAAATCCCAATGATACTTTCTCATTACTCCTCTCTCCAATGTTAACATCATTACTACATGTATGGTCATAAAGACCATTTCTATTCACACTTAATTAATATTATATAACTGAACTAATAATATATTTCCCAAGTCTATATTTAAAAGTCTTAATATATTTATTTAGATATGTACTTTCCTAAATCATTTTTGAAATGGATAGTTTACCATGCTTCATGTTCCACATTAATTTGAAAAATAGAAATTGCCAATATCATTCAAGTGAAATTATGGAAAAGATGTGAACTTATGGAAAAGATGTAAACTACATCAATAGTGAAAAAAATTTATAATTATTTTTGTATTAATATTGTTAAAGATTGAAGTTTAAAAAGATAAACAATTTATTAAATAAGATAAAAGTTAATTAAAAATATTTCTAAACATATATCTTTATTAACATGGCCAAATATTAAAGATTGAAAAACACATCAAATTGCATTAAATATAAATGTAAGATATTAAATATGAATTGAGAAATGAAAAAATCCTATCTTATAAAAAATATGTAAATTTAAAATTAATAATTAAATTTATTAAACTCATGCTATTAAAATAAAGAAATAAAGGAATTTAAACTTTTTGGAAAAATTAAAATGCCCCTTCAGAGTAGGAACTGAATTTCTTAGCTCTTATCATTCTATATACAATTAAACTAGCAGTTGCACGAAATTTATGCGCAACAGAGTAGTCGATAGGGTGTATCAATACATTCTACCTAAATATCATCTAATTCAATGGTCAAACAACCAATAGCAATTTTACACCTCATTCACAACAAAAAGTGGTAAATATTTTTCCTATTTTTATTGGTCAAAATTGACCTTTGACCATTGAAGTGGACGATATTTAAGAACAACCATACTAATATATCATCTATAACCATAGGAATATTTAGAAATAACATATTTGTAATTGCATATAATTTGGGTGTATCAATTTGTAATCATAAATCTGAAATGCAACCTTGCATGTAAGACATTAGGAAATAACTTATAAAAATATTGAGAAATAAATCAACCAAGAAATTGTTGGCATGGCTTCCAGTGCCATGGCTTCCAGTGCCCTTTTTAATGTGTTTATTGCATTAAGATGGATACCAGTTAAAAAAAACAAATGAAATTATAGGTGGTAAGTAGCTGGTTCCTAGTTGTCGCTGCTCTTTAAAAAAAATCTGCATTGTTTTTAAGACAAAATGAAGGTCAAGCAGCAGGAATTATTCTCATTGATTTGCATTATTTTTACCTATGTCATAAGGTTTGAGTTTGTATTCGAGAACACTCACTATTAGACCATGTTTTATTAGAGGGAAGGACAAGGCTCTTCAAGCACCTTACTTCAATACCCATGCCACAAATTAATTTAACATCATTTAGAAAATTTATCAAACTACCCCATTTACCTAACATGCCTAGCTCTTAAAGTTCCCAAAATGGAATCCAGAGTAACATACAATGTCCAATGATGACACAAGTCCCATTTAAGAAAAAATAGAATAATAAAAATAAGTATATGGTAGTTGAAAGCATCATACAGAATGACGTTTTTATTTTACTAACACTGGAACAATAACCCCATACATGATGATATAATTGAAATGGAAAGCTATTGTATTATTTTGCATTAAAGAAGATTTCCCACCTTAGATGATCCTATATTGCTTTCATTAATTCCTTTCACATGTGCAACTATTAGATTAACGACAAAAAATGAGTAAATGAAAATAATAATAACCAACCTCAATAAGACAACGGAAATAAACAAATCAAGAATAGGGATTAATAAATACATACATAACAGACTTCAAAAGTACCATTATAAATGTAGATATACATAGAAACCTATAGTCAGGTATTAGAAGCAACACACAAAGTCACAATTACAGTGGAAAACAACCAAGACAACAGAGAGAGCCAAAGACCTTGAAACTAAACATAAAGAATAATAGAAGAACCAAATCATGTAAAGTAAACATAAAGAGAACCTACATTAGTGTAGTGAGCAAAGAAAACCAGGATATAAGAAATCGGGCTAATTAGGCTTGGTTCACTGGTGAGCTCAACAGAGCTAAAGACAACTTTTAGCTCTAGCCTTCCCAACCTGAATGGTACATGTGAAACAAAGGGAAGAATCTGGTTATAGTTCTTGGGAGACTCCAGTACAATAAATGCACTTCAAACGTGACATTTAATCCCAAGGATGCTCATGCTCTACAGTGCACCCCTTCAGGCTGTGTTACTTGAAGCATCTGACCAAAAGAGAGAGAAAATGATTTCAGGCTAAGAGGTGCATCTTAGATCTTTGGTTAAATGTGCAAGTTACTTTTACATCATTAAAAAAATTCAAGTATAAGTCTGACGAATGCCACAGGAAGTAGAATCCAACATAAGATTAACTCAAAACTAGTAACACAATCCAGGTAACCCAATGCAGAAATGCATTGTAAGCAAAGAAGACCAAGCAAAAAATAAAAAATAAGTATACTATTTTCTGAGCAGCGTACAGAATGAATCTTGCAAGAAAAAGGCGTCGACATATTAGTGGCGAATAATAGTGATGAAGGATTTCATTTTCGTAGCAAAACGGTGATCCGACTTCCACGTTGGATAATCTTAATTCTAGCTGCCTTAAAATTTTGGTTGTATGAATTCCGGCGGGGATGACAATTTTCTGGCATCTGAAGCAGGCACACAAACAGGATGACTTTTCCAATGTCTAAAGATTTCCAGCTGTCTCAATTCCGGTGGGGATGACAATTTCTGGCGTCTGAAGCAGGCACACAGACAGGATGACTTTTTCGGCATCCGACGATTTTCAGAGCAAAAAGCTCCCAATAATAAGCCTATCGGCTAAAAATACTAAAAAACACTAATTGAAAATAGAATAAATTAGAAATTTATAGCCATTCAAAATTTCAATGCATGATGTTGAACCAAATTACTATAGAGTATATGTGTGAAAAAGTAATATAAAAAATATTGAGCATTTTCTTATGATCTAAAAATATTAAATCTTTTAGAAGATAAAGATTTTTTTCTTTTTTATATTCAAAGTTTAGCTTGGATCATACATTTTCTCCTTAGCAAATATCTCCCAACAATCTCCACATAAATTCCAGGTACAATTTTTACATGAGTATGCCCTCTTTAACTTGGTGCAGATCCTTTCTTTCTAGGCACATATCACAATGTATAAAACTAATACAGTGGCATGTTAAAAATAGATGATGTTGGTGATGATGGGGATAATTTGATATTTCATCCCTAAAAAATGTCTTGGCCATTTGAGGACATTTCCCACTACTTAAACTTTTCATCAAGTCATTGATGATGATGTCTACCTTAGACATATCTTTATTATTTGATTTTTGTATCATATATTCAACCACCTCAATCCCACTAGCTGTGACCATGCCATGACTATCTAACAACACTAACCATCTAGAATCCCAATACAAATGCTTCACAAGCTTTTGCAATGTTATATGGGACTTGAACTGCTGCTCCTCATTATTATTTGACACATACTTGCAACGATTCCAGAATTTTACCATGTCCCAAAATGAAAGCATTTTCCAATGCATTTCTTTTGTTGCATTTTCATACTCCATTTTAACAGTGTCATTTTGCTCCCATATGTTTGGAACACTTCCCACATATAAAATTTCAATGTCATCATAAAGTTTTATTAAATGCTCAAACTTAAACTTCATCTTGAGTGTCTCATTTGAAGGTTCAGCATACAAAAATATCAATTTATTATTGATTGAATGCTTTACCTGTAACCATAAAAAAATGTTAGACACCAAATTAATATTAATTTGAAATTTGTTTGAAAGTTCAATTATTTTAAATTTAGGGCAAACTCACCTTAATTCCTCCAGAACCTTTAAAATCCATTCCATGTAAGAGGAATTCCAAACTTAATTCAGTGTCCATATTGGATATACTTTCTCTTATTTTAAAATCTGTGAATGGATAAGCATTTTCCCCCAATGCTATCATTGCTAATGATGCATCCTCATTGAAAATTATTCCATCTCTATCAAGTAGAATCACTCTTCCAATGAGTCCTGGGTGTTTATTCTTGTAGACAATTTTATGTTGAGGAAGACTAACCCAAGGCATATGTTGAATAGCCCTCATATAACTACCATGGCCATCAACTCCAAAAGGAATCCAAACAGCTTCAAAATCAACATGTATGCCCTGAAGATATTCATATATTTTCCGTAGGTTTATATACTCACAACTCTTCAAATATGTTGAAATGTAATCTCAACCACCGCAATAAATCTCTTCACTGTTCTCCCTCCAGCTTTTTCTGATCAGCCATCAGTTCGAATTAACTTATGAAGACTTTTGAATTGAAAAACCTGCCCTCTCTGTCTATGTCATGTTTCATTAATGTTTCTCTGCAGGGTATGGCCTAACATACTCTTCACATGGCTTAGCTTCTCCAATGCAGGACTGAATCTGCCAGAGCTTCTCCAACGCAGGACTGAATCTGCCAGACTCTGTTCATATTTTAATTTATAGTCAAAGTCTTTAGGAAAAAGTGTGTAATCAGAGTGCAACGTAGAAAATATGGGTTGCTCTATTTTTTTAAGTTTTATGGTCTATGAAGAGCAGCAGCGCTATTTATGAAAGAACATGTATTTTCAGTATTTAAAAAATCACTATGTTTTCATGAATTTAAAAACAAATGCTCTTTTTTTTTTCTGTTTTCATATACGTATAAGATTTCCAAACAGCAGTAGATATGTTTGTTTTATCTCTGGTTATTTTGTCTCTATTTTGGTACTCTGCCTCTTTCTTCACCTGGTATCAGAGCCAAAGGTTGCTCTTGAAAGAAAGCTTTAGCAAAGCTGAAGGTTATTAGTGCAAAGGGCTTCATCAACAAGGAGCTCCAACAAAGGTTTTTCAAGGCAAAGGTATACACAGTCAACAATGGCAAGCACAAGCACAAGTTTAACAAATCCTCAAATCCCACAGTTCAATGGGAAAAATTATGATTATTGGTCCATAACAATGAAGGCACTCTTTTATTCTCAAGACATATGGGATCTCGTAGAGAATGGCTTTCCAGAGCCAGCTGATGCAGCAGTATACAATGCATTGACACAAACAGAGAAAGATCTGTTAAGGGATAATAGGAAGAAGGACTCCAAAGCACTCTTTTACATATTTCAAGCAGTGCATGAGAGCATTTTTTCAAGGATTGCAGCAGCAACAAAGTCCAAACAGGCATGGGATATTCTTCAAATAGCCTATCAAGGAATGGCAAAAGTGAAGACAGCTAAGTTGCAAATGTTGAGAAGGGATTTTGAAACAATTTTCATGAAGGAATCAGATTCAATAGACACTTTCTTCACACAAGTGATGGGTTTAGTTAATCAAATTAGATCTCATGGTGAGACACTTGAAGATACTAGGATTGTTGAAAAGATTTTAAGGAGTTTACCCACAAGGTTTGAATCCATAGTTGTGACCATAGAGGAGACAAAGAATCTCTCATAGTTTTCAGTTGATGAGCTACATGCATCTCTCATTTCTCATGAGCATAGGCTTAGCAGGTCAGCAAACTCATCATTGGAGCATGCATTCAAGACACAAACTTCAATCAGCCATGGTAGAGGCAAAGGAAGATCGAATTTCAGAGGTAGAGGAAGGAATTCATATAGAGGTGGAAGAAGCAGCCCATCAAACTCAAGTGGAAGAGGCAGTAGCCAAAACTCAAGCCCAAACCCATCTCAAAATCAACTACATGGTCAAAGGTATGACAAATCTCAAATCCAATGTCATTATTGTAAGAAATATGGGCATTATTCAAATGAATGTAGAAAAAAACAATCTGATTTCAGCAAACAAAATGCAAACTTTACAAGAGAAAACCAAAATCAGAGCAATATGTTCATAGCATGCAATGTAGCACAAGAAAATCAGAAGGATTTATGGTTTTTAGACTCAGGCTGTAGCAATCATATGACAGGAAACTTAGAAATGTTCTCAAGTTTAGATGAAAGTGTAAAATCAGATGTCACATTGGGTAATGACAACAAAGTTTCAGTTATGGGCAAAGGAAATATCAACATTCTAACTAAACAGGGGGAGAAGAAGTATATTTCAGATGTGTATTTTGTGCCTGGTCTAAAACACAATCTAATGAGTATTGGGCAGCTTGTTCAAAAGGGGTATAGAGTCTTCTTCAAGAACAAAGAATGCACTATTCTAGATAAATTTCCAAGTAATCTGCTTATTGCTAAAGTGTAAATGACAAACAATAGAATGTTTCCCCTAAAGATTAAGCCAGATTTGAATGTGGAATATGCTCAAGCACAACCCACAATGAACCCACAAGAGGATAAAGAAAAAGTTACAGCAGTTACACAAACCCTCTTTCAAGCAGAAATAAAAGATGAAAATTGGTTATGGCATCTAAGATTTGGGCATCTCAACTTTGGAGGTCTAAATTTGCTTCATAGGAAGAGTATGGTAAAAGGTATGCCTCTAATAGAGAAACCGGAAAGAGTATGTGAAGGATGCATCTTGGGAAAGCAACATAGAGAGACATTTCCAACTGGCAAGTCAATTAGAGCAAAGGCACCTTTAGAGATTGTTCATTCAGATTTATGTGGACCAATGCAAACACCATCAATTGGTGGAAGATACTACTTTTTGACTTTCATTGATGACTATTCAAGGAAAACATGGGTCTACTTTCTAAGGCAAAAGAATGAAGTGTTTGATTACTTCCATCAATTCAAGGCACTTGTTGAGAAGCAAAGTGGGCACTACATCAAAGCATTGAGAACAGATAGAGGTGGTGAGTACATCTCAAATGAATTTCTAAATTTTTGCAAAAACCATGGGATTCACAAGCAATTCACAACCAGGTACACACCTCAACAAAATGGGGTAGCTGAAAGGAAAAATAGAACAATCATGGAAATGGTAAGAAGCATGTTGAAAGCAAAGCATTTGTCAAATGAATATTGGCCTGAAGCTGTAGCTTGTGCAACATACATTATGAATAGATGTCCAACCAAAAGTGTGAAGAATATGATTCCTGAAGAAGCATGGACAGGAAGAAAACATAGTGTTGCTCACATGAGAGTATTTGGATGTGTGGCATATGCACATGTGCCAGATGAGTTGAGAAGAAAGTTGGACAACAAAGGAGAAAAGTGCATATTTGTTGGTTATAGTGATGAATCAAAGGCATACAAACTATACAATCCAATAACCAAGAAAGTTGTAATCAGCAGAGATGTGCAATTCATAGAAGATGAAGCATGGGATGGAAGTTTGGAGAAGACAATCAATATTGCAGCCAACTTACCACAAGAAGATAGAGAAGATTTTACACCAGCAAGTACTCCATCAAATGTGACTCCTTCCACACCCATTCAAGCTCAACAAAGTGGTCATCAAATGACACCATCATCAAGTGTAAGGACAGCCCCACGCATTCAAGCATCCACTCCTTCAAATGTACAACAAACACCTTCTACAAGTGGCAATCAGGGTGCAGGACCATCAAGTCCACATTCCACAAGTCCAAGTTCAAGTGATATGTCAAATCCAACATTGGCAAGCTTAAGAAGACAAAAAATCAGAAGTTTGAGAGACATTTATGATCAAAATGAAGGTGAGAACAATGCTGGTCTGATTTCTCTCTTTGCATTTTATTCACAAGTAGAAGATCCAATTCATTATGAAGATGCAATTAAGGATGACAAATGGGTAAATGCAATGGATGATGAAATTGATGCAATAGAAAAGAATCAAACATGGGAGTTAGTGAGTCTTCCAAAAGACAAGGATGTCATAGGAGTGAAGTGGGTTTACAAAACCAAATTAGATGCAAATGGTGATGTACAAAAACATAAAGGAAGACTAGTGGCAAAAAGATATTCACAACAGCCCGAGGTTGATTACAATGAGACATTTGCTCCAGTAGCATGTTTAGACACCGTGAGAACTATACTTGCAATAGCAGCTCAAAACAAGTGGCCAGTTTACCAAATGGATGTAAAATCAGCATTTTTGAATGGTTATCTTGAAGAAGTTTATGTGGAGCAGCCACCTGGATATGAGATTTTGGGTCAAGAAGACAAAGTTTATAAACTGAAAAAGGCACTCTATGGACTCAAGCAAGCCCCAAGAGCTTGGTACAGTAGAATTGACTCTTATCTTTTGCAAAATGGCTTCAATAGGTGTAGCAGTGAGCCTACATTGTATACCAAGATGAATGAGCAAGGTGAGATTATAATTGTTTGCTTATATGTTGATGATTTGATATTCATGGGTGATTTGGCAATTGATTTGTTCAAAGGAGCTATGAAAAAGGAGTTTGAAATGACTAATTTAGGCCTCATGAAGTATTTTCTTGGCATTGAGGTAAACCAAAATGATAATGGTATATTCATCTCCCAATCTAAGTATGCAAATGACATTTTGAAAAGGTTTAACATGACAAATTACAAATAAGCCCCAACACCAATTGTCACAGGACTGAAATTAAGCAAGCATGATAAAGGATGCAATATTAGTCCAACTTTGTATAAAAGGCTTGTTGGTAGCGTCATGTATTTAACAGCCACAAGGCCTGACATAATGTATGCAGTTAGTCTTATTTCAAGGTTCATGGAGTCTCCAAAGGACTCTCATTGGCAAACAGGAAAGAGAATTCTTAGATATGTGAGTGGAACAAAGAACTATGGCATTTATGCAAAGTCAAATGAGTTCAAGCTGATTGGATATATAGATAGTGATTGTGCAGGAAGCATTGATGATAGGAAGAGCACTTCCGGTTATGTCTTTCATTTTGGAACAGGTGTAGTTTCATGGGCTTCAAAGAAACAACCAATTGTCACTCTTTCATCAGCTGAAGCAGAGTATGTAGCAGCCACAAGTGCATCATGTCAAGCCGTTTGGATGAGAAGAGTTTTGAAAGATCTCAGTCAAGAACAACAAGAGGCAACAAGGATCTATTGTGACAACAACTCAGCTATAGCATTGTCAAAGAATCCAGTTTTTCACAAGAGAAGTAAACATATAGACACAAGATATCACTTCATTAGAGAACTAATCAACAATGGAGAAATCTTTTTGAAATTTTGCAGGTCCAAAGATCAGTATGCAGACATCTTCACCAAGCCATTAGGAAAAGAAAGCTTTGAGTATCTAAGAGATCACTTGGGTGTCTTAGATGGCGGTAGTTGTGATTAAGGGGGAGTGTTGAAATGTAATCTCAACCACCACAATAAATCTCTTCACTGTTCTCCCTCCAGCTTTTTCTGATCAGCCATCAATTCGAATTAACTTATGAAGACTTTTGAATTGAAAAACCTGCCCTCTCTGTCTCTGTCATGTTTCATTAATGTTTCTCTGCAGGGTATGGCCTAACATACTCTTCACATGGCTTAGCTTCTCCAATGCAGGACTGAATCTGCCAGAGCTTCTCCAACGCAGGACTGAATCTGCCAGACTCTGTTCATATTTTAATTTATAGTCAAAGTCTTTAAGAAAAAGTGTGTAATCAGAGTGCAACGTAGAAAATATGGGTTGCTCTATTTTTTTGAGTTTTATGGTCTATGAAGAGCAGCAGCTCTGTTTATGAAAGAACATGTATTTTCAGTATTTAAAAAATCACTATGTTTTCATGAATTTGAAAACAAATGCTCTGTTTTTTTTTTCTGTTTTCATATACGTATAAGATTTCCAAACAGCAGTAGATATGTTTGTTTTATCTCAGGTTATTTTGTCTCTGTTTTGGTACTCTGCCTCTTTCTTCAAAATAGCGCAAGTCGCACCCAATGAGAGCAACCACTTTCCCCTCCAATTCATCCACATCAACCTGTAACACGTGTTATACAAATGTTTTACAAACTTACAGTTAACCTGCTATATACTCTAATTGCAAATAAAAAATACTCGAGAAATGTATCACTTTACTTATACCCGAAGTATTAAAGACGCTCTCGAAATGTATACAAACATACCGGGCCCTTTCTGCTGTCAAGCTGATATATATTACTTGCCTTCAATGCTTGTGAGAACATTTTCCATGTAAATTCTAGCTTGTCTGCTGAAGAAATCAGAGCTATATATCTTGTTAGATCGTCCACATTTTTCTTTTCTGCACTACGTGGGGAAGAAAGTTTTCGGCCTAAAATTTCATGCTCCCAGATCCTTGTACAGTGGACAAAGATTTGACGGCCTTGATCATCTAACCTCACATCAGCAATGAAACAATCAACTTTACTTGAAACATTAAACAAAAGATGTTGAATAAGCAAAAGCCGTCTAGTCTCAGAGGAAGGAATGAAGCATGATCCTTCTGGCAGCTGTGAGAGAACCTCCCTTATGCTCTCTTATTCGTCTGTATCTTTTCTCCTTTGACCATCCAATCCAACTTTTGTCAAGTAAATAACTCTTAACTGCTTTGTAGAAGCTGATTCTGCTCTTTCTACGGCCCTGCCCAGAAGTCTTTGTAAATGTAGAGAGTGTTCTATGTTAAATGGGAGGCTGATCACTGCTACAGTGGTGTTATCGCCGACAACCATTGAAGGTTGCTCTATCGATTCTCTGAAGAAAAATAATAATAATAATGTCAGCACGGAAACCAGGCCTTCTAACAATACAAGACGATAGACTGAAAATAACGTACCCGTTTACTCGAAGTAGTGACCTTGAAGAGATAGTCTTCTTCTTCCTGCTGCATTTCTTTCCACCGTTCAATTAATTTTGGACTTTTGCTTATGTCAATTGAATAGCATTGCTGCAATTTCACTATTCTCTCCATTGTTGCCCCTTCCATCATTTCACAGCCTTGGATAGTCACTTTCTCCAAAGATGCCATCTTTTCGAAATCATCCAGGAAAGTTTGCAATTTTGGACAGCACTTTATGAATAGCCGCTTTAGCTTTTAAGCTTGCCCATATCACTTGGAAGAGTCGAGCAGAACACGCCTTCCAATACCAACTCTTCCAGGTTTCTGTACATTACCAATTTCAACTCTTTCAAGGCTGTAAGTGCTTCAAATCCGTGAGACAATTCCTTCAGGCTAGGGCAATTGCGCACAAATATCTTCTCTAAGGAAGTTAACCGCCCAAAGTTTTTCGGCAGACCACCAAGTTTTATGCAGGTGTCTATGCGCAAAGTATCCAAAATTTGCAGCTTCACAAAGCTGTCGGGGAGACTGGTTAGTGAGGGGCAATTATTTATTTTCAATGACTTCAGACATGATAACTCTCCAATAGTTTCTGGAAGCTCCTCTAAATGATCCAGGTATTGCAGGTGAAGCCTCTTTAAGGAAAGCCTTCCAAAGCTTTGTGGCAATCGCTGCAGCCTGGAGCAGTGATCTATATCTAACTCTTGCAGAGAGGTTAAGCCATCAATGTTTTCAGGCAGTGCTGTTAAATTCGAGCATTTTGTCAGGTAGAGATCTTTCAATGCACTCAACATTCCAAAGTCATCAGGTAGCTCTTGCAGATGGGTGCATCCTCTTAGATTTATAGAAGTCAATGAAGCCATAGAACCAAATCCTGGAGGAAGGGAAGTCAGATTTGTGCAGTCCTTCAAGCTTATAGTCTTCAGTTTAGTAAGTTGTCGGAATCCCGGAGGCATAATTTCCATGCCACAGTTATAAAAGGTTAGCTCCTCAAGAGCATTGAGGTGGCTCAATGTCTGCGGTGCCTGTTTGCAGTTTTTTAGTATCAGATTTCTCAGAGACATTGGAAGTTTCAACCCTTCTGGAAGCTTCTTCAATTTAGAAGGTTCTTGGAGATCTCCGGTCACGGTTTGGACGTCACATTTATCCAAACATAGATATTTAAGAGCATTGAGGTGGCTCAATGTTTGTGGTACCAGTTCAGAGTTACTTAATCGTAGATGCCGGAGAAGTGAAGGATGTTTCAACCCTTCTGGAAGTCTTGCAGTCGCATCCAGTTGTCTTACATGATGAGCTATTTCCTTGAGATAGTCCGGAAGCTGTGCGAGCAGACATTCACAAGATTAAGCTTCGTACGTACCTTGAATAAGGAATAGATTTTTATAAAGAAGACTACTTTAGAATCGCTTACTTACTTGTCACAAATCGATTCCTGGCTTTGATCGTCAGTTTGGTAGCATCATCAAAAGGAAAAACATTTATATCTCCCACTCGCAGATATCTGAGATTCTCAAACTCTACGTTGTAAGGACACCCATCAAAATCTACCTAGTCTCCAAGCTGTAGAACCCTCAAGGAACTGTGCATGGCATTTAAATCACTGGATTCAAGTGTCATTAAAGATGTGTGGTCGAGCAGGGAAATTCCTTTGACATTTTGGAGATTCGATTTATCTTGGAGGGCTTTCTATTGGGTTAAACTAGTCTTGGGTTAGAGTTAGTGGATTAACCATTAGTGGTCTTTAGCACATGGGTTTTGAGTCCATGGTTTTGCATGTATGAAAGTCTATATAATGGCTTGGTGACTCCATTGTATGTGTGGCTGGTTGAAGCCTTCAGGCTCAGCCCGGTTGGGGCTGAGGGTTAATATGAAGATTTTCATTGCTGGTTTTTTTTCCGGTTTGGGGTTTTCCAGGGTAAATCACCCTGCTGTGATTGTGTTCTTGTTGTATGCTTGATTTGAGTTTCTACTATGCATTCTGAATTCTTGGCTGTGTATGAGCATTATCTGTGGCCCTAACACTTTCAAAGACTCGTTAGAATTTAAAAACCTTGTGTTCTTGGCCTTTTTCCTTCCCATCAACAGAAGGATATCATGAACAATTACTTGATTACTCATCTCACTTCTACTAACTAACATTCTCTTCTACAGAGTTTGAAGTTCTCTTTTATCCACAATATCACTAACAGTTTCCCACGACCAACCGTGAAAATAAGAGCAAATATCGAGGAACGCCTCTTGAGCCTCTACATTAAAATCTTTCAATTTATCATAAACAAATAAAAGCTTTTCTTCGAGCTGCTCTTCTGAAAATCTATTAAGATCCCCTTTCCGAAGGCTTTCAAGAGCTTCCTCGTACCTGTGCTTCTCTCTATCAACCCTTAAATGATTTCCATAAACAGACAGAAGTAGAGGAATACCTTTGCATGCCACTGCCATGTCATCTAACAAACGCTCTTCATCAGAATCCTGGTGGAATTTAGTTCCATCTTTTAGAATGATTCCCCGGAGAAGCATTTTGGCTGCCTCGTTAGACAGATTTTTTACAGGGTACTCTCTACACTTTACGTCATTAAACAGTAGTGGCAGGTTACTTGCCTGAGATGTTATCACTATCCTCAGCTTCTGTGATTCCTTCTTTTCCAGTAATAAATCTCTAGGTAGGAGCTGTTTAATATGGTCGCTGTCGACCACATTGTCAATAAAAAGGAAACAGCATTTGTTCTGTATTGTCTCCTTGATTTTCATTTGCCCTTCATGTGGATCTCGCAATTCAATTTTATTTCTACCAAGGTCATGTATGATATCTCTTTGGAGTTTCGTAATGTGAGATCTCTTGTCTGTTTTATGTAAATGTCATCCACTTTCAGAGTTGAACCGGTCAAACAGCTAATAGCATTTTTCTATTTCATTCACAACAAAAAATGTTAAATATAGGAAAACTTTTCATTGACCAGAATTTACCATTAATTATTGAAGTGGATGACATTTAAGATCAGCCTCTCTTGTCCGACGTTTGATCATCAATGAACACTCTACAAAATTTGAAGCCTGCAAAAGAAAAGTGCAGTTGCTGAATGACCTCAGAAGCCAAAGTGGTTTTACCAAAACCCCCATTGCCGACCAAAATAACCGCTACAGCTGCCTCACTGCCTTCCATGTCTAACAACTCCTTCACCTCTGATACTTGCTTCTCAATACCAACTGTTTATTGTTTCATAAAAGAGAACGTTATCAGAAAGAATATAGGGAGGAATTAGTTTCCAATCAAAATAAATGTTTGATTAGACAAACTACCTGGTTCGAACTCAAGAAGCTTGTGCGATGGCTCTATATACTGAGATTTTTGCCTTTGAAGGTTTATAACAGTGGTGAGAGTGAAAGAACTCCTGATATCTCACATGCTTTCACTCGCCTTCTGAAGGAAATCTTGCACTGAAGTAGCGAACCAATACCTACGAGAATCCTCCAATAAATTAAAATGGCCATCTTTCACTTTTATCACAATATTTTGAGCTATAAAAACAAATAGCATGCATTGATAAATTGTTAACTATAAGTTTTCATTTACTGTGTAATCCCACTCCAGCTGATTAACTTTCCATTAAAAAATGTGCATTATTTATTATTTTGGAGTTCGGATTTCAAAATAATAATCAATGTGTGAATTATTTATTTTAATACTAATTTTATCTATTTTTTAATTATTTTTATGTGTCAAACAACTTATATACTACTTTTATAATAAAAAATGAGAAGATGAATGGAAATAATTTACACAAATATTTATAAGATTTATATAAGATGAGAAAACTTTGACCCTGTTTGAAAAGGATCACAAGTTAAGTTGTTCATATGACTTCATTTGATCTTATATTGTTTGAATATGGAAGCATAAAGAACACCAAATCCCTAAATAAGATGGGTATTCTCTTCCTCAAGATAGAACATTAAAATCAAAGCATGGAGAAATTGGTAGTATTAGTTGTTGTATTAAGAAAAAGTTGAGATTAAAGACAATTTTTTTTGTTGTGTCCTTAATTCTATATGTGCTTAGGGTTAAGAGTAGTTAGTGTATGGCTACCTTAACTCCTAATTAAGTTATATAATCATTATTATAGTCATATATATGTAATTAAGTTGCCCTAGGGGTTATAATTAAGTATTTAAGTTGGCTTGGGTAGCAGCCATGACATAATTAGGTATATATAGGAGCTAGTGGTAAGTTTATTATCATCATATTGTTAGGAACCCATGTTTAACCCTTCTCTTTACTTTGTTAGTATATTGTTGTTGGACGCATATGCTTTGTAAGTCATCCCATGAGTATATTGTATTATCCCACATTCATGGGGAGTAATAGTTGTTTAGATTAGACTTAGTATATAAGTACGTGTTGAGGCCAATGAAGGCTTCCATGAGTTTATTGTATTGAGCTTGCTCAAAGGAGGTTGCCCCCTTGAAGTGGCCTGCGATCAATAAATTCCTTCTGTGTTCTGCTATTTCTGTTATTTCGTGCATTTTTCATTATATTGTTGTAGAAGGTTCCTCTCATCTTGTATCAGACCGCTTTTTTGGGCTCGCTGGGTAGAATTTCTACTAAATTTTTTTCACAGTAGCCTCTAGGTGCTGTGATTATTGCAGTAGTTTTTTTTTCTTTGCATCTGTATTGTTCATTTCAATTACAGGTTCGGATCAGAAAATAATCCCTATCCGCTTAACTGTGGGAAGTGCCTGGGCATAGCCCTAAAACTCATTGTGAGGAGTACCACAGGAACCCTGAAGTAGTTGGCCCATTAAGAGGACTTGCCAGCGAAAAGGGCAACGGCCCCTACCTAATTGATTAGTTCCCATCCATGAGGTAAACCAAGAGCTGTCATTTGTGGCAAAGCGGTTATCAGTTTTACCTGAGCCGTGGAGAGAGGGGTACTGCCCTAATACACAAGCTATTAGACAGCATTGGTAGCCGAGTGAATCCCCTAAACCTTTAGGAAGCCGAACATACCTAGGGTCCATATTTATTGCCAGCTTATAAATCATAGATTGTATCTGTCTAGAGCCGTTGCAGATCATTTCCAGAAGAAAAATAAAAAATAAAAAATAATCCTAGTTATGGTTGTCACCCGTGCAGTAGAAAAAAACATGGAGGATGAACTTGCAGCCCTCAAGACCAAACTCCAAGATCTAGATGAAAAAATTCTTAACCTTAATCTTTAGTATTCAACCATGAACAATAGACGGCAACCAGAGTCTTCTACAGACACTGGGTTCTCTTCTTCCAACAATTTTCGTGAGCCGAAGCTTGATTTTCCTTGCTTCAATGGTGATGATCTGACTGGATGGATATACCGGGCAAAACAATATTTCAGTCTGCATAATACTTTTTATGTCAACAAAGTCCCACTTGCATCCTTTCATTTAGAACATGAAGCCCTTCAATGGTCTCGTTGGTATATCAAGGCTCATGAAGAGCCAATATGGACAAATTTTTGCAAACTCATTTTGCAACGATTCGGCCCTAGTGCTTTTGATGACTTCACAGGAGCACTCACTAAACTTTGCCAAACTGGCATTGTGAGAGAATATCAGACAGAATTTTAGAAACTAGCTAATCACACAGAGGGATTGTCTGATGAATTCTTTAGGAGTTGTTTTGTCAGTGGTCTGAAGGATGCAATTCGATCTGAGGTTAAAATGTTCCATCCCAACATAATGATGGAAGCCCTAGGGTTGGCTAAGTTGGCAGAGGACAAGATCATAGCTCAATAGCGCTCCAAATCCACTTTTGTTCCATTCAGAAATATGGTTTCCCAAAGACTTCCAATCACACCAGCTCCTAGAACAACTCCTATCAAGTATTTGTCTAAAGCAGAGATGCGGGCACATAGAGAAAAAGGGCTTTGTTATAATTGTGATGAGAAATTCACTCGGGGACATAGATATGTTGAGCAAAAGCTCTATCTCTTGGATGTGGATTCTCTGCCTGCAACTAAAGTTTATGAAGATGCTCAGGATACAGTAGATAATCAAGTTGACATTCAGCAGCCACCTATTGACCCTCCTTCTTAGGACGACCACCCAGAGATATCTCTCCATGCTTTAGCAGAAGTCACCACCCCACAAACCATGCGAGTCAAGGGTTACTTCAAGAAGCTCCCTCTTACAATACTCATTGATTCTGATAGCACTCATAACTTCATTGATCCTAGGATCACCAAATAGGGTGATTGTTTTGTTCATCCTTGCTCCAGCTTTGAAGTCATGATTGCCAATGGGGGCACCTTACCTTGCAAAGGGAAGTGTCACAATGTGCGTATCTCTATTGGAGATTATAACTTGTGCTTCGATATGTTTGTCCTGCTCTTAGGCAGATGTGATGTGGTTTTGGGCGCTCAATGGTTACGTACACTTGGACCCATCTTATGGGATTTTGCGAAACTTTGGATGTAGTTTTCAAACAATGGGCAAAAACACACATTGAAGGGCTTACAACCAGGGTCTCTCAGCATCATCAGTTCACATCGCACGGAAAAGCTCCTTAATAAGAATTTACATGGTGTCATCACTCAGCTCCATTCCATTCAGATGCAATCCGTAGCGGTCTCCACTACTCCTTCGGATCTACAACAAATTTTGGATAGATATGCATGTGTCTTTCCTGAACTAGTAGGATTGCGACCTTCATGACCAGAGGACCATCATATTCAACACCTTCCAAGAAGCATTCCTCCCAACATCAGGCCCTATCGCTACCCATTTCACCAAAAGATAAAGATTGAGATGCTCGTTCGGGACTTATTGAAGCAAGGTATTATTCGCCCTAGTACCTGTTCCTTTTCTTCACCAGTTCTTCTTGTCCAGAAAAAAGATGGGTCATGGCGCCTCTGCATTGACTTCCGAGATAAGTTTCTGATTCTTGTTGTTGATGAGCTTCATGGTGCTCATTTTTTCTCCAAGTTGGATCTTCGTTCTGGGTATCACCAAATTCAGGTTCATGAGGATGATATCCTTAAAATAGATTTCTGCACGCATGATGGCCACTATGAGTTTTTGGTCATGCCCTTTGGCCTCACTAATGCTCCTTCCACATTCCAGGTATTGATGAATAAAATATTCTGGCCCTACTTGCAGAAATTCATTCTGGTCTTCTTTGATGATATCCTCATCTATAGTAAAACATGGGCTGAGCATCTCCAACATCTAGATCTTGTACTACAAATTCTCTCTAATCATCATCTCTGTACAAAATAGTCTAAATGTGTTTTTGGGCAGGAGGAAGTAGAGTATCTCGGGAATATTGTTTTAGCCCAAGGGGTTCATGTGAATCCTGCCAAAATAGATGCCATAAAAAATTGGCCGCATCCTCAGACACTCAAGAGCCTTCATGGTTTTTTGGGACTGACTAGCTACTACCGCAAGTTTGTCAAGGATTAAGGGAAGATTGCAACCCCATTAACAGCTCTGTTGAAAAAGGATGCTTTTACATGGACACATGCTGCTAAGTGTGCATTTGAAAAATTGAAGCAAGCTATGTGTACTACACCTATTCTAGCTATGCCAGATTTTTCCAAGACCTTCACTATTGAGAGTGATGCTTGCGGCAATGGACATGGTGCTATTCTCCTTCAAGATGAACATCCCATTGCGTTCACCAGCAAAGCCCTTTCAGGTAATAATTTAGTACTCTCTACATATGAGAAGGAAATGATGGCTATTTTGCATGTAGTATAGAAGTGGTGGCCATACCTATTAGGGAATCATTTCTGCATCAAGACTGATCACCAGAGTCTGAAATATTTTCAAGAACAACGAGTCTCCTCCCCAACACAGTAGAAATGGGTTAGCAAACTCATGGGTTATGACTATGAGATCACTTATAAGAAGGGTAAGGACAGTATTGTGGCGGATGCTCTTTCTCGTACATTTGATGACCAAGCTTCTCTTTCAGCTATTTCTATGCCTGTTCCAAATTGGTTGGAATCTATTCAGCAGGGCTATGTCAATGACTCTTCATTATCTCAAATCATCCAACAGTTGGCCAATAACCCTTCTATTGTACCGCATTACTCTTGGGATGGTGCTTCTCTAAAATACAAGGGTCATCTAGTGCTTCCCCAGAGCACAGATCTTCAACAAGTTGTCTTCTATGAACTCCATGCTTCTCCATCGGTAGGGCACCTTGGGTTCCTCAAAACTTATGAGTGGGCATGGCGTAATTTATTTTGGAAGGGAATGAAAAGGGCAATTCAATAGATGGTGGCTGAATGTGATACCTGTCAGTGCAACAAGGGTGAAACGACACTCCTTCCTAGATTGCTCAAACCCTTGCCCATCCCTACATAGATTTGGACAGATATTTCTATGGATTTCATTGAAAGGCTCCCTAAATCTAGAGGGAAGACAGTGATCTTGGTTGTGGTTGATCGCCTCTCTAAATATAGTCATTTTTGTGCCCTCAGCCATCCCTATACCGCCTCCTCAGTCGCACAGATTTTCATGGACCAGATTTTTCGTCTTCATGGAATCCCTTCTTCCATTGTCTCAGATCATGATGCAACTTTCACCAGTCATTTTTGGACAGAACTATTTCGCCACACTGGCACCAAACTGAAGATGAGTTCAGAGTATCACCCACAAATAGATGGTCAAACTAAAGTTATCAACAAATATTTGGAAACTTATCTTCATTGCTTCACCTCAGAACAACAGCATCAGTGGGTAAAGTGGCTCCCTCTCGCTGAATGGTGGTACAATACCTCCTACCACATTGCATCTAAAATGACTCTATATGAAGTAGTCTATGGTCAGGCACCACCAGTGCTCCTTCCATACACCCCCAGCAGCTCACCAGTTCAGGCAGTTAACATGGTTCTCTGAACCTGAGATCAGATTCTTCACATTTTGCAGGACAATCTTCACATGGCAAGAAATCGAATGAAACAACAAGCTGATCATCACCGTTCTGAGCACACTTTTCAAGTAGGTGATATGGTTTTTCTTCATCTACAGCCATAAAAGTAATCCTCCCTAAAACTCAAAGAGCATCATAAGCTAGCTCCAAAGTTCTATGGGCCATATAAGGTTATTCAGAAGATTGGGTCAGTTGCTTATAAATTGGAGCTTCCTCCTTCCCGCGTTCATCCAGTATTTCATGTCTCTTGTCTAAAGAAAGTTCTTGGAACCAACATCAGAGCACAAATTGTTTTACTAGAACCAGATAATGAAGGATCCATCATTTTGGAGCTGAAGGCCATCCTCAACAGGTGCACTCGTCAACTTCACTCTCAATCCATCACAGAGGTATTAATTCAGTGGCACGGAATGCAACTAGAGGATGCTACATGGAAACCACTCCTTCAGATTCAGCAACAATTTCCACATCTTAAGCTTTGAGGACAAATCTTTTCTAAGAGAGAGGGGATGTTAGGAACTCGTGTTTAACCCTTCTCTTTACTTTGTTAGTATATTGTTGTTGGACTCATATGCTTTGTAAGTCATCCTGTGAGTATATTGTATTATCCCACATTCATGGGGAGTAATAGTTGTTTAGATTAGACTTAGTATATAAGTATGTGTTGAGGCCAATGAAGGCATCCACGAGTTTATTGTGTTGAGCTTTCTCAAAGGAGGTTGCCCCTTCGAAGTGGCCTGCGATCAATAAATTCCTTCTATGTTCTACTATTTCTATTATTTCGTGCATTTTTCATTATATTGTTGCAGGACGTTCCTCTCACATATTGCAAATTGTGTTCATCATTGGAAACTTTTGGAGGTTGCACCCTCAAAGTGGCATATTATTATCAAGAATTTGTAGTGTATTTCCTATTATATTCTTCTTTTGTGCAAGTTTTTTCTTATTAAGAACAACTTGGGAAGCTCATATCTCTCTCATTTTGGTGAATTTTTCCAAGATTTTTAAAGGGTTTTTAAAGAACATAATAAAGCTGATATAGTCTATATTTGAGGTCAATTTGAGCATAATTAAGTGATTTATCATAAAATTAGGATTTCCACTATTTTCACTCCTAAGGCTACAATTCAACAATTTTATTCCTAACTTTCAGAGGATTAAACAAGGGCACTTTGATATACCTGTAGTGATGATTTGGAGGAATTTGGATTCATTCTTAGTAATTTATTGCAATTTCAAGGTTTTCATAAATTTATTACATAGGCTGCAATTTGTGAAATTTTTCATAGTTCTTTACATTTTTGGAATGCTTGCAGAAAATAATTTAGGGTCTTCTTTTTGAGATTTTAATTTTCGGGTGACCAACAAAAAAATAAAAATAGAAAAAAAAAAAAAAAAATTTATTAGATTTTGTAGTATATGGCCGGATCATAGACTAGAGGCAAGGGAATAAAATTATATACTTCTAGTAAGACTCCTGAAAAGGGGGAATCATCACTAGAGGATATGGATAAAATACATATGGAAGAAGATACTTACAAGATGAAGGAGGATATACATCTCTTGGTAGGAAAATTAGATGTCTAAACATGAGATATATTTGATATCCATAGCACATTGGATAACCTTAGCACTTATATCTAGAATCAATTAGGCTCACAACTAGATGTTTCAAGCAATCAAGATGGATCATCTAGGTTATCTAATCTAGATCCAAATGCTAACACTCAAATGGGATATGATAATTGGTTACAAAAGGTGGGCATAGACAAGTTTGATGGCAAGGATGCATTTTCTTGGCTTAATCAAATGGAGAAATATTTTGATGTTCATCAAATTCCAAGTGGGAAAAATGTGACAATGGCTTCCTTATATCTAGAACCAAAACAAGAACACAGTTAAATCTAGAAATATTAATTTATAATTCATTTGGTATTCATGGCTATGTGCACAACATAAGAAAAAAGGTCTCAATGTCACATGGATAGTTTTATTCTAGAGGAGTTATAATCACAATATGATAATAGTGTAGAAAACAACTATTTTAACTAGTTAGCTAAATTACAACAAACATGATCAGTCAGAGAGTATATTTAATAATTCTAGAACCTATATGTAATAGTAGATACAATTTCAAAATAGAACCTGAATGACTTATTCCTAGTTGGTCTCAAGGATCGTATCCAACATGAGGTACACATTGTTAGCACTAATTCTATATTTGATTCTTTTATTCTAGCACACAAAACAAAAGAAAAGTTTTTAATTCCTAGAAGGCATGGGTTTAATGGCATAAGAAAGAAGATCTTTTCATGACAACAATTTCTCAATCCACTAGATTGATTCCTCAACAAATTGAAGAAAATAAGGAAAAAGGGTAATGTTTTAACTATGATAACAAAAAGAGTAAGAGACATAAATGTGTAGAAAATAAATTGTTCTACATTGAAGGGTCAAGCAAGGAAGAAGATGATGAAAAAGAAATATTAGATTTGTTCGGTAATGTGCAAGGTGAGGAATCAGGAGATCCCCCACCAATCATTCCTTGTCATGCACTTTGAGGTTTTAGCGCCCCACAAACTCTCAAGGTAGTGGTTTCATTAAAGAAAGAGAGACTAAAAGTGTTGATAGACTTGGGAAGCACTCATAACTTCAGGAAAAAAAATGTCTACTTGTCTAAATTATTTTACATATCTAGCTCTAGAATTTTAGGTACTAGTTGCAGATGGTGGTAAATTGTTAGTTGTTTAGGGAAATACCATAGTATTAAATTATCTATGGGAGATTATCATATTGATTACCCAATGTTTTCTATCTCCATGGGTGCAGTAGATATTGTTTTGGGATTTCAATGTATTACTACTTTGGGAACAATTGAGATGAAATTCTAAGAACTATTCATGCACTTTCAATTAGAGGGAAGGACAATAGAACTAAGAGAGTTGCATGCAAAGTCTCCACATATGGTAAGCTCTTACCAAAAGCTAAAGATGCTTAAGAAGGGGCAAAATGGGTTTGTGGCCCAATTATGTTCATTAGAAGAATATCACTCAAAGGCTTCTACACCATTGAATCTACAAGTAGCTGTAGATAAGCACTCAATAGTTTTTTGGGAGATGCCAAAAGGATTGCCTCCTAAAAGAGATCATGATCATGCCATTAAACTAGTCATAGGGAGCCAACCACCCAACATTAGGCCCTATAGATATCCATATGTACAAAAAAAGTGAGATTGAGAAGATAGTTCAAGAGTTGCTAGAGGTAGGTATTATTCGGCATAGTCATAGTGCTTACTCATCTCCTGTGTTAATGGCGTGCAAGAAGGATGAAACTTGGAGGATGTGTTTGGATTAAAGGGAGCTCAACAAGTACACCATAAAAGATAAGTTTCCTATTTATATAATTAATGATTTGTTAGATGAGCTTAATGGTGATGTTTATTTTACAAAACTTGATTTTCATTCTGGTTATCATCAAATTGGAATTAGAGATGAGGATGTACATAAGACATATTTTCAAACCCATGAGGACCATTATGAATTTTAGGTAATGCCTTTTAGTCTCACAAATGAATCATCGACATTTCAAAGTTTGATGAACTCTATCTTCAGTCTATTTCTAATGAAATTTGTTTTTGTATTTTTTTATGACGCCTTAATATATAGTAAAACATGGAAGGAGTACTTGCAACATGTAAATCAAGTTTTGGACATTTTGGAGCAACATCAGTTGTGTGCAAAGCCATTCAAGTGTGTCTTTGAAGTTAAATAAGAAGAGTACCTAGGTCACATTGTGTCACATGAGGGAGTCAACATGGACCCTCATAAGATTTGGGTGATTGTAGAGTGGAAAATTCCTAAGACCCTCAAGAAGCTATAGGGTTTCTTAGGGCTTACAAGTTATTATCACCAATTTGTAAAGAATTAAGGTGGCATAACATTTCCTCTCATAGATTTGTTGAAGAAGGATTCCTTCCATTGGAATGAGGTAGCTACAAGGGCATTTGAGTAGCTAAAGGAAGCGATGTGCACAACTCTAGTCCTAGCTACCCCAAAGTTTTCAAAAATATTCATTGTCAAATGTGATGCTTCAGGACATGGCATAGGAAGAGTACTCATACAAGAAGGAAGACCCATGGCATTTTTGAGTCACCAAATCGAAGGTAAGAATTTGTTTAAACTAGTTTATGAGAAGGAAATGATGGCTCTCATACATGCAAAGAAACAATGGAGACCTTATCTAATGGGAAGACACTTTAAGGGCAATATAGATCATGATAGTCTCAAATATTTCTTGCAAAATAGGTTATCATCTAAAGAACAACAATGGGTCAAAAAGGTTTTGGGATATGACTTTGAGATCATATATAAGAAATACAAGGATAATATTAAGGAGGTATGAACCCACAAAGTCACTTTTATATGCTATTTCCATATTACAAGCAGACTGGGTAAACAAGGAGGCAAGAGAAGAGTAGGAGAAGGACACAAATACTCAAACTATCATTGAGAAAATCTAATAGGATTCAAGTGTGTCTGATAAATTTTGCAATGGAAAGGAAATATTTTTTGGTACAAGGATAGGTTGTACCTTTGGAGGAATTCAACCCTTAATTTTAAGGTGTTGGAAGAACTACATGCTTTTCCAATAGGTGGGCACTCTAGATTCTTGAAAACTTATCATAGAATCAAGCAAGATTTCTTTTGGGAGGGGCTAAAAGGGGATGTTTAAAATTTATAGTAGAATGCATGATATTCTAACGAAATAAAGGGGAGACAATTAAGAATCTAGGTCTTCTACAACCCTTATGTATCCTAAGTCAAAGGTAGGAGGAGGCATCTATGGATTTCATCACAGGGTTGCCCAAATCTAAAGGAAAAAATGTCATCATAGTTGTTGTGGATTGTCTCACCAAATATGCACACTTTTTTGCTTTGGCAACCCATTAGCAACAAGAACTATAGAAATAGCTTCTATGAATACTATTTAGAAACTACATGGGACTACAAAAGTTATAGTAAGTGATCATGGTCTTATATTTACAAGTAATTTTTGGACTGACTTGTTTTCATGTTTGGGCACTCATCTTACTTGTAGTTCATCATAATATCCCCAATCTGATGGATAGAGAAAAGTGTTCAACAAATTCTTGGAAGGGTATGTCTGATGTTTTTCTTTAGTTAAACAAAAGAGATGGGTGTAATGGCTACTACTGGTAGAATGGTGCTATAACACTTCTTTCCATACTTCTTCCAAGATGTCTCCATTTTTGGCACTATATGGGTACCATCCACCATCAATCACCTCTTCATTTAGGGCACAACCAAAGGTTCAAACATTTTAAGAGTACATTCAACATCAACAAGAGGTACTTGCTAGTTTATGAGAGAACTTGGCAATTGCACAAAACATAATGATGCAACAAGTTGATCAACACCTCAGTGAAAGGAATTTTGAAGTGGGAGATTGGGTCTTTGTGTGATTACAACCATAAAATAAAATGTCCCTAAAACAAGAACATAAAGATAATAATCTTGCACCCAAGTACTATGGTCATTATAGGAAAATGTCTCTAAAAGATTGGTAGTGTAACATATAAACTGGAGTTACCTATGTCAACAAAAAATCATCTAGTTTTCCATGTTTCATGCTTGAAGAAGGTTATTGGTGAAAAATGTAGTGCATACTGAGTTACCAAAGCTTGATGAGGAGGGAAGAATAGTTTTGGATCCTAAGGTAGTTCTTCAAACACACACCAAGAGGTTGAGGACAAGGGAAATCAAATAATATTTGATAAAATGGAAGAATCTCCACTTGAAGAAGCTACATGGGAAATGAGGATTTTGTGTAGAAGCATCCACATTTGATAAAAACCAAGGACAATGCTTCTTCGAAGGGGGAATTCTATGCCCTTAATCCTATATTTGCTTAGGGTTATGAGTAGTCGACTTGTGGCTACCTTAACTCCTAAATAAGTTATATAATTATTATTATAGTCATATATAGGTAGTTAAGTCATCCTAGTGGTTATAACTAAGTATCTAGGTTAGCCTAGGTGGCAGCCATGGCATATTTAGGCATATATAGGATCTAGTGGTAAGTTTATTACCATCATATTGTGAATTATGTTCTTCATTGGAGTCTTTTGGAGGTTGCCCCCTTGAAGTGGCATATTATTATGAAGTACTTGTAGCATATTTCCCATTATATTCTTTTTTTGTGCAACTTGTTTCATTAAAATTTGCAAAAAAATTATTATCCTATTAACCAATGTATTTGGCTTAATATAATGTGAAACACAAAAATTAACAATTTTTTTCTATTTCTTATGGTGCACCTTCAATTCCATCGTCTACAAGATACAAAATATTATAATATATCATCTTTTCATAAACCTAAAAATTGGTATAACCAACCTAAAAGGTCAAAGATATATTTTTCTTCTTAGAGACTTCAATCCAAAAACTAAACTTTCTAAATAAAATAACTTAACTCATAACTCCAATTTTAACCCTTCGAGTATGGAAGAAGAATAAATTTGACTCTAAAATATGAAAAATGATTAGAAAATAATGAAAAAACTCATATCGTGCCAACTTCTCAAGTTGACCTCTTCTCACAACCTAGTCATTTCAAATTGGATCATTTCAAGGTCCAATTCACACATAATGGTATGTATCCACAATATTGGTAAGAGCATTTTCAACTATATCAAATCCTCTTATCCCAATGGTGAATAAAATTACTAACATTGAAATTAATAAGAGTACCTTTCTTGAAACTAACCACCTCTCCACTAAGACAAAACTTAAATTAGATATAAACCATGATAAAACAACCACTTCATTTTTTTAATGGAAATTCATCCACTTCCTCAATGATCTCTAGGAAATGTTTAATTATTGAGAAATCATATCATTTATTATAATTGATAAATTGTTGAATGGTCTTTAGGATAAATTCAATTATAATATAAAAGATGACAATAGATTTAAATTTTCATATCAAAATTATCTTTTAATTTTTGACATGTTGAAATATATATTTTGAGAAGAAACATTCTTTAAAACTTTTGGTAGGATGTGGAATGCAAATCTATTAAAATCTTGAGATAAGACAAATTCTCTAACATTGAAGAAATAGATTTAGGTATTAATATAAAAAATAAGATCTTTTAGAAGATGATGGGAGCATTGGTATTGGTATTCAAATGTTCAGTATAATTTTTGTCCTCCTTGTATCTGTTGACAATAGATTTCTCCTTGCCAAAATTCTTATCGACCTTTAAAAGTAACTCAAAGTTATTTATTCCATATTGAATTTAGGTGTAAGATCAAATGAAGATACTTTACTAATTTTAAGCCCAAAATCTATATTTTGAATGCATCAAAAGTTGAATATTTTAACATATTCTTGTTCCTATTGAAATTTTATGAAGTTAAAAATAGATGACACCTTGTTTCAAGTCAATATGTAAAATTTATGGCTTTCAAAAGAAGGGTACAAATTTTTAGAAAGTTGCAATTTTAAAAATGGAGGGAGGTTTTAAAAGATCCCCTATTGAAAAGAGGTGGTTTCACTCAAATTGATCGTAAAGTAAGATTAATAAAAAAAATACACGTGTCTCTTCACTTTCTTGATTTGGTGACCTTTCAACATATGGGAAGGGCTCATTAATAGCTTGATAAGGGCTTGCATAAGGCAAATCACATTGAGGGAGGTAGAATGAAGTTGGAGACATTGAAGAACAATTCCAATTGTAATAAGAAGATATATGTTAAAAAATATATATGCAACCAAGTGTAGGAACTAGAAGATTGCATCCACATTCGTTGCATCTTATTGTACTTCAATAAATTTCAGTAATACAATGTTAGAAGTGTAGTTTCCAACATCAAAGTTGGATTCCTTATCGGGGGTTCTCCAATATAAAAATTGTGTTTATACTTTATTTGCAGAACCTCTTGTTGACACTCAAAGTGTAATGCTACACCCCTACATATTGCACACAAGACCTAGACTTGTGGAGGTACATGAATCAAAAAAATAAGGGAGAGACTCATCATTAGGCTACATGTACTTAAGGGATAATTAACAACATTGGGTAACTCCTATGCACTTTTGTATTTATAAGGCCAAGGAGGGTGATCCTAGAGGTCTAAATAGAATAATTAAAATAACTGTTTACACATAATAGGTTTCAACAAGCCTTTCCTTGTGTATAATAATACCCCAATTATTTGTCACTAAGCATTCAAGTATATAATGGTTGCAATTAAAGATCTAAAAACCTCTTATATAGAAAATAAAATAGTAGGTTACACATGTACATATGAAATTAAACAAAGTTATATTCCTTTAATGAATTCCTTTAACCTTTCAAACTACGTGTGCAAATTGGAATACAGACAAGCATAATTCTTTATGGGTTTGTTAGACACAAGATTTCAAGTTGTTTAGTAGAATTTATAATGTTGAATAATGTGAGTAGGCAAAACTTTAATAAGAATAGCTCTCTGAAGGTGTATCAAATATGAGCTCACAAATTTTTTTGATAAGGTTTTCAATATTAAACTATTTAGATTTGCATGGCATAAAACTACACTACACTACCATGGGGGACAAAGAGTTAATTTAAATAAGAATAAATCATTCAACAATTAAATTAGTGCCTATTCATTCGAGAAAAGTCACTTAGTTCAAGAGACTATATGACTAAAATAAATACTAGAAGTGCATAATGAAAATCAATAAAACTAGAAATATTACATAATCAAACATACTTCAAAAATCCATGCATGCTCAAAGAAATCCCATATGTATTTCTACAAAGATCATTAAAATTTATTTACAATGGTTTTACTATAACTATGCTAATAACTAATCATAAATGACAACAAATCAATAAATGTGATTTTAGAGACCCATATTATCCACTGAATATTATTAGCTACACGTGGAGAAATACAACTATGGAGAGATATATATAGAACAATATCTTCTTGAAATTTAACATAAATGTTGGTGTATAACTCCATGAGTTAACACTTACTCAATCATAGTTAGGCTACTTATAGCACATGCCAATTGACTTTTTCAACTTGGTGAGTTGTTTGTAATAGGTGTCATCTCACTTGACACCTCACCTCTATTTTAGGGTGGTTACGCTATTCTCTTGCTTTGAATATCCTCTATTGAGTCATTGCTTTTACAAAGTTGGTTGTTTTTTTGTCCTCTATCCAACAAAGCTGATATCGTACTATCATTATAAAGTGCCCGATCACACTTTTGTAGGGAGACGATAAGCACTCATTCCATTAATTGTGCACATTGGAGGGAAAACAACACATAATCAAGGGGGGTATCTCGTGTGTTCATATTGCATACTTCCTAGAGAAGTGCTTCTGTGTGGGTTGCATTATCTTTCACGTCTTCACTTGCATTTCCTTTAGCTCATTTTGTCTATATTTCTGCAATGACTATATAGTGACTACAACATTAATGGATTCTACAGTTCCTATACAACTCCTAAATCCTTTCAATTATTATGATTGGAAGATAAAAGTAAGTCTTGTTCTAAAAAACAAGGGCTTATATAGGATAACTATGGGAATGGAAAAAGAACTTAATACAGCCAAAGAGAAAGAAAAGTTTTTCAACAAATGTGATCAAGCATTTGGTTTTCTTTGTTTAAACCTATCTCCTGAATTGTTATTTCATGTTAATAATTTAACTATTCCCCATGAAGTCTGGGATACTCTGGAGAAATTAGTTGGAAAAATTGATGAACTCTGAAGTCATGAATTGGAAAATCAACTCATAGGTCTAAGTCCTAGAAGTTTCTCAACTTTAGAAGATTTTTTCACAAAATTTAAATCTTTAAAGTTACAGTTAAAAGATTGTTGAATTGACAAGAAAGAGGATCAATTAATCCTTTCTGTACTTTCCAAGCTAGGCCCTAATTTTTTTGTGTTTGTATCAACTTTCTATTCTACCAAAAGTGCTCTTGGAGCATCTTGGAAAATGCCCACTCTAGATAATTTCATTTCTAATCTCACAAGGGAACAAGAAAAACTAATTCAAATGGGTTCTTTGAAGTCTACAAAGCCTCAAGCTCTAATCACAGGGAATGATAAGCCAGAAACTTCAAAAGATAAGAAAAAGAACACTAAAAAGGACAAGGATGGTAAGAAAGGAGATAATTTCAAAAAGGATAATTCTTCTCATCAAAGTAAGCCATTTACAGAGAAAACTATTTGTGCCTTTTGTAAAAAGTTAGGGAATGATGAACAACATTGCATGAAGAAACAAATTGATAGTCTCTCAAATCTTCTTAAGAAGAATAATATTGGGCTACCAGATTCCTTCAAGGTATCTACATCAACTCATGATAATACTAAGGGAAAAGAAAAATCACAAGGCAAAGCTCTAGTTGTTACTACATCTTCATCTCCATCATGGATTATTGATTCTGGTACCAATCATCATATGGGTTCATCTTAGGTTACATTCTCATCTTTAGAGTGATCCAGAATTACTTCAGTTAACTTAGGTGATGATACCCCAGCATTGGTAAAAGGGAGAGGGTTTTTTGAAGTTGAAGGAGGAATCTTTTTAAAAGTTCAATGTGTTCCTTCACTATCAACTAATCTCCTTTCAGTGTATCAAATAACACACTTAGGGAAGGGTATGAGAGTACACTTCTCTCCAAATCTAGTTGAGATAAGAGAATTACAAAGTAACAGCTTGGTTGCAATAGGGGAGGCAAATCGTCAATCAAGATTATATACCTTCTCCAGTTTTTCTTCAGATATTTATTCAAAGGCGCTACTAACTCATTCAGATGAAGTTAGTAAACTATGGCATGAGTGGTTTGGCCACCTTAACTACCGCTATCTTAAACAACTACGTCAATAAAAAATGGTTAATGAATTACCGAAAGTAAAATTTTCAAAAGGACTTTGTGAAGGTTGTGCCCTTGGTAAACATCCTAAGGCAAAGTTTGATAAAGAAAAATCATGGAGGGCAAAACAAGTCTTGGAACTTATTCATAGTGATGTTTTAGGGGCTTTTCCCCATCCATCTTTTACAAAAGCTAGATATGTTCTCACATTTATTGATGACTTCTCACGTTTCACATGGGTTTACTTCCTTAGGAAAAAATTAGAAGTATTTGAATCTTTTCAAGATTTCAAAGCTCTAGCTGAGAAACAGTCAGGCAAAGTTATCAAGGTTCTTCAAATAGATAATGGAAGAGAGTATGTCAACAATGTTTTTGAGAAGTTTTGTATATCATAAGGGATAAAGATGCAACACATAGTTCCTTACACCCCTCAAAAAAATATTGTAAAATGCAAAAATAGATCTTTAAAAGAGATGGCTAATTGTATGATTCATTCTAAAGGCTTAACACCATCTTACTAGGCTGAAGCAATCAACTATGCATGTTACATCCAAAATAGAGTTCCTCATAAAGTCTTAAAAGGAATCACCATCTTTGAAGCTTGGAAAGGATGGAAACCAAAAGTTGATCATTTCAGAGTCTTTGGTTCACCTGCTATGGCCCGCATCCCAAAAGAACATCGCAAGGCAATGGATCCTCAATCCAAACCTTGCATCTTTGTTGGATATCTAGATGGTGTTAAAGGCTATCGCCTACTTCACCCAACCACACATGAGTTGTTCATTGAGGGAAGTGTCAAGTTTTAAGAAACACCCCTTGAAACTGTTCTTGACATTCCTCAACATTTCATTGGTTCTCTAGATCCTGATAATATTTCTGATGATCCAATTTATCTGCAGCATGTTCCTAGTGCAGTCAGTAGCACTTCATCTTCTTCTAGTCCACAAAATGATGACAACATTGAAAATTCATCTTCATCAAGTTTAGTAATTGAATTAGAAGTCAACATTACTGCACCGGACTCACCTGCATCTGAAAATCTTCGCTCACTTCATACAACAGATTCTTGGGTAAAGAATGCACCAAATAACATTCAGACAAACTTTCAGGGGGGATCACATGCCTTCTTTGCCTCAGTTTCTGATCTGCAGACATTTAAAGAAGCATCAGGCATACCTGAGTTGGATATTGCTATGAAAGAGGAATATGATTCCTTGGTTAGAAATCATACTTGGGATTTAACTTCACTTCCCAAGGGAAGGAAGACAGTTATATCTAGATGGATATATCAAACTAAATTTGCCGAAAATGGGTCAGTTGATAAGTTTAAAGCATGGCTGGTAGCCAAAGGTTATTCACAAGTGGTAGGCATTGACTACACATAAACTTTTGCACCTTTTGCTAAGATGACTTTGATCCGACTTGTGCTTGCTATAGCTACAGCACATGGATGGGTTGTACATCAAATGGATGTAAAGAGTGCATTTCTTCATGGAGATCTTGAGGAAGAAATCTACATGGAACAACCACCAGGGTTTGTTTAGGATTCATCCTTAGTATGTAGATTGAGGAAATCTATCTATGGTCTCAAACAAGCACCCAGAGCTTGGTATGCCAAGATGGATTCTTATCTTTTATCTTTAGGATTCACTCATTGACATTCAGATCCTAATGTGTATCTTCTATGGTAAGATAATTCACTCTTAATATTAGTTCTATATGTTGATGATCTCCTAATTACTGGTAGTACTTCAACTACCATCACCATAGTTAAATCTGCACTTCAGGAAAGATTTGACATGATAGACTTGGGTTTATTTCACTACTTCCTTGGCATTGAGATATCACAGTCAGATTCAGGGATTGTTCTTGCTCAACCTAAGTACACTCTTGACTTACTTGCACGTTTTCACATGACTAATTGTAAACCATCTCCTACTCCCTTCTTATCTAGAATTAAGCTTGAGACTTCCTGTCCTACACCACTAGCTGATGCTACATTGTATCAACAACTTGTAGGTAGTCTTATATACTTAACCCATACTGGGCTTGACATATCATATGCAATTGGCATTATTTCTAGATTTATGCAGGAACCTCATGAGCCACACTGGAAAGTAGCTAAGAGGATTCTTAATTACCTTCAAGGTACACTTGCATTTGGGATACATTATAGAGTTGGTTCAGAAGTTGCTTTAGTTGGTTTCACAGATTCAAATTGGGCTAGTGATACTGAGAATCACAAGTCCACTTCTGGTTACATCTTTTCACTTGGTTTGGGTCCTATCAGTTGGTCTAGAAAAAAGAAGAATGCAATTGCTATATCTTCTATAGAGGCCGATTTCTGGGGAGCTATTAACTTAGCTACTCAGGCCATATGGCTTCAAGGCATTCTTTCTAAGTTTGGAATTCCTTTCAAACTACCTACAGTTATCTTCTGTGATAACGAGAGTACAATTCAAATATGCAAGAATCTGGTTCAACATAAACGAACCAAACACATAGAGATTCACATGCACTACATTCGAGAGCTAATTCATGATCAGATCATTGACCTTGTCTTTTGCCAGTCTTCAAAGCAGGTTGCTGATATTTTCACCAAACCCTTTACCAAGAGTAAGTTCATTCATCTGCAAGCTCTTCTTGGCATGCGGTCGACATCGACATTATCATCTTCTTGGTGGGGGCTATCTAGTCCTCTCTTTGTTTTCTCTCTTTCTGGAGGAAAGTTTTTTCCCACAGGGTTTTCTTTCTTTCTCAGTTTTTTGAGAGATACATTTGTAAATGAGTACCTAAAATGACACAATGTCGGGACTCATCATTCCTAATCTCACCTAAGCTATGATTAAGGGAGGGTGTTGGTGTATAACTCCATGAGTTAACACTTACTCAATCATAGTTAGGCTACTTATTGTTAGATTCAAGACAGACAACTAAGAGGGGAGGTAAATCAGTTGTCTAAAACTTTCTTCCAATTAACCACTTAATTCCACTTTGTAATTCAGCAGCATAATAATAAATCAAGCATGGAAACACAATGCATTAAATCAAGAGTAGAAACATATTAGCACATAAGACACCAAGATTTTGACGTGGAAAACTTGGTTAAGAGAAAAACCACGGGGTGTTAAGAGAAAAACCACGGGGTGACTAACACAAGATTGTATTCTCTGTTAAAAGAATAGAAAGAACAAAATGGCACATGCCAATTAGGGCTCACTACCCAATCACACTGCTCACAAGAGGCACATTGCCTACAGGAGACACAATGTCTACAGAATAATAAGTATTACATACTTGAACTGAAGAATAGTATCTTCACCATGCTTGAGTCAGTTCTATTTAAGCCCAATACTTTTGCTCTGCTTTTCACTCCTCTGCTCTCTACCACACTCTCATCTCCACTCTACACTCTTGAAATGACTTTACAACTCCTTATTTACATAAGACTTCGACTTAGGGGTAATCATCCAAGTCAGAAAATATTACAGAGAAAGTACATAAATACAACATGACTTATTACAAAATGACTTCATGTGGATCAACATGTTGTCGGCCACACAGATCTGAGACTTCAATCCTTCTTTAGGAACACGTCATTCTTCACAGAGCATCTTCAAGATCATTCGCAGGAGGTGTAACTCATCCGGTCGGCCGAACTTAGGAAGAACATCATCATCTGGAAGTAATTCTTCAATTACGAGCTCAATCTTCAATGTGGACCACCAACACGAACTGGACATAATCCAAAGACCTCCACAAGCTTTCCTGAATCAACAAGAATATCCACACTACTTCTTCTTACTAAAATCATTCTTCTCTTTCATCCAGAACCTTAAGAATACAGTCTGTCATCACTATCATATTGGAATAGATGCTTGCGGACCTCCATACCACGAACCAATTGACTTCCTAAACACTCCACCAAATCCGCAAAATAGGGTATTGCCATTCCAGATGTCACCGGACCTATCTGTGTCACTCTGTCACTTCTGAACACCTACCAAAACCTGTTTTACTTAAGTGGCCATACCTTCTTCAGATCTTCATGCGGACCTCTGAAATCTTTACTGGATCATCTTAAGACACATATCTACAAACCCTTTGATGCGCATCCTCTAATCTTCATCTTATCTTGGATCTTTACCTTACTGCCTTCACTGTTCTTCTCTGTTCCTGATAGGACTAATTTTCTCAATATCTTCAGCAATTTTCTCAATATCCTCAGCATACAGTTCATCCAATCCTTATCATTAATGCAACAGGAGTATGTTGACATCAATGATAACACCGGTTAGGCCCATACTTGCAACAATCTCCCCCTTTGTCATTGATGGCAACATATGATGTAAAAAATTATTATAACCATCAAGACAAGAACTTCTTCTTACTGACACAACTCCCCCTATCAACAACAACCATTCACGTGTCTTTTCTTCTTTTACTGCTCCCCCTTTGATTAGAAACCACTTGTTTTTCACATGTCTTCTCTCCCCCTTTGACATCAATGGCAAAGGGCACATACTTGCACCAATTCATAATCATACCAACTACTCCCCCTAAGTAGCGGCTTCCCAAACATCAATCTGGACCACAAGATATGACTGTGAGATCCACCGGACTAATGCACATCAGTGCACCGTAATTCACCAGAGGGGTAATCACCCCTAACTTCTCTTTGAGATACTCAAAAGAGCCCTTAGGTAGAGGTTTAGTAAAAATATCTGCAATCTGATCTTTGGAAGGCACAAACTCTAATCTGACTTCATTCTTGTTCATTTGCTCTCTCAAAAAGTGAAACTTGATGGATATATGTTTAGTCTTTGAATGCAACATTGGATTCTTTGATATATTTATTGCACTTGAATTATCACAGAAGATTGTGATAGGTTCCTTATAATCCACTCTGATGTCTCTTAGCATTTGCTTCATCCACAATACTTGAGTGCAACTGCCTACTACTGCAATATATTTTTCTTCTGCAGTGGACAGAGATATTGCCTCTTGTTTCTTGCTCAACCAAGAAACCAATCTCTTCCCCCAAAAAAATGCTCCACCACTGGTACTCTTCCGATCATCCACATCTCCTGCCCAATTTGCATCTGTATATGCATGAAGAGAGAAATTATGGTCTCTAGGATACCACAAACCATACTCAACTGTCCCTTTTAAATATCTGAAAATCCTCTTGATTGCCATGACATGAGATTCTCTAGGATCAGCATGGAATCTAGCAACAAGACCAACAACATTCATAATGTCAGGGCTAGTTTGAGTGAGATACAATAATCCTCCAATCATTGACTTGTACTTTTTCTGATCAGCCTTAGGAGAGTCATCATCTTTGCTCAATTTACATCTAGTTGCCTGAGAGTACTCATTGGTTTTGAGTCTTCCATCCCAAATTTCTTCAACAATTCTTTCACATATTTGGTCTGAGAAACAAAGATTCCTTTATTTGTTTGAATGATTTGCAGACCCAAGAAGAAATTTATTTCCCCAAACATGGACATCTCAAATTCACTTTTCATTTGATTTGCAAAAGTTTTGCTCATACTATCTCTTCCTCCAAAAATGATATCATCAACAAACACTTCAACAATCAAGATATTTTCATGATCAATTTTGAAATACAAATTACTGTCAGCAGTACCTTTGTTGAAACTAATCTTCAAAATATGCTTATCCAATCTCTCATACCAGGCTCTTGGGGCTTACTTCAGTCCATACACTACTTTCTTCAACTTGCAAACCATATCACCATGATCAAACAATTGAAATCCATCCAGTTGCTCAATGTAAACTTCTTCTTCCAAGTCACCATTCAAGAAGGCAGACTTGACATCCATCTGATATACTTTGAAGTCCTTGAAGGCAGCAAAGGTAAGAAATAACCTGACTGCTTCAATTCTTTCCACCGGAGCAAAAATTTCTTCAAAATCAACTCCTACTTGAGAGTAACCCTTGCAAACCAATCTGGCTTTGTTTCTAACTACTTTACCATCTTCATTTAGTTTATTCCAGAATACCCATTTGGTTCCAATCACATTCTTATTTCTAGGTCTGGGAACAAGATCCCAAGTGTGATTTTTCTCAATTTGCATCAACTCTTCCTCCATTGCTTTAGTCCAGCTTTCATCATTGCATGCTTCATTTACTGACTTTAGTTCAATCTTTGAAATCAGACAATACTCTTCTGAGTCTTGAGCAATCTTTCTCCTTGTTTGAACACCTTTGCTTTTATCACCTATGATCTGATCTTCAGAGTGATTCAGTCTTACACACCTGAGAATTTTGGAACTTTCTTGCACTTCTATTTCTTGAACAGGTTCATTCAAACTCATCTCTTCTTCCTGATTCACTGGATCAGTCTGAATCTGAGTTTCAGAAGGGGCTTGAACTCCTTGGACCAAAACATCATTCTGGTCATCTTCATCATACTCATAAAACCTTGAGGGTTTTTCAATACCTTCATCAACCTTCACATTTGTACTTTCTATAATATTTCTCAATCTTTTGTTATAACACCGGTATGCTTTGCTTTGAGTAGAATAACCCAAGAATATTCCTTCATCACTTCTAGCATCAAATTTACCTAGATCTTCATCTCTTTTAATGTAACATTTGCTACCAAAAACTCTGAAATACCTCACAGTGGGAGTGATGCCAAACCAGAGTTCATAAGGAGTCTTACCAGTATTGTTTCTGATTTGTACTTGATTAAGAGTATAGACTGCAGTTCTTACAACTTCTCTCCAGTAGATCTGAGGAACATTTTCTTCCATCATCATGGTTCTAGATGCTTCCTGGATGGTCCAGTTTTTTCTCTCCACTACTCCATTCTGTGGAGTCCTTGGGGCAGACAACTATCTTTTTATTCCATGTTTCTCACAGAATTCAATGAACTCACCAGATGTGAATTCTCCACCTCTATCAGACCTTAGACATTTTATGTTCAATCTAGTTTCATTCTCTACCATAGCTTTGAATATTTTGAATTTCTCAAGAGCCTCTGATTTCTCCTTCAGAAAAGTCACCCACATCATCTAGGAGTAATCATCAATTAATAGCATGAAGTATCTATCACCTTGCACACTTCTGATTCAGAAAAGTCACCCACATCATCCTTACTTTTGAATGTGACTCTGCTCTGCTTACCCAACTAACATTCTTTATACAAGCTATTAGTAGGTTTCACCAGTCTTGGAAGATCTCTCACAGCCTGGGTGTTGCTTATCTTGATGATATTATCAAAATTCACATGACACATTCTTCTATGCCACAACCAACTCTAATCAATTTGAACAAATAAACAACTTTTACCAGTACCAACCAAGTGGAAGATATTACCTTTTTTTAGTACCGGATGCAATCTCTATTCCAGAACTTTCAAAGATCTTGCATTTTATATTTTTGAATCAGAGATCATAGCCTTTGTCCACCAACTGTCCAACACTGAGAAGATTGTGCTTCAAACCTTCAACATATAGTACATTACTGGTTTTTTCCTTCCATGAAAAGAAAAGGTTCCTCTACCCTTGATTCCACTGGCAGAATTATCACCAAATTTTACCACTCCTCCTTCATACCTTTCCAAATCTATGAATTTATTTTTGTCACCTGTCATATGGTGACAGCATCCACTGTCAATGACCCAATCATCCTTTTCTTCAACATGGGCAGCCAGAGCTCTTTCTTCAATTTTGTGATTGATAGATTCAGAGGGCATTGGATCTTCTTCCTTGATGGCAATAAACACCCAGTCACTTCCAGATTTGTTTCCTGTTTCTGATTCATCATCTATTACTCCTTCTTCATCATCTTCATGGAAATAGTAACATTTCTTTTGAAACCTTGATCTGTTAGGATTTGGCCTTGAAAATCTTTCTGGACACTTTGAGGCAAAATGACCAATCTTATTGCAATTAAAACATTTAAAAGGCAATTTCCCCTCATACTTACTGGATCCTCTTGGCAGTCTTTTTGCAATAAGGGCTTCAAGTTGAGCAACTTCTGCTTCATCTTTTTCTAGGTCTTTCCTTGCTTTTTCATACCATGATAGTTTCCTTGAAGAGTTCTCTCCCGGATCAAACCTTTGTTTTCCTTTTACAGAGGCACTAGCTTTGAATACAGATTTAGGCTTGGGGGGGCATCTCCAAACTCGGTCAATTCAAATGCAACCAATTTACCAACCAATTGATCTCTTGTGATACTTGAATAGGATCTGAATTCTTCAATGGCAGCAACCTTGTATTTGTAAGAATCAGGAAGGGATCTGAAAACTTTGCTAACAATCTCATCTTCATCCAAGATTCCACCAGCACATCTAATGCAACAAACAAGCTCATTTACTCTGGGCATAAATGTAGTGATATTTTCATCTTCTCTCATCTTTAGGTTTTTGAATTTTCCTTCCAAACTCTATAGCTTGGCACATTTAACATACTTGTCTCCTTCATGTAGAAGTTCCAGTTTTTTCCAAATCTCATATGCAGTTTTTAAATCAACAACATTTGTCACCTCTGAATCAGATAAGGCACTTACAAGAGCTTCTTTAGCCCGCAGATTGTTTTCAGCATCTCTGATTTCATCTATGGTGCGCGGACCATTCTATGGGGGATCATACTTCTTTGAAGCCATAATCTAATACTGCATTCCCATACATTGCAAGTGGCATTCCATGTGACTCTTCCAAAGAGTGAAATTGGTTCCATCAAACCTCAGACTATCCTTTTTGTAGGATGACATCCTGGATCTCCTCAAGCGGTTAAGCTCCTTTTAGAGGAACTTGGCTCTGATACCAATTGTTAGATTCGGGACAGACAACTGAGAGGGGGGGTGAATTAGTTGTCTAAAACTTTCTTCCAATTAACCACTTAATTCAACTTTGTAATTCAACATCATAATAATAAATCAATGATGGAAACACAATGCATTAAATCAAGAGCAAAAACATATTAACACATAAGACACAAAGATTTTGACGTAGAAAACCAGGTTAAGGGAAAAACCACGGGGTGACTAACCCAAGATTGTATTCTCTGTTAAAAGAATAGGAAGAACAAAATGGCACATGCCAATTAGGGCTCACTACCTGAGCAAACTGCTCACAAGAGGCCCACTGTCTACAGGAGACACACTGTCTACAGAATAATAAGTATTACATACTTGAACTGAAGAATAGCATCTTCACCATGCTTGAGTCAGTTCCATTTAAGCCCAATACTTCTTCTCTATAACACACTCTCATCTCCACTCTACACTCTTGAAATGACTTTACAACTCCTTATTTATATAAGACATCAACTTAGGGGTAATCATCCAAGTCAGCAAACATTACAGAGCAAGTACATAAATACAACATGACTTATTACAAAAAGACTTCACGCGGATCAACATGTTGTCGGCCACACAGATATAAGACTTCAATCCTTCTTTAGGAACATGCTATTCTTCACAGAGCATCTTCAAGATCATTTGCAAGAGGTGTAACTCATCCGGTCGACCGGACTTAGGAAGAACATCATCATCCGGAAGTAATTCTTCAATTACGAGCTCAATCTTCAATGCGGACCACCAACATGAACTGGACATAATCCAAAGACCTCCACAAGCTTTCCTGAATCACCAAGAACATCCACACTACTTCTTACTGAAATCATTCTTCTCTTTCATCCGGAACCTTAAGAATATAGTCTGTCATCACTGTCATATTGGAATAGATGCTTGCGGACCTCCAGACCATGAACCAATTGAGTTGTCAATTCACATTGACTTCCTAAACACTCCACCAAATCTGCAGAACAAGATATTGGCTTTCCGAATCTCACTGGACCTATCTATGTCACTCTGTCACTTCTAAACACTTGCCAGAACCGGTTTTACTTAAGTGGCCATACCTTCTTCAGATCTTCATGCGGACCTCTGAAATCCTTACTGGATCATCTTAAGACACATATCTACAAACCCTTTGATGCGCATCCTCTGATCTTCATCTTAGCTTGGATCTTTACCTTACTGCCTTCACTGTTCTTCTCTATTCCTGATAGGACTATTTTCTCAATATCCTCAGCATACAGTTCATCCAATCCTTATCATTAATGCAACAGGAGTATGTTGACATCAATGACAACACCGGTTAGGCCCATACTTGTAACAATCTCCTACTATAAAATTAGCACCTTCACGAGGAAGCTCTCCTACTATAAAATCTCAACCTTGTCCTCCCTCATCAATGCTTTTTTTTTCACTTGATGTGCCTCCAAATTTGAGGACAACCATGCCAGAGCAAACAATTTCAGCCACAAGAGGTGGACCTTGAGCTCCCAGCACCGCAAGATCTACTAATGAAGCATCTAATGCTAGTGGCAGGTTCTGAAGACAGTCTTGTTCTCCAAGTATCACAAGAGGAAGAATCTCAAGTGAAATCCATGGCAGTGACCGGTCTAGTGTACACTCCAACAAAATTCATGGTAATAGTAATGAAATCATGATCCCTCGCGTACTTGGAAGCAAGATGGTTGACAAGGTGATTAGTACAATAAAAGCTGCTCCATAGTAGGAAGATCAATTATCTATAAGATCTACTACATCCACCATGCAATCCAAACGACCAGTAAAGCCAGCATCATCTTCAAATAGATCAGGTTTTGGGTGGACTCTTTCAAAGAAATCCTTGGATATGGCTTTGAGACACATGGATATGAAGAGGGGCAGTCAAGGGGAGTAGAAATAGCAGATGGGAGTACCCTTTGGGAGACCCTGCATGGCAGGGAAGACAAAATGCCTCTTTTTGAGGCTCTACAACTAACACCTTTGCAGAAGAGAAGGCATGGTGGAAATGAAAGGCTAGAAGATTGCAAATAGCATCTATTTAAAAGTCATATCTTGCAAAAAGAGATTAGATTTCTCTGGCAGAATTGGTTGAGGGATCTCAGCCCGTGTGGGGGCTTGTAAAGCTGAGAGATTACGAAGAGAGTGAGGGAAAGAGAACAGTTTTACTACATATTTAAAGGGCTTTTGAAGGCCAAGTTCTAATGGTTTTGTTGCAAACGTATGAAGTTGTTTATTGACTTTGTAAATAAATAAAATTGTTGAATTTGCAATATGAACTTTGTTAAGAATTTGTGAGTAATTGTGTGTGTTTTCTGCAAGAGGGGAGTACCCTTTGTGTCATATGGTATCGGAGCTGGTAGTCCTGAGAGTGGAGAGGATCCACCAGGACCTGCAGGTAGAGAAGACTGAAAAGGAGGTAGAGAAGAAGCTTGTGTGAGGGCTATTGCAGGTAGGAGAAGTCCCGAGTAACAAGAGATCTTGAAGCCATGAAAAGATTGAGAGTGTGATGTGGATTGCAGATTGAGGTGAGATTGCTGCAGTAGATAAGATGGGGATATTGGTGAGTAAGAAGCTCATGATATGGGAGGGATGGATGCAGTATGAGAAGAGAAAGATTTTGGCAATGATGATCGACATTAATGTGAGAGTGGATAGATTAGAAGCACAACATCATGATAAATTAGTCAAGCATGATAAGGATAAGTAAGAGGATGCAAGTGTAGCAGCGGTTGAAGATGAAGAGCTGAGCAACGAGAATGAAGAGGTTGAAGATATAGAGATGCAATGTGAATAGATTTCAAGAGTAGAGCATGGAGAAGATAATGAATTGTTAGCACAAATTTTGGTGATAGAAGAGGAGTGGCTTGAGAAGATCCCCGATGAAGATGAGAGGAAACACAAGTTGCAACTGACAAGGATGTGGAAGATGTCATAGTGAAAATTGATATTGTAGTTGTAAATAAAGGAGAGGTAAATTTTAATCCTTTTGAATTTCATGATGAAGAAATTGATATAAAATTGCATATTATTGAGATGAATAAGGAATTAGTGCAAAATAGATCGAAAGAGATCATATAATTGCATATCGGTGTTTAGATGCTACATGAGTTTGTGCATAGAAATTTTAAAGGATGCTGTAGGATTTTGGTGGAGGTGGTCAGTCTATGGTGGGTTGAATCCCACGAAGGAGAAGAAAAGAAGAGTGAGTGTTTGGAGTAGGAGTAGAGAGAGCCTTTGGCAGAGGAGGACAATCTATGGTGGATGTGAGTCTATGAGGGGGAAAAAGAAGCCGGTGCACAATTGGTGGAGGAGGATGGTACTTGTCCCGGTGAAATGTTGGAAGAGGCCTGGAAGAAGTTTTCTACACCTAAATTAGCGATGGAGTTCGCTGTAAGTTGTCTACAACCTGAAAGAGTAGTTCTACAACTCCACTCCATTTTGTGAGTCCTACTCACAAAATCTTTCTACCCGACGTGTCTGATGTAAGAGCATACCGAGCGAATATGCAATCCTGTATCAACCAAAAAGATGATCTTTCATTTTTGTTGGAATTGTCACAATTTGTTTCAGTTTGATTGAGTTTTGGCATTTTCAGTTTTGTCGAAGTTGATTGGTGACTTCGGTGGCAGTTGTCGCGGTTGATCTTTCTTCAAGTTTGGTTCAATTTTTGTTCACTGATGGTTTGCCACAATTGCATTTGTTGGAAGGAATGTTGCAAATGGAGTCAAGTGTATCTTCTCTTTGGTGCTCAGAGCAGCATCTTCAAAGGAGAAAAAGGACATATTCTCCAGCCAAGAACAATTTTGCATCTTCCATGAGGTTGTTGAGTCAGAATTGAGGGGAATCTCAAGTAAGGAGAGCAACAATTTCTACAAAGAGAAGAAATTACATTCTCCAAATGAAATCCTTTTATAGTCCACGGAAGTTTTTTACAAAGAGGCCAACTTAAGGTGTATGAGCATCATTGACCAAAAAAAACAAGACAATTACTAAAATGGGTAGATAGGGAGAGTTCGGTCCATGAGTCGAAGAATTTCGGATCCAAAACATCTTGTTAGAGTGAAACATACAATAGCACGCGGGTCCCCTACTCTCTATATTCTAGATGACTACTGCGGACGTGAAAGCCCTTCAGAACATTGACATATAAAGTATGTCTGGGTCCACTCATTAATTGAAATAAAATTTAGATAGGAGTTTATTAGAACTAAAATACAAAAAGGGCACTCGAGTCTGCCAAGCCTCTCATCCTAGATTCCAACTCATCTCGGAACTGAGTTCCCATGAATTAACACAGAAAATCCTTGGGTCTGTTTTCTATTTAATTATTTTGTTCCATGTTATCACTTGCAGCTGGTGGCATTTGCAATGAGTATGGATGGAGGACTGGTGGCAGCGGGCATGACGTTGCCTCCATTGAGATCTGTAATTTTGTTCCTGGCTCCACTAAATGGTCATGCCCAAACGCAAGTATAAACTCTACTATGTTAGAAAAGCGTTACAGTCTGAGTAAAAAAAGCTCAAATTCACTATTCGTGGAGGAAAATGAGATGCATCCTCACGAATCATGTGGTCCCCGCCACAATCATTCAGTACCATCACAACAGTAACACTCTATTTGAATATCATCCATTTCAATAGTCAAAGGTTAATTTTGGTCAATAAAAATTTGACAAATATTTAACATTTTTAATTGTGAATGAGATCTAAAATTACTCTTGAATGTTTGACCATTAAAATGAATGATATTTAAATAGAGTTCCCTCAGCTAAATAAAAGTGAGGAGAATAAACTAATGAAAGTGCTTGAAGAAACAGAAGAGGCAGGAGCGGGCTGACAAGCTGGCGAGGCTGATAGAGAATGAGCGGTTGAATCTCATTTCAGTCAAGTTGAATGCCGGAAAGGAGAGGAAAGCTCAAATGCTCCAACACAGACAATTTACATAGTGCAAAAACTAAAAACTGCACAGCAATCTAGACAAAAAAAATCGTGCTTGACCTTGAGTTATGTGAGCTCATAACCCCTGGCGAGATCAATAGCCTCATGCAACAGATCATGTACTTTTATGCAGGAAACAAGAAATCTTCTTCGTCAACACATATTTGGCTAAGTGGTTGTAAAGGGAAAATTAGAAGCAGGCTGTTGAATGTTCTAGGCTTTGATAATTGGCATGTTGAAAATGAAGAGCAGTCTTATATTGAAGTATTAAAAGAGAGGAAGCATAATCGACTCTATCTTAATGCAGACTCAGAAAATGTTGTTGAAGAGTTGGATTCATCTAAAGTTTATGTTATTGGTTGAACTGTTGACTGCGATAGATATAAAGGGATAACCATGCAGAAAGCATAAATTCAAGGTATTCAAATAGCAAAGCTTACTTGAGGATGACAAGTTCTGAGGTCCTAACTATGGATCAGGTATTTGAAATTCTTATCATGTATTTAGAGTTCAAGGATTGGGAGAAATCTCTAATACAGGTTATACCAAAGAGTAAAAGTTCTCAAGTTGTTTATAGTGATCTGAGTAATGAGAGAAATAAGACTGTTTTTAATGATAATAGCAGAGAGGAAACTTCTCCTTTTTCTTTGATTCTACTGAAAAGACGGAGGAAGTGACACTTTAAACATCAACTTATTTATAAAGGCTATGTTTAAAATTTCATACAGCTTAACAATTCTAAGATAAATCTCTTGAAATTGTTTCTTCTTTTATTTACACTTACGTGCATTTAAATGTAAAATTGCTATTGACTATTTGACCTTTGAAGTGGATAATATTTAAGTAGGGTGGTGCATTTATATGCTTGTCATGAACACAAGCATTTTGAATATACAGTATGGCAGAATGAACACGAGCACAGAAGGCTCGTCATGTGGACATAAACAATCATGCACAAAAAGGGATATATTGAACGCATTGAATCCATCTTGTATGAGCATTGGCTAAGGGGCTATTATCCAAATAAGTGAACGGCTAATGAATTGTGGCACTAGCGTAGGAAATAGAACTGCGTGGCAATGTGAAAGAAAACGATCAATAAATCTGGAAGGGAAGTATCTGAAGTGGCAAAGAGATGCTCCAAATTCAATGCAAGGAACAATTAAGAGCATGGTTCAAGTCTCTACCTAAGGACGGCTTTGTCTTGCTACAGGTGGCATAAACGCAATATCCTATTTAGAAAATATGGCATTTAAAACACGGCACTCAAGTTTCAACCTAAATGTTACATGTTACATGAGAGTTTGGATCTAGTCTGCCCCAAATTAATGTTTCACCTGTTAATTTTTGTGTAGCTTGGACAGGTGTTCTAGTTTCGGGTGGAGATTACGAGGCTGGAAACACAGTTGGAATAATTATCTCCATACCTAGAAAATTGATTTCTCGAGAGACTTCCAGATATTAGGGTTTAGAGTCTCATTAATCTTAGCCGTTGATTTAGATTAAATCATGGCCATTGGTTTTCAATGAGGGGATTATAAAAGAGGATCAATAGACATTTGGAGAATATAGATCCGAGAAGTATTTGCAGCGATAGCAAATAAATAAATTTGCAGCAATAGCAAATTGATTTGCAGTGAGAGCAAAGGGCGCAGTGATAGCGTTGGAGAGCAGTGGAATTGCCGGAGAAGGAAAATATTGCCGGAGCAATTTCAGCAGGAACAATTGAGGGAAGGGAATTTACAGGAAAGAAATTTCCAGAGCTCTGCCAGTAAGAGGCAAGCAATTTTGTATCTCTTGATTTTCTGCAGTTGAATAGAATTCCTATCTGCTGACTGGTTTTCCCTTCGGGGTTTTTCCAGGGACAATTTGTCCAAAATATTGTGTTGATTTTATTTTTCTGTCTCCGTGATTTTTCCGTGAAATTGCAGCTGTGTTATTAATTAATATTTGCTGTAAATCAATTATTTTTTCGGCAGCCAAATAATCTAACATAAGATAGGAAATTAATAATCAGTAGTTGCAATAGATTTTTCACACCACCGTGTCAAGCATTGATTTCTACTATGAAGAATAACTGAAAGGCTCGAAACAAGGAATCAAACATCAGGAGGCATGTGTTCTGAGAAGTAAAATTATGTGGAAACTGAAACAGAAAAGGGACCGCGTGGAAAGACAAGGAGCATAACATCATTTTAGGGGGAAACATGTGACAGGAATATTTCAGAGAAAGATACGTGGAATAGGTATGTGCTCTCATCCATCATTAAGTTGAGCAATTATATGGAGTGGTAATAAATAAATCTCAATTAAGCATCTGGAAGCAGAGTGTTTTTCTATTGAAGACATTTACTGCCATTACAAAGAGTCTATAAGCAATTTTTTTACTGGACTCTCTTGGTAATATTTTCTTGGAAATAAAGCATTGTAACCACTTTCTGTTTCACAGGATTACTTTAAAATCCCCAATGTAACCCAGGGAATAGAGATAGAGGAGTCGAGTAGAAAAGATAGAAATAGAACAGAGAAACAGAACAGAGTAGAACATAGTAGAAGAGAGCTGTAATAGAATGTAATTAGTCTAATTTTCTAATTTATTCTTTTACTGTGTATAAATTATTTCTCCAGCACGAAATGACAGAAAATATTGAGAAAATATATACAATTGCACAAATTATTCTTCTTTATTCAACAAAAAAGATTACATTTATAGTTACAACTAAAGCTCAACAGCTTCCTATAAACACTCAATAACTAGCTATAAACTCGAAAATCTTCATGACACCTAATTCAAGCTAATTGACACCTCTACAACTCTTTATAACACCTCTCCAACTACTTGACACATCTACAACATGTGGAGAAGTTATTCATTAATTCCAACACTCCCCCTTAATGAAGAACTTAAAATATCTCCAACTTTCACATGAACATACCATTATACCTTTGAGATGTCATGCACCTCTCCTCCTCCAATACCACAAATGGAGGCATGTCGAGGAACCCATATTTCCTCTGACAAATTTTTCTAAATGTGCTTTGATGATCCCAAAATATCTAATATTCATTCAAATAGTTGGATGATTTCATCTTTTTTTCATACAGCCAAAACTATCGAGGAGAGAACAACACAACAGTTGATCATGTTCAACTCACAACAAATAAGTGGAGGATTATTTGAACATATACATCCAAATTCTTATCTCAGACCCACTCTTCCTCTACAACGGCTTCTTCTCAGCATTCAAATAGCTATAGATCCCCTTCAAATAAAAAAGTTGCTCACACTGGACACCAACATAACAAGTCAAAGTTGTATGCAAAATAGTCATCAGGAAGAGATGCGTTGCCTTCACTCAAATACAATAAAACTGTGTAGCTCCAACAATCATTACTAACCCAAGTCTTCCTATAAAAAATCTTTAAAAGTCCAAGCATCCATACACCTCACTCATAGCCCTCACCTACCCAGGCACTCCTATGACGAAGTCATGCTCAGTCTAGCTTTGATACCATGACAAAAAATATTGAGAAGATATGAACAAAAAAAAACTACATCTAATACACAAATTCTTCTTCTTTATTGAACAAAAGAGATTACATTTATAGTTACAATTGAAGCTCAACAACTCCCTATAAACACTCAATAACTAACTATAAACTTGGAATTCTTCATGACACTTAACTCAAGCTAATTGACACCTCTACAACTAGTTGACACATCTACAACATGTGGAGAAGTTGTTCATTAATTCCAACATGAAGAACTAGGCAAATGTGTCTATGTAATTCAAGTATAAGATGATAGTTTAACAAACTAGTTTAAATAAAAAAGTTTAGCTTAAAAAGAGGCACCAATGACATTCAACAATTGTGGCCTGCACATGGATTACAATGGTGATGATGATCAGATTTCAACAATTACCCTTTCAAAGATTACACCATAGTAGTGAAGTAGTCGCATGATGATGGATGCTATTACTAGAGGTTGAATGTACTATCTCATTTGTGAATTGAGCACATAAACTTGGAAGTTCTAGCTTGGTCCTCTCTTAACCCTTATTCACTTTGACTTTTTTATATAACTTTGGTTAGTTTTAGAGTATATTTAGAATAGATTCAATTTAGATTAGTACAAAACCTTGAATCCAAGTTGTCATGGGTGAATGGTATAAACTAATAAAATAATGGTTCCCTCCATGACACTTTCCTCTTATAATGATGTGGATGCATATATATTACACCATTTATTATCTTTGGAGCCTTTTTTTATTCTTCACCATTTGCTATCACTTCTTTATTGACTCAAGAAGGGGAACAAATTTTTACTCTTTTTTCTTTATATTTAGCTCCTCCTTTTTGCGCTTTGATTCTTTAGTGTACTCTTTAGTAGCTTCTTGAAATTTCTCTACTTTGACTTTCCTTTGGTCTTCATTTTGTGTAATATCGTGTAACATTTAATCCTCCAATACCAAAGCTTCATGAACTTATTTTCCAAATTAATGTTTATTGTTCCCAAAGATTTTAACCAAGGATAACCAAGAACAATATCCAACTCATCCATATTCAAAGCATAAAAGTTTGAATGCAAAACATATTTATCCATGGAGAGCTTTAAGTCTTCAAAAAGTTGAGTATCCTTACACCCTTTTTGACTATCCTTGATTTTATTTGCTTGTACCTATAGTTTTGTTGTGACCTAATCACACATCGCCCCATTGCAAATGGGGACCCATTCTTTTCCTCGCTTTCTGTCTTCATTTTGCTTTAGGTTTAGGTTTTCTTTGAGCTTGTAGGTTTGGTAGTGTTGTTTTACTCAAGCCTCGCCTAATTCTTTCCAAGGAGTCTGTATGTTGTCATCCTGATGCATGTCCTGAAGCCCTGAAATTGACTAAGTCTGGTGTCCTAAAATCCTGAAAAAATGACTAAGTCTAAAATTTGGTGGATCCTCAAAAATCTAGAATCCACCTGTTAAATCTCATGGATCTGAGACCTATCTCAAACATCCTAGAAAGTATATTTCAAAATATTTAAAGTATAGGAAATTCTAAGTATAGAAAAAGTGCACTTTAGAGAGGACCTTGCATAAAATAGTTTATACATATGCACACAAAAAGTTTGCTTTTCCTCTAGGTGGACTTGGAGAGGAGGCTTGCATTAAAGTTTATACATGATTGCATAAAAAGTCTGCTTATCCTCTTTGGGTAGACCTATTGAGGGTGTTTGTATTTGTAAGTTTATGCATGAGCACTAAAAAAGTCCACTTAGACCTTTAGCCACACATTCCATACCACCTTGCATAACGTGCTTCATACATACACACAAAAAATGATTACCTTGGTTTTGGCGCACTTTTAAGACACCCTTGTATTTTTTCCATTTTATACAAATGTGCTCAAGAAGTCCACCATTTCACCTTAGGTGCGCTTTTGGAGGAGGTTTGCACAAATGAACATTATACATGCACCTTCAAAATGTGCGGCAGTCATAAGTGGATAAGCAGGTCAATCAGAGAAGAGACTAAAAATCAGTTTTAAACATCTAAAAACTTGAAAAATTCCATACAATTCAGCCTAGAGGATGATATGGTGAATGTGTATATATGAAGGATCATTGTCATTTCAAAAACGTTCATTCCAGAGCTAAAAATTAGAGCAAAGATAGCAGACTTGTAGCGAACAAGAGCAAAAAATTCCAAGTAAGGGATCAAATCAAGTATTTACAAATTCTATTATATTTCACAAACTTGATTTTCTTCGTTCTTCTAAGGTGGGATGATTAGAAGTTTTCATCCTCTTGTTCATTTATCAAGCATCAAGCCAACATATTGAAATGCTTTATGGAGGATTGAAGGTAACATTCTAGGCGCACTTCTAGCTTACCTTCGTATAGAACACATTATACATGCATGTAGAAAATCTACGCTCATCCTCATAGGCACCTATTTACCCCACCATTGCAATATTCATTCAATGCATACTATCACAAAAGGTGCGCCTGATTTGAGGATGATTTTAGTCAGCTAAAAACAAAACTTTCTTCACTGCACAAGCTCACCTAAGATCAAGGCTTGAAATCTTGCAAGATGGTTGAATGAAATGTTAAGAGATTAAGTGTGGATTGAAGATCAAATGTCTTTGCATTGATAAATGTTTCTTTTGTGTAGGTAATAGAACGAACATGGCGAGAAGTTGTATAGGAGAGGTTCAAAGCAAGAAGAGTGTTATTCGAGTTTGTAAGGAAGACATCATCACCACTCAGAGGAGTGCTTATACCAAGATCAACATCACGCATCTAGGGCAACTTCATATGCTCAGAGGAGGAACATCACTTCACTGTGCATAAAGAGTCATCATACAGAAGTCACTCATTTCATGCATCAACCAAAGAATGAGAACCTTCATCATACACCAGTCTACTCTAGCAGTCATGAACAAAGACATCTTCTACTTGCACTATCCAGAGCTGAAATCCTATGCAAGTACATGAAGACAAGAAAGTTGAGAAGAGGAATGAGTTAGAACACCAAGCAATCATCACAATTCCATGAGTTACATCAAGACAACAAGAAGAAATTTGACAAAATTCCCAAGTTTTCAAGTTCGAAGCAGCCAAGTTCCAGAGGTGAAAATCTAGATTCGAAGACTACTCCAAAAGATGACAAAATTTGGGAAAATATTCCAAGCATATGAACACAAAGAAAATCAAACCAGTTTGTTCGATGCTGAGGTGGCACGTGCACAACATTGATCCAATCACAGTCTGCCACATCATCCATCCACATTTAATATTCTAAAAATAGTAATTTTTTGTAACAAACTACCTTGTTGTCAAAATCTAGGCCATCAGTTCTCAAATCAATCCTAGCCATTCATGTAATTTTGGAGCCTATATAAGGCCCATTTCTCTCATTTATGAGAGAGAGAGAGAGAGTCAAGTAGTAGGAGTAGATGCTTTAGAATAGGAGTAGAGTAGAGGAGACTCTTCAAAGTCATTGAAGAGACATGAAATTGTTGTAAAAAAATACATTTTCAAAATCAATACAAGCTCATTGTTGGTTCTCATGGTGATTTGTATGGTGATGGAATGTTAGCATGGTTTCAAATTCTCAAATATGATGGAGAAATATTTCCAAGTAGCTTAGAAATAGATTAGAAGTGTATTGATGTAATGAATATATGTAGAGATATTTGATGAATTCTTCTTGGTTCATACTTTTCGTGGATTATCAAAGGTAACCCACTTTGCAAAGTTAGACTGAACCTTCATTTTCTTTAGTTCGGTTGTGAATATTTGTTCAAGCTGCGCCAGCAATGGGTGTTTGGATGAAAGTTCACAACATGAAAATCCTTAAGTTTCCTTAGAAGATTGCACCAACTTCGTGTAGTTGTTGGTTCTCATGGTGAAGCGGAGTTTGGTTTTATGAGGAGTTTGTCTATCTTAGCATGTTTCATTACTTCATTGTCCTTAGATTGGTCCTCTTAACCCTTATCTTTTACCTTTTCTTTCATAGCTAGAAGTTCCATTTCACAAGGAGAATAACATATTTGATTGGAATAAGGAGTAAATTCAGCGTAAGTCCCTTTGTGAGTTTCAACAAAATCACATCAACTACTGAGTTTATCTATTGCAAGTCAAGACCTGACATATCATGAACCTTGGAGTTGTCTCACTGGATCACTTTGTTTAGCCTTTGAGAGACTTTATTCAAGAGAGGATAGAATACTTGGTATTTTATTCTGAGTTTGCATGTGCATAAAAAACACATCAACAAGTTTCTTGGCTAATTCCATGTTGATGAAGTTATACTTGCTGCTAGAATTTACAAAAATAATAACCTATGCGTTTTGAATACAATAATGACTTTAAAGAATTAATATTCCTTCCTTGGAGTTAAAAAGCATGTAAATTTATTGTTCATATTCTCTTCATCTCCTTCTCCTCATCCTCATCCTCGTCCTCCTTATTTTTTCTCTTTTAGTTCCCATATATTTAAGAAAGTTTGTTCCAATGAATAAATGTCACTACACAGTAGCAGATACCAACGGGTTGCTTCACCTTCTAAGTGTCGAGAAAAAAATATTTTCAATAATATATTTACACCATAAGATCTTTTATAATAGTTCCACCATTCTAATTCATCTCTATTTCCATCAAAATTAGCACATGCCATTGAAACTAGGGTTTTAAGGAAAAAAATTATTTCAAAAGATCACCTTTCTATCTATACTATTGACCCAACTTTGGTTAGATAATTTAAGAATGTTGTTGGCCTCAAAACTAAAAGTACAAAGAATAAACCTTAGATTAGTTTTGATATCATATTTCTTAGAGAAAAGTAAAAATTTAAGAAAATTTCCACGATTTGCGGCCTAGAGAGTAAATTTATGAAAAACATAAAATTGTAATAATTCACTCAATATTGATGATCAAAAGATGAATTTTGGATCGTGGCTTCCTTATCTAATCCTCCAACTTTAGAAAGCAATTTGTAAGAAAATTTGTATCTATTTGGAAGATATATAGGTGAATCTTAAAAAAAAATAGGGTTTCATCGCATGTTTGCCCAAATAATAGCTCTAATACTGCTTGGTAAGATCCATACATATAATAATTGAAATAATACAATGTAGAATATAGATCACACACCACATAAGAGATGTTAATAGGCCAATATGCCCTAATATCATATCCATGTAGAAATAGAATAAACTCTAAGGAAGGGTAACACCATACAATACTCCTTGTTGAAGAAGCCATTCCACACAATAACTCCAAGAGATCCCAAAAATATATGATACTCAATGCACATTCTTACAATGATATTGACCTTCTTTATATAGACCTCCTCATAATAACATAATAGAGAGGTAAACAACTAAACCCATGCATGCCTCTTAATTACCCAATATAATTCATGACCCAATATAACTAACTTAAGGGATGTGTGCCATATGTCAGCATCTCCATCCACCTAAAATACATTACAATATCATATCCCTATGTACATAGCATTACTATAAATTGGTAGTGCATTTGATAGACATAAATCCTAGTTCTCAATTTATTTTCAGTCGTGTCTTTTTTATAAACATAATGTTTATACACACTTGTCTCTAATCTTAAAGCTTAAACTCTAACTAATTAAGGCACCCTTCTCTTATAATTTATTCCTCCACCACACAAATTCACATTTTAAGAACAAAATCCTTTTCACATCAATTTGTTTTACTTATCTACTAGTCATGTATAACTTATTGCTTTATAAATAAATTATCTTGTGAGAACTAATTTAAGAAAAATCTTCAAAGAGTATGCATTGATGTTTTATCTATCACATTTGTGTATATGTGGTATGATCTTGAATTTCACTAATCTTTGAGGAATACCTTTTTAAAGTATATTTGGTTGCATACACGGTCTATTCAATTTACTAAAGGAAGGTTTCAAGTTCTCATATTAGTAAGCTAGTGTGATATTGCCAGTGACATGTCTATGGGGCATTTTCCATACATAGAGTATGGATTGATAAGGCCAAACAAGTTATTTTTATTTCTCTTTAATTGTCCTATCAAAATATCTAAAAACACCCTCTTAGGTTTTGCAATGGTTGAAGTGAAGAAGAGCCACCCTCTCTTGTCAATTTACCCTAATTGCCTATATTGTAATCATAAATTTACTTCATTATTCTAGGTTGATTTCATCCATAGTTCTAGGTATTGAAATCCATTCATTAGGTTTGTGGACTATACAATTTTGAGTGCCAACACACCTATTGATACAACTTTTCTTGTTGAGCATATATTACACATTGATTATTCATCCTCTTGTACCATTTTCTTTGATTATTCTATATGAATGTTTGGTTCTAGGTAAGGGATGAAATTGTTACCGCCCTTGGGTGACTTGATCTCCTATCTTTTTTTCTTGATTTTCCAAGTACTATTAATTATAGGATTGTGTGTAATTATTTCCTTAAAAGTTAAATCTATTGATATAGATAGAAATTCACAACTTATGAATCGACAAATACTTTGTACTATAAGATCAAAGAGTCAAAACTTACACAATATTGTGAGTTAGCATTATAATTTCTTAATTCTTTTGTCTCATTTACTATTGATTCCATTACATGAAAGGATAATAGAGAAAATGATGTTATGGCTGATATCACTTATGTTATACATGTATGGATGATCATTGTCATTATTTTATAATAATTATCCATATATTAAAAAAAAAAATCTATAAAAGATACATCTTCCTTGGTTTTGTGATACACTTATGGGCAAGGAATGGTTTCCTAAAATTTACACATACCTAGATTTGGGGACATTTCCACCTCATTTTGCTATGAATGGTTACATTCCCATTCTAAAGTCGACTTCTATATTTACGTGTTCAATACAATGGTACTTTATAGACATAACTTAAATGGTTTGTTAATTAGATGCCTTAATTGTTAGGGTTATTCGGTAGAAGATATCAATTAAATGCAAATAAAGATTAAACAAAGGAATGAAAATACACAGAAATAATAACAGCGAGAGACAAGTTTTAATGTGGTTCACCCAAACTCAAGCTACATCCACCAAACAGAGAGTCCAATATTATTATCCAATAAATCAAACCGATTACAACCAGTACAACTCAATACCGCTACGAATGCTACAATAAAATATCAATGGAAAACCCTAACCCTTAGTCACTTTTATCAAGCTTATGTCGGTTACAAAAATAGGGTTTTTTTATGTCGACCAATAGAAAAATAACTCCCGGCACCTTAAAAAAATAATAGGCAATTTTTGCTTCGGGGGCGTTGCCCCCAAACCCCTACCATGGGCTCTGCTCCTGAGCCCCACCCTTGGGCCCCGCCCCCAGGCCCCGCCGGGGGGATAAGCCCCCTGAACCTCGCAGGAGGGGCTCTACCCCCCTGCACTCCCCCGTTAAATAATTTGGGGGGAAACCACATTGATAAAAGTGGGGTAAATTTAACCTCTAAGTCTGATTAGGCTCCATATAACAACAATCTCCCACTTGGAGACTGATCAGACTCCACACCATATCATCTCCCACTTAGAGACTGATCATAACACCACTGGCCCTGTAGCTCCCACTGGAAATAAGTGCCTTGGACTCTGTTGTTCTATTTTTGTTATTTTCAGTCTAGAAGACCAACCAAAGTTGAAGAGGAACTCAACTTCTCCCTTGTCACTGCCTTTGTAAACATATCCACTAGATTTTCATCTGTATGTATCTTTTCCAGCCTTAACTGTCCATCATCCAACATCGACCAAATAAAGTGATACCTCAACTGTATGTGTTTGGTCTTTGAATGCAAGGCAGAATTCTTTGCAAGATGTATGGCACTCTGGCTGTCCGTAAACAAATACCTGTTAACCTGTTGTTTGCCTAATTCTTCCATGAAAGATTGCAGCCATATTATCTCCTTGCTTGCCTCTGTTGCAGCTACATATTCTACCTTTGTGGTGGATAAAGCAACCACCTTTTGCAACCTGGAAATCCAACTCACCGCTGTCCCACCTGCAGTAAAGACATAACCTGTAGTACTTCGCCTGGTATCAATATCCCTTCCAAATCTGAGTCTACATAACCTGCTAAATCAGTATTAGAACCTTCAAAACATAAATGTTTATTGGATGTACCTCTCAAATATTTGAGAATCCATTTTACTGCATTCTAATGCTCTAATCCAGGATGACTCATATACCTGCTTACGACTCTTACAACATGTGTAATATCTGGTCTCGTGCATACCATGGCGTACATTAAACTTCCTACAGCTGAAGCATATGGTACCTTGGATATTTTATCTTTCTCCTCTTGTGTCTTTGGACACATCTCCTTAGTCAATTTTAAATGACTAGGCAAAGGTGTGCTGACAGCTTTTGCATTTTCCATATAAAATCTCTGCAACACATTTTTAACATAATCATCCTGAGATAGAGTCATTTTTTTGTTCTTCCTATCTCTACAAATTTTCATACCAAGGATTTGTTTTGCTACCCCCAAATCCTTTATAGCAAATGACTGTGCTAACTGTTGTTTTAACTCTCTTATGTGATCCATGTTAGACCCAACTACAAGCATGTCATCAACATATAAACATAAAATAATATAGCTTTCATTATCCAACCTCTTAAAATAAACACAATGGTTAGAATTACACTGACTGTAGCCTTGCTTAGCCATAAAACTATCAAATTTTAAATACCATTGTCGAGGTGCTTGTTTCAGGCCATACAAACTCTTCTTCAATCTACACACCTGTTTCTCCTTACCTTTGACCTCAAATCCTTGGGGTTTTTCCATATATATCTCCTCCTCCAAATCACCATGGAGAAAAACAGTTTTCACATCTAGCTGTTCAAAATACAAATCTTCAGCAGCCACAATACTTAAAATAGTACGAATAGAGTCATCTTAACAACCGGAGTAAAAATTTCATCAAAATCAATGCCCTTTTTCTGTGCAAATTCTTTTACAACTAACCTGCCTTTAAATCTTTTCTTACCTCCATCTTCCTCTTTCAGCCTATAAACCCATTTGTTTGGTAAAGCCTTTTTACCTGCAGGCAACTTACATAATTCTCAAGTTTGATTTTTTAGCAAGGAGTCCATTTCTTCTTTCATTGCAAGCTCCCATTGAACCTATGTATCCACCTACATAGCTTCATCATACCTTTCTGGTTCATCAGCATCTGTTAACAAAATAGAATACAAAGAGGGAGAAAACCTTTCAGGATGTCTACTTAGCCTTGTTGACCATCTAACATTCATTGGAGTTTGTGGTATTTCTTGTTGTTGTTGCGGAGCATGAGAAACCACTGGAACATCACTATTTAGAGTATCATCTAGCACCACATAATCCTTTTCTTTCTTCTCATGCTGCTGCAACTGATCTTTGTACAACACCTTCTCATTGAATATAACATCCCTGCTTCTCACAATTTTTTGATTTTTAAAATCCCAAAGCTTATAACCAAATTCATCAATGCCATATCTAACAAAAGTACATTTGTTTTATTTTGCATCCATCTTGGTTCTATTTTCATAATCTACATGTGCAAATGCTTCACATCCAAAGGTTTTGAGAAAAGAATAACTCACCTTTTTACCTGTCCATACTTCCTTTGGAATACCACAGCCCAAAGGAACTGAAGGACCTCTATTAATTAAATATATAGTAGTGTTGACAGCCTCTGCCCACATGTTTAAAGGCAGCCCAGCATGCAATCTCATGGTCCTTGCACGCTCCATTATTGTCCTATTCATGCGTCCAACCACTCCATTTTTCTGTGGAGTCCCTGAAACCATTTTTTGCCTTCGGATTCCATTAAAGGAACAATAATCCTCAAATTTTTTGTTGCAATACTCACCACCATTATCAGATTTGAGATATTTTAATCTTTTACCCGTCTCATTCTCAACCAAGCTTCTCCATTTCTTAAATGTTTCAAATACATCAGATTTCTGCCTAAGGAAATAAATCCATACCTTCTTAGTTGCATCATCTATGAATGTAACATAATACTGAGAGCCACTGAGAGAAGATACCTGAGCTGGTCCCCATACATCTGTATGCACAAGCTCTAAATTTTCATCTTTCTTTTGTTTCCCATCCTTGAGAAAACTGACTCTCTTTTATTTTCCATACACACAACTTTCACAGAAATCCATATTAATACATTTTAGACCTGGTAAAATTTTCTTAGAATGAAGTACCTTCATACCTTTTTCACTCATATGCCCAAGTCTGTTATGCCACAGTGTTGTCTCAGAACCTACAGCAACTGTTTCAATCTCTTCCTGCGAACCTGTAGCAACTGTTCCTGAACCTGTTTGCTTTTTCTCTGCAATAGCTAAAGTAGAAGGAACAGTATGACCTGTACAAATATATAAGGTGCCTACTTTCACACCTTTTACTACTATTAAGGCACCTTTTGAAACATTCCAATTTTTATCAGTAAATGTAACAATGCAACCTTCTTTAGCTAGCTGCCCTACTGAAATTAAATTCTTACTGAGCCTTGGAACGTGCCTTACCTCTTGTAGTAGCCAATGATTCCCATTCTGCAACTTAATCTTAATTCTTCCCTTTCCAATAATCTAACAGGGTTAGTTATCTCCCAAATAAACCAGCCCAAAATCCCCTTAGACATAATCATGAAAATAACTTCTATGGGACGTAGCATGAAATGAGGCCCCTGAATCTAAAACCCATGAATCATCAGCATTATCTAGGGAAAGAATCAAAGCATCATCTTCAGATTTATTACTTACCACATTTGCTCCTTATTGCCTTCTTGTTTATCTCCTTCTTTATTCTTCTGAGACCAGCAATCTTTCTTCAGATGACCTGGTTTCCCATAGTACCAGTAATCCTTATGTCCTCTGGATTGGGATCTCTTGTCCTTTGATTTTCCCTGTGACTTCCCATGATCTCCAGAACCTTTTCCTCTCTCCTTTGATCTGCCCCTACTTTATGCATTCAAAACACTGCTTGATGTGGATCACCTGAGCTTTTCCTATGAATTTCCTCACTCAGAATAACACCAACAACATCATCAAATTTCAAGGTATTTGAACTAGAAACAGAGTTGCTAACCGGCATTACCAAACTATTCCATCTTTCAGGCATAGAACATAATATCAGGAGAGCTCTAACTTCTTCATCAAATTTTACATTTACAGAAGTCAATTGACTGGTAATCGTATTAAATTCATTTAAATGATCTATCACAGATCCACCTTCAATCATTTTTAGATTAAATAAATGCTTCATGAGAAATACCTTATTTGAGGCTGAGGGTTTTTCATACAATTTAGCCAAAGCTTTCATCAGACCATCTGTTGTCTTCACTTCCATTATATTGAATGCCACCGATGGTACCAGGCACAACCGAATGGTTCCTAGTGCCTTTATGTCTAGAAGATTCCAATCCTCATCAGTCATTGTTGCCAGTTTCTTGGCTACTCCTTCCAACGGTCTCCATAAATCCTTCTGATAGAGGTAATCTCCATCTACATCTTCCATAACTGATAGTTCTGCCCATTAAATTTATTAACCTTCAATTTACCCTCATCCACCATTGCTCCCACTCAACCGTGAGACTCTCACTCAGCCGTGAGACCTTCCTGTAGGTGATAATTGAATACAACCTGCTCTGATACCACTTGTTAGGGTTAGCCTATAGAAGATATCAATTAAATGCAAACAAAGATTAAACAAAAGAATATAAATATATAGAAATAATAACAGCGAGAGACAAGTTTTAACGTGGTTCACCCAAACTCGGGCTACATCCACCAAACAGAAAGTCCAATATTATTATCAAGTAAATCAAACTGATTACAACCAACAATCCTTGCAACTCAATACTGCTGCAAATGCTACAATACAATATCAATGGAAAACCCTAACCCTTAGCCACTTTTATCAAGCTTATGTTAGTTACAAAAATAGTGTTTTTTTATGTCAGCCAATAGAAAAATAACTCCTGACGCCTTAATAAAATAATAGGCAATTTTTTCTTCGGGGGCGCTGCCCCCAGCAACCCCTGCTGAGGGCATTGCCCCTAGACCCATACTGTGGGCTCCACCCTTGAGCCCTGTAGGAAGGGCTCTGCGCCCCCATACTCCCCCATTAAATAATTTGGGGGGAATCCTCGCAGATAAATTGGGGTAAATTTAACCTTCGAGTCTGATTAGGCTCCATATAACAACATTAATGATCATGAAAAATCTATTACTCTTCATGAGGTCCATAGGGGCATATGAGATGGTCATTTTAATGCTAAATTACTAGTCCAAAATATATTACACATGGGTTATTGTTGGAGTAAAATGGAAAAACATTCCTATGACCATCTAAAAATGCACAATTTGTCAAATTCTTAGCAACCTAAAATATTTGTTGCATACAAGCTTCACTCTTTTACATCATCATGGCCATTCCCTCATGGGAATTATATTGTGTGGGAAAAATTGTCTTAACCTTTGAAGGACATAAATTTATCATTACTATCATTGATTACTTTATAAAATGGGTTAATCCATGCCATTAAAAGATACTAGAGTGGCTAACATTTGTGCCTTATCATGCATGATCTTATCTCTAGATTTGTCTTTCCATCTACTAATCAATGATAATGGGACATATTTTAGGAATAAAGAAGTGAAGAAATTCTTAGAGAAATTTGATATACAATAGAAATTTTCTACTCCATATTATCCACAAGGCAATATCAACTGGAGACTACAAATAAAACTATTTAGAAAATTTTAAGAAAAATATTTGACAAACATCATATCAATGGGCATACACTACTCATTCCTATATTATGGGCATACTACATTAGAATACACACTACTATAGGTTATATGCCTATTATTTTGTTTATGGTACAAAGGCCATTATGACCCTTGAGTTTTAGAGACCATTATTGCCTATCTCCATTCAAAGTATCATTGATGATTATGTATAAAGGGAACATTGATTACAAGAACTTGAGACACTAGATAAAAGAAGAGTACAAATGAACTAGACAGTCTCTGAGCTTATCAATTATCATTTAATTTATTTAATAAAGGAATCATTGAAGGATACTCTCAATTTTACAACTTGGTTATTCATGCTAATCCTAATAAGCTAAAGTTTAGGAAATAACTTTGACAAAAAATTATTGGATATGGCATTTCATCATTACTTACCAATTTGGTACTAGTGCTTTTGGACTATCAAGTCTTGAAGGAAAATTAGTGAAGCATAAATACAAATTATGCACTTACAATGATGTTATTGTTGAGCATTATACATAGGGGGTTGCTTATGATATTTCTTATGCCCATACCATTTTTTATCCTTAGTTAGAGATCTTTCCCATTTGGGAGTCAATTGAAATTACATGTTCTTTCATTGACATATCTCACACATGTGTTTGCATTTCCATATCATGCTCCTAGAGCTACCCTATTATATTCATGCCTTATCATTTTCCCAGAGCCACATTAGGGACACCATGCCTTCCTAACACCATTGATTGATCAAATGCTTTTTCATGTTCCTAGAGCTATCATATAATTGGGGACATCACTCCTTACCTATACCATTGTGTGCTCACATTTCTTATCATGTTCTTAGATCCACATTGGTAGCATTCTACCTTCCCCATAGTATATGTATTTGCATTATTTTTATCTCACCTTTAGGGTCACCTATACTTTTTCATTTACCTATATTGGGGGAAAGTCTCTATTATGCACCTTGATTATTATCTCTAGTCTAGATTTTCCCTTCATGCTCCTCATTCAATATATTATATTATCTATATGCTTACATGTTTATATTACTTTTCCTTAGCATGTATAAATTTTCCAATTCTCCAAATTTTCCTTACATAAAATGGAAGCAACTAATTGAAGGGTGCATAAATGATCACTAACACTCTTATGTTGAGATTGCAAACAATCACTAGTGCATATACAATGACTCAACATTATTTATAGATGAATATTAATCACATTAAATGGTTGTGCTTGAAGTTTTATACTGCATTATAATTACCATAGTAGGTAGAGTATCATCGTAACACTTTTGTATGGGCATAATAAAAATTATAACCTTACTAAATCTCTCTCTATATTTCACTTTCATATATAGTTGAATCAACATATAGTTGTGTTTACTTTTACTTACATGATAATATCTACTCATTGCACATCTTTTCTTGTTTTACATGTTCCTATGAAGAACACATTCAAAGGATATGACACAAAAAATTAAGATGGGTCCATTACTTTACATGGACCCCATATCCTTTTATATCTAAATATTTGCTTTCCATGCAGTGATGAGAGTGTTCATGTACTTTGAGATACATGTTCATGCTAGATTCACATGTAGCTCAATGTAGGAGAAAGTTGTAATTGTGAAATTTGCATACTTGTGCCAATTTTCATTTAGTTTTAGGCCCATTTTAATGGAAGATCTTAAATAATTACATGTTTCCAAGTGACACACTCTTATGCTAAGTTGGGCCCATTCCCCAATCCTTTATCTATCCCCATTTACATACACTCCCATGTATTCAATCTTATCTTGTCCCTATTTGCATGTACAAATATATATTCACCTTTATTAACCATTTATGGCACCTACCATTTCACACATTTCCTTACATGTATTCCCAACCTCAAAATTATGCCTTAATTTCCTCAATCAATCTCATAGTGCTCAAGATTGATCATAAGACACTTAGGATTGACTACAAAATTCTAAAATTTTAAATTCATTTTATGTTGACTCTACCCTTTTCCACTAGGCATTATGAACCAACTTGGTACATGTTTTTGTGAATTACTTCTATGTCTTAATTCATAAGGAGGGAGAAGGAGGGAACATCTTGGGAACATTTTAATTCAAGGCTTAAAATGAAAATATCTATGTAAGAATCAAAACATATATGAATCTAGGACACCTATATGCTTGAGAGTATTGTCCTTGATACTCACCCAAGGTTGTAAAGCTAGTCTAGATCAAGGGGTTGAATTAGGAGAGCATGACCCTTGCGATCCAATAAATTTCTTAAGGTATTTTAAAATATTGTCATTCCTTGTGCATAATTAGATAACAAAGATTGCATGAACTAGGTCACATAAGTTTGCAATCTACCAAATGATATTTGTGCCTTAGAGGTTAGTTGTTCACTACTCAAGATAGTCCCTGAGCCACTTGAGATTGATCCACATAAGATTTTGGTTTTGCACCTAATTCAAGATAGTGAGCATATCGAAGGCATTAATTTTGTGGACATTGATGAAGCAATTCTATGTTGCATAGACATATCTCTTCATTCTAAAAAAACATTTCTATTCTCAATTCCCAACCCAACACTAATTAATTTAGGTTAATTATACTTTAAAACTACATATATTTAATTAACTTAAATTAATTATACTTTAAAATTACAAATAACAAGAGGAATCATAGCCAAAAAAATCAATCTATCAAATATATTGTGCTTATAAACAAATAATTATTTAAACATTATTTTTTGAAGTAAACTAAATGATCATTAAAAAAAACCAAGCAAAACAAAAACAAACAAACAAACTTCTAATTGCATCAAAACCACGCTGAAATGAAAACAAAAATGTGAAGACAAATCCTATAGTGATAGAAACGTGAGAGCTAGCTAACTTAATTATGAAAATATATACCATTGAATAAAGGATGTAAATCTAAAAACATAGAAAAGAAGAACAAAGATATTGAAAAGAAAAATAGAACATGCACAGATGCAGAAAAATGATACAAAGAACACCAAGGCAATTAACGTGGTTCACCATATACAAAATGGCTACATCCACAAATAGGGATTCTCCTTAAAATTAGTTTTGTAGCACTTCACACCACACACTGTCTACAGATCTTCCTCTACCATTTTTATCCACAGTGAGGCCATTTACCATGCATTCGACCTCATGCCAAGAAAGGTAGTTACAAGAAGAACGGTTACAAGAGAATATTACTTAGTCTGCAGAAGAAGGCAGAGTTGAGAGCGGTTACATTGGACTTCATAATAGCCACGTGCCCAACAATCTCCCACTTGAAGGCCAATGGGACTGATAAAAGAGTTGCTCAGAGAAACCCCACCCCGTATGATCATTATCACATCGAAACAAGACCGAGAGAAGTTCTACAGAACTCAAACTTCTCTCGAGGAACAACCTTTGTTAATGCATCTACCGGATTGATCTTTGTGTCAATTTTGGTGACCTGCAACTTGCCTTCGTCAATAACATGGCAGATAAAGTGGTATCAAAGGTCAATATGCTTGGTTCGATTGTGGAAAGCTAAATTCCTAGCCAAGTGAATAGCATTATTGCTATCACAATACAATGGAAAAACTATTTTCAGACAACCCAGTTCTGTCAACAAATGCTCAAGTCATATTACTTCTTTTGCTCCTTCCGTGAGTGCAATGTATTCAGCCTCTGTAGATGACAGAGCTACAACTTGTTGCAACCAAGAAACCCAACTAATGGCTGCCACGGCAAATGTAAAGGCATAACCAGTGGTAGACCAACGTTTATCTAAATCTCTAGCATATCTGAATCAACATAACCACGAAGCTAAATGTCAGTACCTCCAAAACATAAACAATAATGTGAGGTACCTTTCAAGTACCGTAGAATCCACTGAACTACCTTCCAGTGTAATTTGCCCAGATGACTCATGAATCTACTCACAACTACAACTGCTTGTGCAATGTCCGGACGAGTACATACCATTGCATACATTATACTGCCAACTGTAGATGTATATGGAACAGACCTCATCTGTTCTTCCTCTTCCTAATTTTTTGGAGACATAGTTGAAGATAGACGGAAATGATCAGCCAAAGGAGTAAATACTGGTTTGGCCTGAGACATATTAAATCTGTCCAACACTTTGGCAATGTAGTTTACTTGGGACAACCTGAGTTCTCTTTTATTTCTATTTCTAAATATGTACATCCCAAGTATTCTTTTGAATGGTCCGAGGTCTTTCATGGCAAAATGAAGAGACAACTATTGCTTCAACTGAGCAATAATCTTAACACTAGTACTAGCAACTAACATATCATCAACATAGAGCAAAAGGATGACAAACTCACTAGTATTGAGCTTCTTGTGGTAAACACAAGGGTCTGATTTGCATCGAATAAAGTTGCTATTAGTCATGAAACGGTCAAATTTTAAATACCATTGTCTTGGAGCTTGCTTCAGCCCATACAAACTCTACTTCAACTTGCAAAATAAATGCTCCTTACCTGGTTGAGAAAAGCCTTTAGGCTACTCCATGTATAAATCCTCATCAATGTCTCCATGTAGAAATGATGTTTTCACATCGAGTTGCTCAAGTTCTAAATCCCAAACAACTACCAAACCCAACACAGTACGAATTGTGTCCATTCTGATAACTTGAGAAAACATTTCAGTAAAATCAATACCTTTTTGTTGATCAAACCCTTTGATGACTAATCTAGCCCTGTATCTTTTACTCCATCCGTCTTTGTCTTTCAAACAATAAACCCATTTGTTCTTAAGAGGCTTTCGATTTGGCAGAAGATGAACCAAATCCCAAGTGTTATTGACTCTCAATGACTCCATTTCTTCATTCATGGTTGCCATCCAATTGTGGGCATTTTCATGCTTGCAGGTCTGTTTATATGTTGTCAGATCTGCATAATCAGAGAGCAATAACTCATAGTCATCGTATTTCGCAGGTCTCCTCTTCTCACGAGTAGACCTCCTTAATTTCAGACCTTGCTCTAGTTGTATATTGAGTCTAGATTTAGTCTCTGGAGTAAGTTTTAAACATCGTCAACCTTTGATTGTAGAGGACCCTGAGGAAAGCTCCCCTGTCTCTGTATATTACTTTGTGCACATATAGTGCTTGGCTCAGTCACACTGCCCTGCAACATGTCTCCTATCTGTGTTGAAGAATCACTTCCTCTTTGCATTAAAAATTCACCTAATTGTGTTTCGGCTGGGTTTAGAGAGGTAGAAATTGGCAGCGAATGAGAAATTTGAGACTGCGTATGACCAAGAGGAGGCAGTGTATGATAAAAAATAGGCAGCGCTTTATCCAGAAAAGGCTGCGTTGTATGCACAAGGGAGTGCGTTTGGGGAAAGACAGACTGCGTAGCACTTGGTGAAGGCAGCGGTGTTTCAAACAAAGGCTGTGTTGATTGTTCAAGAGGTAGCGATGAACATATAGTGGGCTACATTGGAAGATTTGAAGGCAGTGAATGACCATTGAAAGGCAGCGTATGGAGTTTAGGAGCGGTGAAGGCAACGTTGACTATTCAAACAGCTCTGAGTTATTAATATGCATTGGCACTTGCACTATATTTCCACAAGGGATGCCAAGACCAAGAGAATGCATTGGAACAATCACTGCCATAGGCTGCGTATCACATAGAGAAGGTTGCAAGGGTAAAGTGCATCCAACTGAAGACATAGAAGTTGTAGAAATAGGAGCTCCTGTGGTGTAAGAATGTATAGATGTAACTAGTGTCTAAGAAAAAGTAATGGTAGGTTGCTTTACCTTTCCATTATCAAACAAATCCACATCAACATATTCCGGCGTAGGTGAATTGCAAGGTTGCAAACCTGGAAAATGCTTCTCATTAAACACAACATCGCAGCTACGGATTATGGTCTTTGCAATGGGATCCCAAAGATGAAAGCCAAATTGATCTTCACCATAGCCGAGAAAAACACACCTTTTTGACTTGAAATCTAACTTAGTTCTCTACTCTTTCAGAATGTGAACAAAGGTTGCACAGTCAAACACCCGCAAATGATGATAGGAAATTCATTTCCCAAGCCATGTCTCCTCAGGTATGTCAAAATCTAGCCTAAACGATGGAGCTTGATTGATTAGATACACTACAGTATTACATGCCTCTGCCCAAAACTATTTTCCCAATCTAGCATTGGAGAGCATGCATCTAGCTCTCTCAAGTATCGTGCGATTGAGCCTCTCAGCTACACCATTCTCCTGAGGTGTATAAGGGATAGTCTTTATTCGTCGAATACCATGGTCTGCACAAAATGAATCAAACTCCGAAGAGCAATATTCTCCACCATTGTCTGTTAGTAGGCATTCAATTTTATGCCCAATCTGATTTTCAACAGCAGCCTTAAAAATCTTAAATTTTGAAAATACCTCAGATTTTCTATTCAGCATATAAATCCAGATTTTTTGAGTGCAGTCATCTAGAAAGGTTACAAAATAATTTTCTCTACTAAAAGAAGTTACCTGAGTCAGACCGAATACGTCAGAATGAACAAGTTCCAATAGAGTAGTTTTCTTGTCATGCCATGTTCTCAAGAAACTAGTCCGACACTGTTTGCCATAAAGGCAATGTTCACATAATTCTAAATCAACGAAGGTGAGGCCTGGAAGCTGATTATGCTGAAGCATAACTTGAAGACTTTTTTGGCTCATATGACCTAGCCTTTTGTGCCATATTTCAGACCCACTGTCCATAGCCAGTAAGGCAGCTCCCACTTCAGCAAAACATTCCAAAATATAGAGATTACCTTGCTTCTTTCCCTTGCCATTACTAAAAGCCCCTTTGTAATTTTTCATGAATCAAGAGAAAATTTAACATTGCAACCATTGGCTATAAGCTGACTAACAGAATTAAATTGCTTTTTAACATGAGTACATATCTAACATCCATCAAAGTTAATTTGTCTCTATTTTTTAGATTCAATATTATATCACCTTTACCTAAGATGTCACATTCTTTATTGTCACCAAGAAACACCTTACTGAATGTGCCTTCATGAAAATTTGTGAAAGCTTTACAACATGAAGTGGCATGAAATGAGGCACCGGAATCAAGGACCCACGAATCTGCATTTGTGTCACTAGCTAATAGGACCAAAACACCATCACATGTAGTGTTGGCTTGATTATTTGTGCTCACTTTGCCTTGAGCTTTCTTGTAGTTCCAGTAGTTCTTCTTATTGTGTCCTAGTTTTCCACAAAACCAACACGCACCAGTTCTGCCCCTAGACTTCGATCGCGGACCAGATTGTGACCTTCTCCGGTTGTTGTATCTACCTCTGTCTTGGCTTCTTCCCCTATTGCTTGTACTTACAGCAGTTAGAGCATCGTCGGATGAGGGTTCCTGATGTTTTCTTCTCATGTCTTCGCTGAAAAGAGTAGCTGCAACGTCATAAAAAACCAATGTACTTTTGGCTGCTACAGAAGTGTTCATAGCCATCACAACACTTTCCCAGCTATTTGGTAAGGAACACAACAGCAAGATTGCTTTAATCTTAGGATCTAACTTTATACCCGCTGAAGTTAATTGAGTAACTAAGGTGTTAAATTCATTCAGATGATTTGACATAACCCCACCTTCTTTCATTTTCAGGTTATATAATTTCTTCATAATAAATACCTTATTCAAAGCTGAAGTAATCGCATACATGCTGGAGAGCTTTTCCCAAAGCACTTTCGTAGTACTCTTAGTTGAGACATTAAATAATACATTGCTGGTCAATGAGAGAAATATAGTTGCCTTCGCTTTCATATCCAATTTTTCCCAGTCTTCATCTTTCATAGAACCTTGTCCTTTGGCTTTCCCCAGTAAGGCGAGTGACAAGTCCTGTTTGATAAGAAGAGACTCCATATGCACTTTCCAAAGACCAAAGTTTTGCCGTGTAAATTTCTCTATTTTCCATTTTTCTGTATCATCCATTTTGATTGCTATACAGGTTCCAGAAAAAAAATCTTCACAGGCTATCTCCTGGACTGAGCTTCACACAGAGCTCTGATACCAATTGTAAATCTGAAAACACAGAAAAGAAGAATAAAGATATTGAAAAGAAACACAGAACACACACAGATGCAGAAAAATGATACAGAGAACACCAAGACAATTAACGTGGTTCACCATATACAAAATGGCTACATCCACAAATAGGGATTCTCCTTAAAATCAGTTTTGCAGCACTTCACACCACACACTCTCTACAGATCTTCCTCTACCATTTTTATCCACAGTGAGGCCATTTACCATGCAGTCGACCTCATGCCAAAAAGGGCAGTTACAAGAAGAACGGTTACAAGAGAATATTACTCAGTCTGCAGAAGAAGGCAGAGCTGAGAGCGGTTACATTGGGCTTCATAATAGCCATGTGCCCAACAAAGGATGGCCACTTGGAAAGTTGTTAGTAAACCTATAGTGACAAGAGAAAAAGCTAAAGCTACTTAACTTGATTAAGAAAAGATATGCCATAAATGGGGCATTGGCTACTAATCCAATTAAGGGCCCCTACCCAACCTAAGGTGTTAATGATTGACTCCTTAATAGAAAATCATGTTTTGGATCTTCACTTATTAATTTGATAAATTCATTTGACTCCCAAACTCTCATTGGCCGGCCGAACCTTATCTAAATAACAAAAATATTATTTTCTAAGAGGTAATATTTAAGTCCTTATGAGGAGGGGATTGGAAAGCCTAAATGTCTTCCAACATACAAGACAATTTTCCTCGACATAAATAAAGAAATGGATTGAATCTGCCAAACCTGGGTAGTCTTCCCTTGCTGATGTAATCACAACACATGATTGCTCCCTCCACGATTATCTGAACCGCCTCGCATAGTTTTCCGGTTTCTCGAGGCATGGCTTCTTTGAATTGCTTCAGGTCTTCAGCAAGGAAACCAATTTTTTCCAAGAGGTCGATACACTCGGAGACATTGATCTCGCAGTCACACATCTCTCCAGTGCATATGCCGCCACAGACAGTCCTATGAATATCCAGTGGGCTTCTCCCACCACCTTCAGGCCACGCAAAGCTAAGCTTCCCATTTCCTTAGCTATATCCTGCCAAGATAGAATTGCTGTTAATTACAGATATTCAATTCCTCTGATTTAAGTGAGATTTTCGAGCAAAGTCTGAACATTACCATCTTATATAGATTAACAGCTTCTGTTGAAATGATGTCTATAATTCTAGCAGCCAGACTTGTATTGGAGGCTACAGAATCCAACAGAGAAGAGGAGATAGATGCTTTTTCTGGCGACGCCTGCAATGGTGAACACACACCTCATCAGTTAAAACATTTATCAATAAATCAATAGCCGATAGCGGTTAAATATTGTCTGAATGGTTGGAGCTTACCCTGATCCTCTGCAACTGATCTTCGATGAAGTTTATGAGTGGATCGATTTGATCAGTTGGGTTAACTTGCTGAATGCTAAGCTTGAGGGAGTCGATGGAAGGAGGAGGGGAAGATATAACGGGTGGCAGAGGAGATTCACCAAGAGAAGGGCGGGGAAGTGCAACATCCGCAAGCGTTACCCATGTCTCCCTGTGATTAAAAACAAAATTCTAAAACACAAATGGATGAATGAACAGACAAATAACCTGTGCAATGAAGGGAAATATGTTGATCTGTATGTAAAGTCCGATCTTCTCTGTAGCAATTTCTGGTCAACATAGCTGAGTCATGTCGATCCTTTTCTTACGCACAACTATTGTGCAAAACTGTGAGTAGGTAATGAAAGCGCTACGGGTCGATATCGGTGGCCATGAACACATCAAAATGAGCGAAGCATCGTGGCAGGCGCTTTACCTATGCCATATTCCCTTTAGTTTTTTAGTTTTTTAAGTTAGTTTTTAGTTTTTTTTTTTAATAATATTATGCAAAGTCAGGGTCTCTGTCTTATGTCACTCCCCGACCCCTCACACATATTTTTGTGTAATTATGTCATTTTATTCCTATCTCTACACATTTTTATATAATCACCTTACCTATACCCTAATTACACCTTTCTAAGCACATATTCAAATATATTTCTATTATCTAAATATTTACCAAATTACTATGTTCACCTATCCCGATTGACATATTTCCTACCTTTGCTTGGCCTGGCCTTTTTTTTAAAGCTTAGGTTACATTACTGACTATGGGGTTGACCCTAGACCCACAAACATGACCGACTAAAATTCAAATTTTAATTCAATTGTTGTCAAATATTCCCTTCTTAGGGTTGATTAAGTACACTTTTGGATGATTGATTGCTATGTCCTTGTATTTAAAGGTATTCAATGAAATCATTTTACACATCTCCTATTTTAGAATCAATTCACATATCATTTGCATGTTCACACTTCAATAAATGCACTAAAAGGAATCTAGTTCTACACAAGCATTCTTAAGAGCATTTGCATGAGTGAAGAGTATTGTCCTCAATTGTTCTTCTTTGTTTTTCGGGGGTTGACCTAGGAGAACATGTCTCTTTGTGATATAACAACACCTAATTAAATGGTCTTTCGAAATACAACAAACCCTTACATATCAAAATGGAACAAAAGAAGCTAAGGCACATCTAACAAACTAAAAGACACAATCAAAACTAAATATTTTTATTTTAAGCCAAATGAAAATTGGCGATGTAATCTTCTTAGTCCCAAGGCATATTAAACTCAACATCTAATTTAGTCTTTTTACATTCATCAAACATAGAGCTAAGCCCACTCATCCTCCTATTTACTTTCCTAAAATAATATTTGTTAATTGTTCTATGTTTCAAGACAAAATTATTCTAACTAATCAATCCAAGTTAATGTGTGCTTATGTACATCCATCGTATTGAATTAGCCTAGATCATACATATGGAAAGTTTATTCCTTTACAATTTTGGTGAACTCGATTGATTCTACATGACCTAAATTTCATTCTAGCTTTCTTTTCATCATAATTAGGGTTTTCAGATCATTCGATACAACTATGATTTTTCATCTATTTCCATATTTGTCATAGGTTTTAATCTTTATATGCTTCTAGATCTTTTACTTAGTGTTTCAATATACATTCTGATCTATCTGTTAACTCGCCCTCACACCTTATATTATCCTATCACAATGGCACATTTTAAGGCTTGTTCATTGGCCAGTTTATATCTATTTATTTTAGATTTCCATATGTTCTTAATATATCATTCATATTTTATGATGCTTCCATCCTTGATATATTTGTAAGATTCTATACTATGGATGTGAATGTCTACCCCATGGAGGTTTTGTTTTATCATGTCTCATGTTTCCATCCTTCATGGAGTTAATTAGTGCAAATCTTAGATGTTGGAGATGCTTAATTCAGTTGTTCATTGCATTCATGATTATTCTATGTCCTTTAACAATGATGAACACACATAAATCAAGGATATATCACGTGATTCACCTATACATTCAACAATAATGCAACTTTTGATGATATATCTTTTACATTTCATGTTAAAATTGAATGTTCATAGATTCACCTTGTTTCATACATGACGATGAGTATCTAGTGATGTTTATTCTCCTACATCTCATTTTTAATCCATTGATATTTGTCCATCTCATACCTAAGTTTCATTACATGATGATAACTCATGCTTTGATAATAGCACATTAACTTCTCCTAAAGATTTCATTGATACATCATTACCTTATTCTACATTGCATGATGAAATTATAAGCTTTAGTGAAGAAATTTTATATGACAATTGTGATGGGTGTATTGATACATCCCTACATGTGAAAGCTTTTCTTGTTTATAATTATCAGCACTTAGATGATCATATTCTATTGGTTTGTTAGTTTATATTGTACCTGATTCATGAGCTTTACAATGGTTTTCTTCATATTGCTTGTCTACACTTGATTTAAAATTTTGGCCAATACCTTCATTGCATGTTTCTTTAGACCTATTTCACATGCTTACATAACATGGACTTAGATATGACTTCCCATGATCTATTTTTTGATCCAAATCCATCTATTAATATGGATTATGTGTCATGCATACCTTATTTACATGCCACCCATATTCACATGATTATAATCATGTAATGCATACTCATCAAAGATTAGGAAGGGCACAAGCCATCAATTTCCCACATCCTATTCTACTAACCAATTGTCTAAAATTACTTCCTAATTCTCAATATAAAACAATGGAGGATTATAGCATTCAATAAATGCAAAGTATGCAATCTCAATATCTCTATGGGACTTCAAGTGTACATGACCATTTTACAAAGATATAATGCAAAAGGACTTAGATAAAATCCAAGTTGGATCTTATACTACTCCTTAATTAGTAATGTCTTTGATATACTACTACCAAGTTCAAATCCACATAGGGACATCTAAAGTAGGATTCTAATTTGTGACTACTGGCATTCTACAATTGGCTTCTAATGTGGATGTGGTTTCTAAATAAAGTGGATTTCTAAGTAGCAACTCTTGGTCTTCCATAGGTGATTTCTAGTGTGTTTTCTCATAAAGAGCTCAAGTATTGGTCTCATGTTGATGTTCATATGAGCAAAATATTTGTAAATGATATGCAATATAAAAAAGGATCTAGCCTTAATATATACACTGAAGATCATTTTAAACAATAAGAAATATGCAACCATTACATCTTACCATTATAGGATTTGATAATATGCCTAGGTCTTATTTAGGTAGCATTACTCTTTGAGCTAGTCTATGTACTTTAAATATGTTATTCCATGAAATTCTTGGAAAATTGACTTATAATATCCTTCTTGGTCATCCATGGTTGCATGATATGTAAGCGATTCAAAGTGTGCAAAGTTCAAACACTTATCAAAGAGATAGAGCTCCTGACAATTATGGATATCCTGAGGAGGGAGAAGCATTGATGTTAAGAAGGACAGTCTTGAAGACATCAAAGGAGATGATGCAAAGAAAAGCTCTTTTCAAGACCACATGCAAGAGCAAAGGTAAAGTATGTAAGGTTATCATTGATACTAGTTCAACAGACAACATGGTATCTCAGGAAATGGTGGATAAACTGAATTTGGAAAGGATTCCACATCAAAACCCCAGTCTTAACTCCCGATCTCCTAACTCATGCCGAAATCCACACAACATTAACTTTTCCTTCGGCAAGACTAGTCCACTATCTACCCGATGAACCTTCGGACTTAATCCATCGGTGTGATCTCCTATTATCAGTGAAGCCTTCGACAATTCTCCCGACAGCACTTCTCACCCCGATGAGACTCCAAACCGCCTTCATCTATTTGCCTATCGGCAAGACTCCGTCTGTCGGTGAACACCTTGCATCTTACACCGATTCCTTTGTCACTCTGACATACTCCTATCGGTAACACTCGACACCATCGGTTCCACTTATAACCTTCACTCCGATCCTTATTGTCTCAGCGATGACTTTTCCTACGCACTCATCGGTCAGACTTTGCACGCCTTACACCGATATCTATCATCCAAGCTAGACTTTGACTTCACTCATCGGCCAGACGACTTCCTGTCGGCTAAAGTAGGATTGACTCCGCTGATGGTCAACCTATTTTGTAAGCTTCTTCGAACACTCTGCATCATATTGGTATCAGAGCTCAGCAAAAGGTCTGGGTTGTTTGTGTGTTGATTCTGTCACTGAGAAGACAGAGGTAGAGGAGTGAGAGATTAGTGTTTTAGTTTGCTAATATTTGTGGTTGTAGATGTATGTCCACAAGCTGCAGGTAGGCAGATAGGAGATCTGTCATGGAGCCACAGGAGATGGTTCAAGGGCCTGAGAAGGAGGTCCAGTGGGTGTCGCCAAAAGTCCTGGGGAGAGAGGCAAGAGAGGACTCCCAGGTGAGGGACTAAAGTGTTGGTGCAGCATTGAGGGTGGACTTATGTTTGGAGCAGCATCTGGAGGAGCAGCCAGTTAAACTCCATTGATAGGAGTCACAGTTGCTTGATAAAGAGGGAACAGCAGAGTCATCAAGTCAGGGTTGAAGACAAACTGAAATTGTTTGCAGCAGACCTCGTAAACTCTTGGGACAAGAGTTTTTTTCAACTTCCAAGAAGGTCTTATAAGACCAATGCATGTAATAAGGTCTAAGTTGACCATGCTTTGCTATTTTTAGATAGTTTGTTGGACAGTTGTTAGGTTTGTTAAATTGGTTGGGTCTCCCAGCCATTTGGAGTAAAGAGAGTACTACTCCTTGTGAGTAGATAAATACCCCTGGCAGATTGATTATGATCACATTGATGAGGGAGATGAACAGTTGTGGTCATTTTGGAATTCTGTAACTATGTAGTACCATTATGAACTAATCAATACAAGATCCTATTTTGTGGCATTTCTTTCTGGTTATTGAATTTCTTGAATAAGCTGTTCCTCTGAGGCTAAATGGATTCACTTCTCCATTCCTCCGGTTGATTCTGTGAATCGGAGGAATGGACATGTACAATAGTTTAGGGTTTAGTTGTGTGTTTTATGTTTCTGTTCGCATGCATGTTTGCAGAGTCGCTAGTCGGGAGTGTTGAAGACCCTAGCATTGGTATGCGCTAGGTATTTTAGGTTGTATCGGGTTGAGAAACTGCCTAGGAAGTGGACCAGACCATCGCGAAGTTTGACAGGTCGAAGTGGTGTGCGTTGAAGGTATCGATGTAAGGCGGGCTATCGGCAAAAGATTTGTAGTGTTCGCCGATCGAAACGGTTTGGCCGACGAAGGAGTGACAATCAGAAAGTGTTGCCGAGGAGAGTTCATTGGCGTATCGGTGAGGGGTTTCCAAAGTCTTCTGATGAGTTGAGTCTCACCGATGGTTGCAAGCGTAAGGTTTCATCGATGAGAGAGTAAGGATTGGCAGAAGGAGTGAATGCTTTACCGACGGGAGGAGTCACAACGATGGGAGTGTGGTCATCGACGTGAGATAAGGCATCGGGGGAAAAGAATTGTGTTGGCCTGACGGTAGAGGTCTCACCGAGTGGATGTGTCAGGGTGACAATTGCAAGGTGTTGCCGACGAAGAGTTTCGGCATGAAATTGGATATCAATGAATGTGTTGGAAGTCAGACCGACATGAGATGTTTGGCCGATGAAGGCGGTCATAAGGTTCATCGGGGTGATTGGAGGTGTCGGTAGGAGATCCAAGGAGGTTGCCGATAGTAGAGGTCCCGCCGATAGGCGAAGAGACGATTCCCCATCGGCAAGCGGCTAGCGATCAGGCGAAGGAAATAAAGTGTCGCTGACATTGAAGGTCTTGGTGATGAGGATGTTGATGTCGGCGTAAGGTGAAGTGTCAGGGAGAGTTTGTGTATAGCGGCCAACAATGGAGATGTTGCCGATGGTCAATAGGTTAAAGGTGTCTTTCGGCATGACTAAAGCAGTCAGAACGAAAAGTTTCGGTGGTGCCGATGGTAGAAGGTGTTGCCGATAGGCAACCAAAGATGAAACATCTACATCGGTGTGAGGTGAGAGATCGAAGGGACTTACGGTTAAGAAGCCGATGGGTTAAGTCTTGCCGACAGGAAATTTAACCGACAAATGTGTATCGACATGAGGCAGGCGGTCGGTGTAGGTTTTGTTTGATTGGCCGATGGATAGGGGTCTCACTGATAGGTAAGGAGAACAGTTTGGTGCCATTAGAAAAGACATATACAGTTCAAATTACATGACAAGCGATGCATGTACCTACATTCATGTATGGATGTTAGGGTTTTCGTAGAGGTAGGTTTAGCCTCTGCATCAAATTCCTTCTACTATACATCAATATGTTAAATTTTGGCATGAAGGAAAGATTTACCACATATGTTTAGATTGTAGGCATTTAATAAATTTGCTCAAGTAGATACATCCAACAATTGCATCACAAAAAATGAGGCCTTAGTAAAGGAACATAATATTCTACATGATGATGATTGACTAGTTCATTAGAATTTGCACCTTATGGTGTTCATGAATATGATGTGGATCCTATGGCTTATTACATCCCATCTTTATACATGGGTCCATCCATCTAGCGGGAAACACCTGTATACAAGGATGCAAAGGAGGTATGCATGTGTCAAAGTTATCCCGGAAGTGATATATCTTGTGAATCACATTCACTTTCTCCTATTAGTGTAAATAAGGTCATTATACAGTAAATGAGAGACATTTGTTGAGATGGTTACTCTTTGGAGATTTCAACAAGAAGACAAGGAACCTACATATGGATATGGACGTGTGTTCATTATATGGACCTTAGAGGAGATTTCTCTTGGAGAGAGTCATTGTGGCTTGGTGTATCTTGGAGGAGCAATCTCATTCCCCACTCTTGGTCTACTCGATGGGTTTGAATATGTATTGCCCATCCTATTTTTAGTTGCACTTTGTTTTATCCTTCATCTTCTCATGGTTATGAATCTTGAGCTATGGTTATCAATTCCAGAGGGTTCATTTGAGGGATGTTAGCATAGTTATCTCATTGTGCATATGAGTTTGGGTCATGATGTCCTTTATGAGTATTTAAGAGATGCAATTGGGCTTATTCCTAGTTTTGGGAATCAATATTTGAGTTTGATCTTCCTTGGTTAGAAAGGCTTACATCCATGTTGTTATTACATGATACACATGTTCATTTGATCTATGAGACTTAATGGTTGGGTTTTGTTAAGGATTTTCATTTGGGGTTGTAAAGGAGATCATACTTGACACAACTTAGCACTTCGATGTGTTGGTAGAAGGACATGTTATCATATGATTTACAAATTTTCTCTTTGTTTAATGGCTACTTCTTGGAGGTTCATGTTCATATGGTTGGACTTGGGAGAGTTAAGCTGACATGTTGTGAGTGGGTATGCAATGTTTTGATACATGCGTGGATCAGTGTGATTATTTTTGGTACTACATACTTTTGATTAGCCACACCTTGGTTGAGTATTGATTGGTAGACTTGGTATACCTTGATCTATTTTCAGATTTAAAATTACCCATGCAGTGGGAGTTCCTGATTATGTATGGTCAAGTCATTGATAGGTTTTAAATACAAGGAGTTTACGATTGTGGTTTATGGATTGCACATGTTGTTGGCATGAGTTTATTGATTTTTTTGATACCTAGGAGGTATGGATGGTTGGATGTATTAGCATTTGTTGTGGGTGTTAATTCTAGTTTTTACCTTTGACAATAACTTGGATCCTTTTGTTATCACTTGGATTTGATGCTTGTGTTCTTTGGATTGGTCCATCTTCACCTTGGTTTGTTCCTTTTCTTCCAATGGTGGTATGTTGGGGGATGAGAGGAGTCCTTGCTTGAAATGGTGGTTACCTTGGTTTTATTGTAGGTATCTTGATGGAGCACGATAGCATGCTAAAGATTCATGTGGTTTCATGTGTAGCTATGATGATGCATTTCATTGATTGACCCTTATGCAATGTATACAAAAAGTGGGAGATTGTTGGAAAAGGTGTGTTGTACACCTTGCATAAAACTGAATTATTTAAATTATGTAAAATAAATATTTATTTGTACTGCATCCTAGGGGATGTGTTTAGCCACATTAAATATTTATTTGGGGCTATTATAAATTGTAGAATCTATAAAATGAATATTGATCACAAATTTGAAGTAGTTTGATTATGCAAACAAGGAGTACATATAGGAGACCAAAGGTAGTTAGTAGTTGAGAGAAGGACTCTACAACTAAGAGTGGTCATCAAGTTGACTCCCTACAAACTAGCATGAGTGGCTAGTTTAGTGGAAGACTTGATGACTCCTCAACTAACCTCCTAACAACCTTGACTTTCGTCAGGATTGTACAATGACTCACCTAAGTAGGATTAAACCTATGTGTATAATATATATTAAATATATATACACTAACACCCCCCCTTAAGCATAGCTTAGGTGAGAATCGATGAAATGGGTCCTGACTACAAATCCTGGTAAGGTACCCATGAATAATGCAATCTCTTAGAAATGGAGAAAGGTAGAAAACTAGTGGGAAAAAACTACCCTCCAAAAGAGAGAAAAGAGAAGGATTTAAGACCTTCTGAAAAGATGTCCTTTGATGATCGAAACATCATGATGAAGAACTCCTGAAGCATGTAAAAGTTGTAAACTCTACCAATGATGGACTCAAAACTGCTAGAATCAACGAACCTTCAAGAACCATAGACCGAGATAAGAGATACAAGATGCTATATGATAGAAACATTTAAACACTACTCAATGATGTACACAAAGTCAATCAAACTTTGTCAAGTCAAAAATATAGATAGTACTATGATTAGGAGTACTAGAATCTCAAAAAATGATCCACTAGAATAATCCCTCATGCGAGAGATTAAAATGAAGGATTCCACCACTGCTTCATTGTGTGAAGCATAAGAATGTAACACAACATAGTCCCCCCCTTAATGCTAAGAGAAATAAGTAGACGAATTGAAATGTGCAAGGAAAGTAGACCAAGATGTATGTCCAAAAATTGTGCAAGAACCTAAGAAAGAATGTGCATCAAGGCACATATGAATGGGGCGAGAATCATCAGGACCCATTATTGTGATTGGTACAACCCCCCATTACACTTTATAATTCAATGTAAGTACAAAATTTCCTAATTTCCCTCTATGTGGAACACACATTTAGTTTTGTGGCACTTTATGTGAGTGCATTTACAAATATTTTTGCTATTGGAGTTCAAAAGACCCTGCTAGATAGAACCAATAGAGGTGCGTTGAGAAATGACACTCGGCTCTGAAGTGGCATGTGGAGCATCATCTTCACCTGATGTAAAGTGCAAGAAGAAGAAGTTGTAGTCGAAGTGACAAATCTTCGCTACTGCAACAATATCTTAACTTTGAGAGTCCCGAATTATGGTTGTAGTGGTTGTGAACTCAACTGTTTTATTGGAACATGTGAGTTGATATATAGAAAAGAAATTCCTTAGCAAGTCAGGAATGAATAGAACATTATGGATATATTCATTACCTAGTTGTGTTATTCCTTGACCACAAATAGTATAATAATAATCGTCAATCAAGATCTTAGAGGTGTGGGAAGGATTGAGTGTCAAAAAATTCTCATAGTAAGGAAACATGTGATTTCTCACACAGGATCTGAGAACCCATTTGTTAACATTAGATTTGTTTAATGCTGCCATAGGTTTAGCTATTTTACCTCCGTGAAGATTATGTGCCCCAAATTGCTAATTTGACCTCAATTTGAACTTTATGTTAGTTCAAAGATTGCAAAAGACCTAGGTATTAACCCCCAGATTTAAACATAAAAGCTACACTTTATAATTTAGTGCGTGTTTAAATATCCCTTTGCTTGATTTCCCCCCTCAATTTGTGGCACATTAAAAAGTTCTTAGTGTTTTAATGGACAATTAAAATATCTATACTAACACTAACATTTGTAAAAAAACCTCTAATTTAAACTTGTCCCTAATTTAAACTTGCCCCCCTTTTTTTGTATTTATTCTATAGTGCATGTATTTTTTAGCATAACTAAAAAAACTTTACAAAATAAAAAAATTGGATGCCCAAAACATACAAAGCCCTAATTAGGGCACGGGCAAATTAGGTTAGAACGACCAACAAAATGAACAAAATACAGGGAAAATAGGGAAATGGCCGTCAGAAATGGCTATGGCGGCCAAGCTAAGGGGAGGGGTATTGAGAAATCGAGCCTCTGATGCCCTTAACACCCCCAATTTGCATTTGCAGGAGAGTAGGAAGCATCTGGGTTTGTTCGCATGCTTCTAGAACAAAGATTTTGCCCTCCTTGGTGCTCGCTTCATGCCTTTGTGTGAGGCTTCTATGAAGACTGTGTCCTACGTGAGAGCCTGAGAAAGTTCTATGTCTGGGCGTTGCCTCCTCTTTGGTTGTGCTTTCCACCCTCCTCCTTGAATCGACCTTTCCACAAAACACAAAAGGCACAGGTGAGTGGGCCAATTTGTAGTGATTTAGGTGTCCAATCTACAAAGCAGTAATCCAAGATCTTCAACGCCGCTTTGTTGGCAGAAGAAGCCTCAAACTAGTAGACAGGAGGCCGAAATGTTAATTTTAATGTAGCTTGGACAGGTGTTCTAGTCTCGGGTGGTGATTATGAGGCTGGAAACACAACCGGAATATTTTTCTCCATACCTAGAAAATTGATTTCTCGAGAGACTTCTAGATATTAGGGTTTGTTAGAGTCTAATTAATGCTAGCCATTGATTGAGATTAAATCATGGCCATTGGTTTTCAATGAGAGGATTATAAAAGAGGATCAATGGGCATTTGGAGAATACAGATCCAAGAAGTATTTGCAGTGATAGCAAATAAATAAATTTGCAGCAATAGCAAATTGATTTGCAGTGAGAACAAAGGGCACAGTGATAGCGTTGGAAACAACAACAGTGGAATTTCTGCAGGAGAAATTGGGAGAAGAATTTCTGGAGGAGAACATTGCTGGAGCTCTGCCAGTAAGAGGCAAGCAGTTTATGTATCTCTTGATTTGATTTAATAAAATTCCTCATCTGTAGTACTGGTTTTCCCTTCGGGGTTTTTCCAGGGATAATTTGTCCAAAATATTGTGTTCATTTTATTTTTCTGTCTCCGTGATTTTCCGTGAAGTTGCAGCTGTGTTATTATTTAATATTTACTGTAAATTAATTAATTTTCTTGGCAGCCAAATAATCTACATAAGATAGGAAATTAATAATCAGTAGCTGCAATAGATTTTTCACATGGTATCAGAGCGGATCTGAGGGCAGAACAGGCACAAGAAGAAAGGAAAAATAATAAATAAAAAATCTAGGGTTTATAAAACCTAGTTTGACCTCTTCAAATTATTATTTTCTTTTGAGATGGCCTCAGCAGGTTTAAGAGATCAGGATAGATTGGATGGAGCCTCAAATTTTGGTGTCTGGAAAGCCAGAATTTCTTTATTGCTGGAAGAGAATGGTATCAAGAAATATGTGACCACTATTGTACCTGTACCTACAAATGCAACACAGCTCTTAGCATATAAGAAGGAAGATGCCAAGGTGAGGAGGCTGATTCTTGACGGTGTTAAGAATCATATTGTTCCACATATTACAGAGTTAGATACAGCAAAGACGATGTGGGATGCCATTATGAATCTGTACCAGAATGCTACCCTTAACCAGAAGCTGATTCTCAGAGAAAAGTTAAGGAATACCTGGATGAATAAGGGAGAAGACGTCACAAGTTACCTCACCAGACTTAGACTTGTCAAGGATGAATTGGCAACTGTTGGAGACAAACCAAAGGATGATGAGCTAGTACGAAAAGCCCTGAATGGGTTTACTAAGCAGTGGGATGTCTTTGTTTAAGTTATTAATGGACGAAACACCTTACCGAGTTGGGATCGACTATGGAGTGACTTCACTCAGGAGGAGCTTAGACTAAGTCTTGTCAGTGGAACCAGCAGTAATAGTCAGCAAAGTGAGGTGGAACAGGAAAACGTCGCCCTAGCAAGAAAAGGGAAAGCGAAGAAGGGGTCTGGCAAAGGATCAAATGAGAAGAAGAAGGACTTGTCTAAGGTCAAATGCTATGGCTGTCACGAGTTTGGCCACTATGTCAGCGATTGCCCACAAAGGAAGAAAAATGAAAAGAAAGGCAAGAAGCAGACAGTAGCTTCAACAAGTGTAGATGAGCTTTCTAGTAGAATGGAGGATGAGTTTGCACTCATAGCTTGCCTGACTAGCTCAACCTCACAGGGTGTTTGGTATATAGACAGTGGAGCGTCATTTCATATGACAGGAGTTACGGAGTACTTCTCTAGTTACAAGGAGGAGGACATCAGATTCCAGATTCAGATGGGGAACAAGTCCAAGTGCAATCCAGTTGGGAGAGGGACTGTTCTATTTCAGAGGGAGAATGGCAAGCCTATTTCCATTCATGATGTGTTGCATGTGCCAAGCATGGGCATGAATCTAATTTCCATATCTGTCCTTCAGGATAAAGGCTACAATGTACTCTTTAGAGGGGCGCATGTTTTAATCAAGCATAAAGATTGGAAATCACCCATAGCTATTGGAGTTAGAAGTGGCCGACTTTATAGGTTGCAGATTGATACTCCTAAGGCACTAGTGAGCAACATTAATCCTAGAGATCAAGGAGAGCTATGGCATAGGAGGATGGGCCATATACATCATGGAGCACTTAAATTGCTTCGTGAGATAGTGACAGATGTTCCAGAGGTGAGCACAGAGCATGATGATGTATGTAAGGGATGTGTGTTAGGGAAGTTTGTGAAAGCAGCTTTTCCAAGGAGTGACACCAGATCCAAGGGGGTTCTTGATCTAGTACATTTAGATATATGTGGACCAATGTCAACAAAGTCTCTCAGAGGATACGAATACTTTGTTATTTTTATTGATGATTTCTCTAGGAAGACCTGGATATACATCTTGAAGACTAAGGATGAGGTCTTCAGTCACTTCCAGGAGTTCAAAGCTCTTATGGAGAATTCGACAGGCAGGAAGGTAAAGGTTCTTCGGTCAAACAATGGAGGTGAGTACAAAGGGAAAGAGTTCCAGGAGTTCTGTACCAGGGAAGGAATCAAAAGAGAGTGGACCGTTCCTTACAACCCACAGCAGAATGGGGTTGCTAAGAGGAAGAATCATTCTATATCAGAGGCAACAAGGGCTATGTTGTATGACCAAGATATGCCACGTTACTTATGGGTAGAGGCATGCAGTATATCAGTATACATACAGAATAGGGTTCCACATAAGATATTGGGCAAGATGACACTAGAGGAGGCATTTTCAGGGAAGAAGCCAGATGTCAGTCACTTCAGGATATTTGGGAGTTTGGCGTTTTGTCATATTCCAGGGGCTACACGTTCCAAGTTAGATCAGACTGTAGAGAGAGGGTACTTTGTGGGGTACAACGAGACCTCAAAGGCATATAGGATATTTATTCCAGGGACTAGGAGGATTATAGTCAGGCGTGATGTCAAATTCATGGAGGACAAGGCATATAGGAGGTCCAGAGATTTGCCAGCAGATGATCAAAATGAGCAGCCAATAGAAGCTCCAAGGATTGTTCAACCAGAACAGGGGCAGTGAAACACGAGTACAATTACTAGTACAAGCACAGGCTCAGCTGTTGAAAGTTCACAGAATATGGAGCAACAGATGCAGCAAATCCAAGAGATGCATCAAGAAGATATGGAGTTTGATATTTCATCCTCTATAGTTGACAGGAGGAATCGTGAGGTTCAACAGACACATAAGGATACTCGGGAGTTTATGGGAGCTCCTAGGACGAGTAGTAGACAACGGAAACAACCAGCTAGGTATAATGACTATGTGGCATTGGTTAGTCAGTTGGTAGATAGCAAGCCTTCCAGCTATCAGGAGGCTACACAATAACAGGTGTGGCAAGATGCGATGGTTGAGGAATATACCTCAATAATGCAGAATGATGTGTGGGAGGTTGTGCCTAGACCAACAGATAGGACAGTGGTTGGATCACGCTGGATCTATAAGATTAAGCATGGTGCAGATGGTAGCATCGAGAAATACAAGGCAAGGTTCGTGGCCAAGGGGTTCTCTCAAAAGGAGGGAATAGACTATGAGGAGACATTCACTCCAGTGGCCAGGTATACTTCTATACGAGCCGTAATCTCACTTGCAGCGTAATAGGATGGCGGATCCATCAAATAGATGTCAAGACGGCATTTCTTAATGGTGAATTGGCAAAGGAGGTATACATAGAACAACCAGAGGGCTTTGTAGCACACAGCAGCAAAACCCATGTGTGCAAATTGAAGAAAGCTTTGTATGGACTCAAGCAAGCTCCCAGGGTGTGGTATGAGTGCATTGATAGATACTTGTAGGGAATAGGCTTTGTGAAGAGTGAGGCAGATGCTAACCTCTACTACTTGGTGGTTGGGGGTGAAATTCTTATTCTTGTTCTATATGTGGATGACTTGTTTTTAACAGGTTCACTGGGGCTTATAGAGGAGTGCAAGAGGGACCTTGCAGCAGAGTTCGAGATGAAGGATTTGGGGCTTATGCACTACTTTCTAGGCATGGAAGTGTGGCAGACAAATGGAGATATTTTCCTTGGACAAGGGAAATACTGCATTGAAATCTTGAAGAGGTTTGAGATGCAAGATTGCAGAGCCATGTCTACACCTGTGATCACAAATTGGAAGAAGGTAGACTCATCCAAGGAAAAAGATGTAGACCCCACCTTATACAGGATGTTGATTGGATCTCTCATGTATTTGGTCAACACTAGGCCAGATATATCCTTTGCAGTAAACTCTCTTAGTCAGTTCATGGTTGAGCCGAAGAGAGTGCATTGGATAGCGGCAAAGCATGTGTTGCGGTATTTGCGTGGTACAATCGAGTATGGGATCAAATATGCTCGAGGGGATGGTATCAGGTTGATAGGCTATACTGATGCAGATTGGGCAGGTAGTACAGTGGACAGAAAAAGCACTTCAGGGTGCTGCTTTAGTTTGGGATCAGGAGTTGTCTCTTGGTACAGCAGGAAGCAAAAGTCCGTGGCTCTGAGTTCTACAGAAGCAGAATACATAGCAGCTAGCATGGCAACGTGTGAGGCTATATGGCTTCAGAATTTGCTGGTAGCCTTGTTTGGTCAAAGGGTTGAGACTACCGTGATACACTGTGATAATCAGAGTTGCATCAGATTATCTGAGAATCCAGTGTTTCATGATAGGTCTAAGCATATAGACATCAGGTATCATTTCATTAGGGATTATGTACAGCGGAGGATTGTTCAACTACAGTATATACCTACAGATCAGCAGGTAGCAGACATTTTGACAAAGGCATTGGGGAAGGCGAAATTCATCTTCTTCAGAGATAAGTTGGGTGTTATGTAGAACAGCTTCCTCGCTAAGGAGTGTTAATTTTAATGTAGCTTGGACAGGTGTTCTAGTCTCGGGTGGTGATTACGAGGCTGGAAACACAACCAGAATATTTTTCTCCATACTTAGAAAATTGATTTCTTGAGAGACTTCTAGATATTAGGGTTTGTTAGAGTCTAATTAATCCTAGCCATTGATTGAGATTAAATCATGGCCATTGGTTTTCAATGAGAGGATTATAAAAGAGGATCAATGGGCATTTGGAGAATACAGATCCGAGAAGTATTTGCAGTGATAGCAAATAAATAAATTTGCAGCAATAGCAAATTGATTTGCAGTGAGAGCAAAGGGCGCAGTGATAGCTTTGGAAACAGCAGCAGTGGAATTTCTGTAGGAGAAATTGGGAGAAGAATTTCTAGAGGAGAACATTGCCAGAGCTCTGCCAGTAAGAGGCAAGCAGTTTATGTATCTCTTGATTTGATTTAATAAAATTTCTCATCTGCAGTACTGGTTTTCCCTTCGGAGTTTTTCCAGGGACAATTTGTCCAAAATATTGTGTTCATTTTATTTTTCTGTCTCCGTGATTTTCCATGAAGTTGTAGCTGTGTTATTATTTAATATTTGCTGTAAATTAATTAATTTTTTCGGCAGCCAAATAATCTGCATAAGATAGGAAATTAATAATCAGTAGCTGCAATAGATTTTTCACACGGAAGAGCATAGGAGCTAGTCAACGAGTCCAAAAAAGGACTATAGAGGGTCGACGTGGCCTGAGATCTCGTGGCTTGACCATGTGATGAGAAGTCTATAAAAATAGTGATCCACTATGTAAATAGCAACCCTAAGCATAGTGAATGGTGATGTCAATCACCCTATGAACGTCCTCTCATAGCAATCTTTCACAGCAAACTCCAAGGCCGATGGTCGTGGGCGAAATTAGGTCCCGCAGATTATGGCGTGGCATGTAGAAACAACATTTGCCTTTCAAACAAGGTCAAGGGTTGTGTGAGGGCATAGATCAACCCTTCATGCACACATCCACGGACTCCTACTATTCCTGTGCAGAGAACAAACACCGGGAATAACAAGGGTGTGAATCCTTGCTGGATGCCTTCAAGCACCTCCAAACTAAAATGTAAATTAGAGGTTCGACCTTTCTAAGCATGCACAGCCTTCTCCTATCTTCTTACTTCACTACTTTTGAAGCCCTTAACGTAGAGCAATGGCAAACAAACTGGCAAAATACACCATGACCACTGACTTCAATGAAACAACAATCTAACTTAACTACTCCAATACCATATTAGAAATTGCAGAATCTATAAGATGAAACCTGATCACAAATTTGAAGTAGTTTGATTGTGCAAACAAGGAGTACATATAGGAGACCAAAGATAGTAGTTGAGAAAAGGACTCTACAACTAAGAGTGGTCATCAAGTTGACTCCCTACTAGCATGAGTGGCTAGTTTAGTGGAAGACTTGATGACTCCTCAACTAACCTCCTAACAACCTTGACATTTGTCAAGATTGTACAATGACTCACCTAAGTAGGATTAAACCTATGTGTATAATATATATTAAATATATATACACTAACATGGGCCACTTGTAAACATTGTATGTAATATTGGAAAAATATTTAATGTGGGGTTGCACATTGAAAAATTATTTAATATTAGAAAAACTTAGTACCAATAATTAAATGAGGGGTTAATGGTTTTGTGTACTCATGGTTTTAAGATGTATATGGTTTACCCAATACAACAAGTTGTATTTGTGTGAGATTGAGTCTATAAAAGCAAGCACAAGGTTAGTGGTTTGGGTTGGATGTCGGTTATTTAGATGTAGGTTATGTGAGTGGGTTGTCATTGTATTGAATTTCTCTTGTGAGTGCATTTGTGAAGCATGGCATGGGATGTGTGGATTCATTCTTGGACACATGGAGGATGCATAATGTTTTAGAAGTGTTCATGGAGACTTTGTAAGTGTAATGTAATGTTTTCATTGTTGAATAATACATTGAGTGTGGATGTTTTTGGAGGCTAGGTTTTTCCCTCTTGAGGGATTTCACAAGGTATATATTGTGTTATCTTGTGTTTGTCTTTTAACTTTTGCATTATGGTAAATTTGTAAGCTTGTATGCATCATTATCTCCAATTGGGTTATGTGGAATTGGTTTGATTAACCTGTAATTTCCTAACATTTCATAGTATTGTTCCTAATGCTATTACTAGTGTGCCACCTAAATAGGATATGGAATTTTGCATAAATCTTATTTTGAGAGTAGAATTGATGCATGAGCATCCAGAGGTATAAGAGCAATCTTGAATAGACCAAAAAAATGATTTGGTTTTATTTCATTTCAATTTTGGTTTTACATACACGTGAAGCTTATTTCCTTTTGAATGTCTCGGATAATTATTTAGAACAACGAAAGTTTCTAGTAAGGCTAAAAATAGTAGGGCTTCTATTTTTGGAAAGTCTGCATTTAAGTGCATATGGGCCCAAAAATTTCCCCAAAGATACATAATTTCCAAATTAACATTCTAGGTGAGTTTCAACCCAAGGTAATATTTAGGTGTCAAGATATTAAAGCTTCCAATTTTTGAGAAACCAGAAAAAGTTTCAAAGTCAATTTTAGGGCATCTAGAAGTTATTTTTAGCTCTGAAAAATATCCATAATGGTCATAACCAACATCATGAGTTATGGATGCATATGTATTTTCATGAGATTTCCAACACATCAAATGATTCGTCAATTGGGTACCCGAATCAAAAGTTATGGCTCTCAAAAGTTGCACTATCTAATTTTGAAATTTTGAAATTTGAATATTTCTAAAGTGCGAAAAATGATAGTTGGATTCATTGAGGTGCCCAAATTAGATTTTTACTTCCCAAAGTATGCAAGAAAAATAATTAAATGGTGAAAGTTACACAAGGTGCTGCTCATGTGTATTTATGGCTTATTTTTAGCAGTTTCGAGGTAGTGGAATCGAAGAAAAAGTGGAAATAAGGGTTTGAATGACCAAGAGAGTGGGGGAGCATTTCAAGGAGATGCTTTGAAGATATTTTGTAGTGACAAGTTGTGTAATACATAGAGAGAGGCAAAAGGTGCCATTTTGGAAGCTCTAGAAGGGTTTTTTGGGCTCAAAATTACAGGTTTTTCAGTATACAGTTGATTGCTTTGTTGCTGCACTTTTTTTGGACTTTATAAATATGATATTTATGATGTAATACAACCCATATTTATGTAACAAGAGCTCATATAACCCTTGGTTGATTGTTTTCATATTTGTGGCTTTTTACAAGCAAGTTTATGATGAATGTTCAATGAAGTAGTTTTGTAATTTTTCTAAACTATTTTCCTTGGGATCTTGTTCTCATCTTTTTGAAGTTGATAATTTTCTTTTGTAAGTGTGTTGGGTGGAGTAAACTCTCATTAAGATCCCATCTCACGTGCACCATATTGTATGACCACTTAGGAGCTTAGTGAGCTTCGATTGTAGTTAGAGGAGTTTCTAGAGAAGGGGCACATTTATGCTAGTGTACCCCCTTGGGGTACACCTGTTGCTTTTGTGAAAAAGAAGGATAGATCTCTTCATTTGAGTATTGACTACCAACAATTGAATAAGGTGATGGTGAAGAAAAATATCCCTTTTAAGGATTATGACTTTCTTGATCAAATGAAGGGAGATAGAATGTTCTCTAAAATTGATCTAAAGTCAAGATACCATTAGTTGTATATCCATGAGGTAGATATTCATCGGACCATATTTTGCCCTCATTATGGGCACTATGAATTCATCGTAGTCCCATTCAAGTTGATGAATGATCCCTCTATGTTTAGAAGTTTGATGAGTGAGGTATTATATCTTGGTTGGTTTTTCCATGTGTTTCTAGATAACATTTTGATCTATTCAAGGATAATCAAAGAACATGAGGTCCACTTACATTAGGTTCTTTAGTGTTTGTGTGATAACCAACTATTAGGTAGCTTGGCAAAGTGTGAATTCTTCTAGTCAGAGGTGAGGTAGTTAGGTTGTATTAGCTGTAGTGAGGGTATCTCAGTTGATCCCTTAAAAATTATACCATTATGGATATTGTGAAATGGTGAGCAAACACATATAGATTAAATCATTACTGCACAACAATGTCAAAACATAAGATATATTATATTGATGTCATCGGATGATTTTTACAATGCAGTACATTGGCTTTTAAAGCCACAATTATTCCCGTACAAACTTCCTACAGGAAATAACTTCCTAACTTCCCAAAACTAATTTATTACTAACATTTATTTATTTATATCTAACTATAAACTAACTATTACTTTATTTACTAACATTTATTTAACTAACAATGTAATACCATTGTGACTATTATGCCAACATTCCCCCCTTATTACATTGTTCTTGCAATAGTACCAAGGGACCCCCCTAAATGCTAATATACTCAACAAAGTTGATTACATAATATGAATACATATTTTATAGAAGATCTCTCAAAGAACAAATCCTAAACCAAGCAAAGCTCCATCATGTTGTCTCGTCTAACCTCAGAAAGGCATAGCTTCGAGTTGTGTTCTTGAGCTCTTTAGTCCTGAACTTTCAAATCATAGTCTTGAATTATTTGACAATGAACCCTAAGAGATACGACAGATCTCTTCGATTGTCTAGTGACTGTGAAAGGGTATAATTCTCAATCATATACTCTTTGAAGTTCGTTGGACAACAATCCATATTGAGCTCAACACCAAATCTCAAACCTGTCTCCAAAACAAAATCTTCACAAAACATACATTCTTAAAATCCGTCAACATCAACAAAGAAAGGCAAAACAACCAAAACCAAAAATGCTTCTCATGCAAAGTATCATCTCAAAGCAAGAAGCTAATTTGAGATGATGGAAAATCCTCCATCCTGCAATGCCACCTGCCTCCAATATGACCCTGTTACTCTTTAACCAACTAATGTTTTGGATGAGTCTTTGGAGGCCTCATCAGGAATAGAAAATATGTCCCTGAAAGCATAAGTGATCTTTGGCATGTGTGCATTCATGATTAAAAGATGATAATATCAATTTGAACCAATGATAGACCCATACACTAGTCAGCCTTATATCTCCAAGATAATTTTCCTTATCACTCCAATGCATACAATTTTATTTCAATATTTGGCCATTAATTGTATTCTCATCATATTTACACATACAAAAACTTCAAAATTCTTTAAATATTTTGAGAAAAAATTCCACTACTTATCTCTCCTTTCCACACTTCAATTTTTATAAGAAAAAAATAAATATCTTAAAACTTTTCTTTCTTCATATAACTCTTTACATACACTTCTCTCCTTTTTTTTTAATGCAAATCATTTCAATCTCTTCCTTTTTAATTAATTCTCCTTTGAAACACAAAGGAATCTCTCCCTTTTTAAAAAAATAAAAAATGTGTATGCTTTAAATACCTTTTCTTTAAGTCTTCTTAAAAGTAATACCTCTCTCTCTCTCTCTCTCTCTCTCTCTCTCTCTCTATATATATATATATATATATATATATATATATATATATATATATATATATATATATATATATATATATATATATATATATATATTAACACTTCAAAAAAAAAAATTTCACGTGCCCCCTTTTCTTTAAACTTCATGAGAGTTTTAGAAAGGAAAATAAATGATTATATACACCATTCTTTGCTTCTCTTCCATGTACACTGTTGGTCTTCTTCCCACGTGCAACACAATAAAAAAAATTTCACACGCTGCCTCTCAAACTTGATTTCTCTTCCAAAAGTGAATTTTATAGACTTCCAATGATATTCAACACACTATCAACTCCCTCATCAAATAAATCAGAGTCCTTGCATAGGTTTAAACGTCTCTTCTTAACAGCACCTAAACAAACTTTTGGCATCTGTGAATAATGTGTAAATGTTGTACCCAGATTTCATATTGTAGTGCCTTTTTCAGCAATATCAACGTCTTCCTTGCATCAATCAATTCCTTTTCCAAAGGTGGCAAGCTAAAACATGGCGACGATTTTTTCAAATCAAAACGTAGCCAAGAAACAAATAAAGCTCAGCGATCTTTGATGTGCCGCCAAATGGTGTGCAAGAAAACAATAAATAAAAAAATGTTGTTGATAGGCAGCGGCTATTAAAACTTGTTTCATTGTCTTCATTCTATGCAAATGCCTCAAAATCTTCACAGCCCATTTTCAAAGGTGCTCTGATACTATATTGTGAAATGGTGAGCAAACACATATAGATTAAATCATTACTGCATAGCAATGTCAAAACATAAGATATATTATATTGATGTCATCGGATGATTTTTACAATGCAGTAAATTGGCTTTTAAAGCCACAATTATTCCCGTACAAACTTCCTACAAGAAATAACTTCCTAACTTCCCAAAACTAATTTATTACTAACATTTATTTATTTATATCTAACTATAAACTAACTATTACTTTATTTACTAACATTTATTTAACTAACAATGTAATACCATTGTGACTATTATGCCAACAATGCATTGGTCAACACCCATGAATGTCTCTAAGGTTTGTAGTTTCATGGGATTAGCGAGTTATTATTGCTGATATGTTATGGAATTTTTTATGTTGGTTCATCTGATTAGTTCTCTTCAAAGAAAAGGGAATATTACTTTATTTGGATAGATTAGTGTGAGAGAGCCTTCCAGAGTCTCAAAGAGTACCTAACTAGTGCACCAATCCTTACAATGCCTAATCCTAAAAAAAACTTTATAGTGGATGCATAGTTAGAAGGTTTGGGTGGTCCTTATGTAGGAGGGCCAAGTGATTGCTTATGAATAATGAAAACTCAAGGATCATGAGTTTAATTACCCCACCCATTGTTTAGAGTTGGTAGTTTTCATCCATGTGCCTGTGGGATGGAGACATTTTCTTTTGGGCCATCAGTTAAAGCTCTATACCAATTATCATAGCTTATAGTACATCTTCATGCAATTGAACTTGAACACTAATCAATATTAATGAATGGAATTTGTGTGTGAGTGTGACTTTGGTGTTCAATACATCAAAGGAACAAAGGATATTTCCATCGATGCTTAGCGAATTCATAATGTTTTGAACCTATATGTAAGTCGTAGATGTTTTAGAAATAAAAGATATTAAATAAATAGTGTTTTAGACCTATGTTTCCTTTGAGAAATGTAGCATAACTATTAAATGTTATGTATGGTGTTTCCTTCTATTTTCTCATGTTAGGCATGCACGTAGGGATGGATATGAATGATGGTTTCTTTAACTATATAAATGCATATCTTATCATCTTTATAGAAATTTTATAAAATACCCAAAATTGCCATGTTGGTACCTTGTGAAATTCATTTTCACCAATTTGCATGCAAATTATTCATTAGTGAAAATATAGGTTTGTTTCCTTGAAATGAAAACTAGGAAGCGGTGAACTAAGGTTTTCTATAGAAAATGCAAATTCTCCATGTTGTGAACACTCTCTATGAAACTGGGGCACACTCGACAAGGTGATGAGATTAACCTTTTTGTTAGCATTTGAAAAACTAAAATTATTCCTAAGATTTCTCTAATGCCTTTGTATCTTTATGGGATGTTCTATTATATGAAACTATGTATTTCCATTATGGGTAGGGATACTTGTATTCTTGTTTACTTTACCTCCTTTGTAAGTTGTTTTATCAATATATGTGTTTTAGGGATAAATTAAATTATGTTCATTGAATAAATGAGGATGACTTCATGCATGTGTGTATCACATACATGTCATATCTTCTTACTTACACTCTCCTATGTGAAGGAAAGAATCTAATAGATCTATGTATAGTGAAATAAACAATGACATGATGTATGTGTTGTCACGAAGGATTGCGCCCTGAATGCTAAGCCCTTAAAAGCTTGGCAATCCCATGCAACATGGGAACATTCTCAGACTGTGGGTTTGTCTATGGCGAGAATGAACCTCTGGAAGAGCTGGCTCCCTTTAAATGACCCTTAGATCTGATGTATTTCATAGAAAAGAGATAGAGAAATGATTAAATAAACTGAACTGAATATCCTAACTTGCAACCGATTCATAGCTATCCTTAATACATCTATTCATACAACTCAAACTGAACAATTTTCACCACATAAATGTTTCACAAAATGCATGAAATGACTTGCACAATCTGTAACCTCTAGTAAAATTGCACTTTTGTATACTTGAATTCAATAAATGAGACAGAAAACTTAAAGGTTTTGGTATAAACACAATAAATCTTTTATCAAATCACTCAAAAGAGGCAAGACACCTAAATCTAAATAGAAGAACACCTGATTTTATTGATAATAGAAGGAAAACTCTACAAAATAACAATGAAACTGCTGAAAATAAATTGTTGCTACTACGTAAAACCTTTGAGTTACAAGACTTAATCTCTCTCTGCAATGTGCAAAGGCAAGGGAAAAAATAAGAACTGAGAAAAAAGCATGAGCCTTTTTCCCTATAATACAAAATCTGTCACAAAAAGGCAAAGGGAAGTTAACTCCAGTTCAACTCCACTCTAAATGATGCACAAATAACCTGAAAAAATAACTCCAAGTTGCTGGGCGAGCAAGAGAGAAAAGCATAAAATTTAGGGCCCAAAACTGCTCCAAGATGAGCAAATATAGCTCAGAACTCTTCCTCCAAAGATGTTTGACCAAAAACTTTCCAAAAATAGGCCTGTTTAACTCCATGTCAAAAATAGAAAAAGATACTCCCTCTGCATGACTTTGCAAGCTCAGTTCAACTCCTCTTTCTCTTATTTGCATGATTTGAGGGTAAAAATAACCTATTTCAACAAATATTAAAGGCAGACATGTGATTTACCTTAATAAGTGTTATGTGAATGTCTATTCTTCTTCTAGACTTTATATAACAAATATTAAGGCAAATTATAAAAGTATTGCACTCAATAAGTGTTGGAATACATTGTTTTTGTCTTCTACTCATGCCAAAAATAAAAAGGGGTTACATAATTTATCCATTTACATTTTACCCTCTACAAGAGTTTACAAGGCTATAATGATGCCTATTCTACCCCTTGGCTTATAAAAAACCCTCTCTATGCATAAGTTGACCTAAGTCAAAGCAAAACATAAAAGGCCTCACATGACCCTTCTCTCTTTCTCTTTAGCTTATAAAAAGCTCTCAAACCTTGTCCTCATGATGCACAAACCCTAAGTCAGAACAAAATACTCAAAGATTATCATAATATTTTGGTTTCAACATTAATTATATCAAAAAGGGGTAAAAACCCCTTATTGCCTCCTTATTTCTCCTCTTTGTTCATGGGTTGCTCATGCTATTCTCTTCTCTTATACTTGGTGAATGTTTTGACCACAGGGTCATTTGATTTTAATGATTTGATTTAACTCAAAAGTCAAAAGACTTTGATGCTCGGCCTAGACGGAACAAAAACACACCTTGCAAACCCTAAAAAGCATTCATTTGATCGCTTCATATCTCCCACCTTAACTGCTCTACCTCTAGTGCCACCAAGGGATTTTTTAAGGCCTTGATTGAAGGCTCCTGAAGGGTTTATTAGATGCTCTGTAGCTCCTTGAAGGGTGACGCCATGGAAGATTTTGGAGCTCCTGTTTGAAAGATTTTCTTCATCATTTCAAGCCATCTTTGCAAATGGGTAATTCATTCTATTCAAATTGTTATCCTTCCTGTCCTTGAAATAGTGAAAGGTCTATTTTTTTATGCACATTTGTTTTTTTCTAAGGAAGAAACTATTAAGACTTTATTGTTTCCTGTTTCCTTCTGCACACTATCATATCTACTATTTATGAAATAAAACAATGAAGAGATTTGTTTTACCGTGACTGCCTGTGTTAGGGTTTTAGGAAAGCTATATTTGAAGACTGTGAAAAAGAATTTCTTTGGCCTTCTGTGAACAATAACCAAGAGAAAAGCTCCCTTTTATTGTGAAAAACTGGCTCCTTCGCTCCTTTTGTTGGCTGGAAGAAAACATGATGTTGCTTTGGGTGTATTTGTCATTGGTTTGAAGTCTTTTATGCTGTTATAGAATTTGCTGCTGTCGTCTACTATCTTCACGCTCTCTGCTATTATATATATACCCTAATACATATTTGTCACCACTTGTTTCAAGCCGATGTTGGGCTTTTCCTTCGTTCTTTGTCTCTGAGCACTTGGTATGGATACAAGGGTGCCTCCTTACACAATTGTTTCATCATTGTAAGTTGATGATCTCACAACAAAACCCTCTCTATGCATAAGCCTACAAAATAAGGGTAAGAAACCCTCCACAAAACAAATCCATGAAAAACAGAAAAGGTGATTGTGTTTTCACTGTTTGACACAGTCATTTATGACTATGTTTATCACTTGTTTTACACAGTCATTTATGACTATGTTTGACTGCCTTGCTTCAAAATGCCTTGAACAATCATATCCTTCATGTTTCTAGACTGATCTGGATAGTCATTTCCATGACTGTTTCACACCTTTTGGATAGTCACTTTCTAGGAGATGATTAACCTTGTATACCTCTCTTAAACCTGCAGTGGCCCTGCTCAATGTGAGCTCAGCATATGTTAGGAAAGGCTTGAAAGTAGACTTGATTTGGTCTAAAGTGACTGCCCCTGACATTTTTTTGGAGATCTTCATACTCAGAACTTGCAGATATAGTAAAGGAAAAAGAACCTTATATTGCTCGATTAGAACAAGATGGGCATAATCTTTAAAAATGTGACTTCTTCACAAGATATAACACAAGGTGAAGGAAGCTCTAGGATTTACCTTGTGTCAGGGCTACTCTTAAACACACCATTGTAACACTCTGCAACTCAGAATGACCAAACCCTCATGCATGTCTCTGTCTTCTTGAGTTGAAACCCCTATGACTTCATGGTGACTGGATTTCCTCATTGATCTGCTTCCTATGTTTGTAATGATTGTCTTCTTGGTGTGGTTGATGGGATCCTCCTTGCATTAACTGTTTCTATCTCCTTCTATAGTGATGAATGCTCATTACAGGCTAACTGTTTCCTTTGATTCTCAGCTCTCCATGACTATCATTTTGGAATATTGTTCACTGATTCTATGACTGTTTTATCTAGCATTCATTGTGGTATCTCCTATAGCTCTTCATTTCTCCTGTATGATTGTATCACTTATCTTCTTAGATGATTGTCCTCTTTATCCTTGCTTTCTCACTTCATTGTGATGTTGTAAGTACTTTCTAACATTGAGACTGCGTGCATCTAAAGAATTCCAAGACAACATATATGCTATTACTGGTCTTAAGCCAATTTGACTGTCATAACTCTTAAGTCTTTTAGTCTATGACTGTCTTGAATCTTAGTACAGAGGTGAGATCATATTGTATGTTCCAAGTCTTGATTGGACCTCTTCTCTGCATACTATTCTTAAACCTTTTCCTTGTATATGTGCATGATCATCATTTTTTACTGTTGTAGCAATCAGACTGTCTCTAAGAGACATCTTGAAGCTCCTTCTCTCATTGTCTTTGTTGGATTTCTATGTAGACGCTTATGAAGAAACTCTCCATAACATATTGTCCTTGCAGATTTAGGAATTCTTTGATGATTGTTGACAGTGTGAGAAACCTGACAACACTATGGCAATTTTCATCCACAGAGCTGATCTGATAAGACTTTTCCATAAGTGTGCATTTGATGCCTGTTAGGATTGCTCTTTTTCAGTTTATGATGACTATTTCCTTTTGACTCATGGTAGTCATACCTGTCCTTTGAAAATCTCTCCTTCATGATAACTACCCTTAGACCCCTTTGGTCTTGCTCAAAGGTTCATGGTGTGCCCTACCTCTTTCAACAAGCATGTTGCCCTTGACTGTTTTAGTGACTGCTGTCTTTATATGCCTTAGGTTCTCTAAACATGTTTTGAATGAAGGTGATCTCTAATGCATTGCTTCTTTTGGCATCATCAAGACACTCTTTTCAAACTTGAAACTGCACCTCCTTCCAATTTGGATAAAGAATATATTAATGTAGATTATATGATCATTAGGATAGTTATGATGATGACTTCTTCTTTGTTCCTTTATCTGACTGGCATTGAGGGCTTTGGACTCTTTTTAGCAATAGTGGTTGCTCCTTAACACTATGCTAGCTCCTTTGTGTTTGTGTTGTCCCTCTTTAGGACTGCTCTGTTATTCTTTTAGGACTACAATTTATATTCTTGACAGACAAAAGTGAGTGTAATGATTGTTTAGGACAGTCATTCCTACTGCCCTCCTTAACACTGTTACAGATGATTGTGTTTGTAACTTGATGTTTGGTAGTAGACCTTTATGATGGTTGGATTTGTTATGTAGCCCTCTATGAGATCAGAGATCTTAATTTATTGTATTTCATGTGAATTCCTCCAGGTACTTTGATATTATGTTGGACATGGTGACTGATCTACTAGTTCCTGTAGCTACACACTAAACAAAAAAGTTAAGAAAACAAATGAAGTTTATGGCCTCCTCTTGATGATTGTTTGATGTTCATCTTTTGCATCTTTTTATGGTTGTATGATTGCATCTTGGAGTTACTGAACTATTTTATCCTCTTAATCAGATGTTTATGTTAGATAACAAGTACATATTGATGTTATTGCATATAGAAGTGAAGGGATATCTTGAGCTCTAACATTTCTCCCATTCTCTTTTGCAGGTCTTCCTGGAGACATCATCGAGACAAGTTGAAGCTAATGCAGCTATCAACAAGATTCGTCATTCAGGAAATGACAGGTCCCTCTCCTCTTTTATATATTTCCTTTTACTTTAAATGTACTTGTTATTTTGCATTGCATCCTATATAGTTATTCCCACGGCTTGTGTGGGATCATATAAACACTTTTCTTTTGAATATAAACAGTTATTTCATGTAATGACTTGAGTATCATTTCTTCTTTTTGTAAATCAATTGCATAAAGATAAACTAGACATTATTGCATGGTATAGGTGTTTATAATCATGAGTAGACTTAGCAAGATTTCATGTACCTTTTCGAAATGTCTCAAACTGCGATGAATGAACAATGACAACAACTGCAACACCATCTGCAATGTGTAGATTAGCCTTAATTTCTCTTGTCGGTCCTAGGATATCTCCTTCTCTGCTGGAGTATCCTTTCATCCTATCTGGCTCATGTAGCAACTCTAAGTGAGCTCCTATATGATCTTGGTAATATGATCGCTTGAAGGATCCTCCATTAGGACAATAGGCCTTCTAGGCTGGCTTGTGAACTTGATCCTTCTTCTCCTTTCCTCTTGAACTTATCTACTTCTCCAAAGCAGCAAAGAAAATTGTTGTTACAGCCTAACCTAATTGGGTTGCAAAGCACAATTTGGTAACAGTATGTGTACTTTCTCCTTCACTCTCCTTAAATAATAGATGTTTATGAAGATTAGAGATCCATAATTATGTTTATTACCCTCTCTCTCTTAATATGATACATGTCTGTGTGCATGGAGAGATAATTATATGTATGATTAAGGAATGACATTATAACATGTCTATTTAGTGCTATCTTACTTATGACACAAGAAATTCCATGTGTGAAATATGGTATAATCATAATATAAATCTCGTCCTATTGTGTTCTATGAGTGAGATGAAATGAGATTGATTTTAATGTTTGGCAATCTCTGGAGCGCCCTCCTAGTAGATAGAAGTGATTTTGCAAAAAAGATGAAGTTTATTTGAATTTAGTGTACCATGTGTTTCTCTCTCTTCTATCCTCATGCATATTAAGGAAAGAAATGAAAGGTTAATCATGTAAGTATAGTTTTAGCATCTTGTTCATTATATTGCATAAAGAAATGTGTTGTCTTACTAAATATACTTCATCTTAGATAATTAATTAATGTTTAAAAGAATTAAGTGTATTGTGCTTCCTTTCTTTAGTTAATCTTTTGCTAGTGTTTGTGTGAGCGTGTTGCATCGATATTGATGTTACACATTTTTAGCAATGATGGGTGGCATTATCACGTTTTTTGATAAATTTGTGTTGAACATATATTGTCATGATTATTGATGAGGCAAAAACATAGCCTCATCCATTTTTGCCAAAGTACCCATTTCCCCTTCTTCCCCATTAATTATTCATGCAAATTGTGTTTAATTAGAGGAATTATGTGTTATTAGGAATAGAAAAAGATTGCCATTATTTGGTTTATTTACTCTAACTAATCATGATGGAAAACTGATAAAATTGCATGAGAAGATATGTTTTTGCCTCTGTAGATTGATATGGAGACATCTTCGAAGAATAGGGGACAACTCTGGAAGACTTAAGTTGATGAAAAGGAGACTCTGGGGACTTTGCCAACCAACTTCGTAAACTTCAAGCTCTGGAGAAGGTGGAAGGGATTTAGAAAAATCAGGACAACATACTTCAAACTCTCGAGCCAAATCAAATACTTGATATATACACAACCTAGTCACTGCCAATCGAATTGTCATGTAAATGCTATAATAAATCCAATTTTGGTTCTAGAGCAATATGGGGATTTCTACTGAAGTGATTGCCAGATATATTTCCCAAATTTATGTAGAAATTTTTATTTATAACAAACTTATTTACTTTTTTCTTTTTTAAAATTTAAAAGAGACTTTAATAGCTTTTGCATGTATAACACATAGCTAGATTTTAGGAATCTAGTTCTAAATCTTTATGTAAAAGAAGTTTGTTGATGTAAAGAGGAGAGTAATCAATCAATGAATTCATCTCTAAATGTTTTTGGACAAAGCATATATATTTTTTGTTATTCTAAAATAGGAGATGAGATTTTACAAATTTTGAAGTATTATTTTTTTGGTGAAGAATGAATTAATGTTTAGTTTTATTGAATGTGTGAAATGAGAATATGAAGATTTAAGAAACACCCATTTCCTCCAAAGAGTTGGCCAGAAAATAGAGTAGTAGATGTAGCTAAGTATTTCTTTAATTACTTTATGTGACATTTTAACTATTATAATTGTCTGTATCTAACCTATAAGTTGTGTGTTGTGTGTTGTGTATGTGTGTTGATTCCTTCTATAGATTATGTATGTTGTTAAATATTTTTTTAAAATTTGTCATAGATATTGTTGTGTATGGGTTTTCATAGTTTATTTCAACATGTTAAAATCATTGCTCTATTCCATCATTTGAGTGATTCTATGATTCTTTGTGTTAAAATCATTGCTCGTGTAGTTAAATTTTGATTTCCAACATAAGAAACTTTTTATTCCGTAGTTGAGTTTTCTTTTTTTAAATTTGTCATAGATATTGTTGTGTATGGGTTTTCATAGTTTATTTCAACATGTTAAAATCATTGCTCTATTCCATCATTTGAGTGATTCTATGGTTCTTTGTGATAAAATCATTGCTCTTGTAGTTAAATTTTGATTTCCAACATAAGAAACTTTTTATTCCGTAGTTAGTTTTCTTTGCAAGTATCATGTCATTTCTTTTCCATAGTTAATCATTTATATTTAGCACAATATTTCAATTTCATAGCTAGACTTTTGAACTCTTGAATAGTAGATTTAGGAGTGTGTATATTTTATTTTCAATAAATAAGGGCCTACTAGAAATAATTTTTGTCACCCTTTTGTAGATAGCCTTCAAACACCCCCTGGTTTGACAAGAATTTATTCTACCAAAGTATGAAGTTCAACAATGCCTCATCAATTACCTCACACCAATAACATTTATGAAATGACCATTATCACATAAAACCTATTGGATATTAGATTTATTTATGATGACTATCTATTGATTCTAGGACATTTATTTATTGATTACACATGGTGATTTTTATATGTATTCTCTATGATATGTGTTATACCTTACCCACACCATTTACTGTATACTTGATTATTACTTTTGGAGCAACATTTGGGAAACAAATAAACTTTATATGACCCTTCATAATCATATCTTATTTAATTATGCTTACATGCTTATCTTTTGATTTGATGACATATTTGGTATAGCCTTTGGAGCCATCACTACTTTATGATTCTCCTATATTGGGGAAAACTTTGTCATGTCCCATGATGCTTATTTGTTAAGTGTGTACATGCAATATAAAATTATCTTTCTCTTATACTGGAGGTAATTTTATCTCTATATGCCTTGATGGTTATCTCTAGTTTATGTGGTTACATGATTATCAATTGATATTTCCTACTTACTTGTCAATGATGCTTATCTATGGCACTTATTACATGCTTATTGATCTTAAATCATTGTTATTTGATTTTCACACATTTGGTACATAATTTATGCACTTAATTGTTATTTTTTGTTATACACCATTTGATTGTCACATGTTGTTACTATGACATTTTATAAATGCTTTTACATTCTATATGATGATATTTATGCTTCAATTCTTATCGATGATTTTATAGATTTGTTGATTTATCATGCATCATTTTTCCTCTCCTCCAATTTTGTGCATATATTGGGTGCAACCAATTGAAGGGAGGCATATTTGTTTCTACCACTCTTATAGTTGAGATTTTAGATAGTTACATGTGCCTACATAAAGACTCATCACCATATCCATATGGATTTTGATTGCACTTACATGTACAAAATCGAGAAAAGTTTTGTCACATTCTTTCAATTAAACAAATCACATTTACCACATTGAATGGAGTCGCATTGCACGATCATAACAAATATGCCATATCACATTACTACAAATTAGTAAATCATATTATACACAATCAAGTGGTGTTGTATTACACCATTACACTAGGTAGAATTTTGATGGAGCACTTGCGCCAAGGAGATAATAAGAAGATTCCAACAATGATCCATTATTTTACATGGACTAGATATCCTTTTGCAATGTCTAGTTATTTTTCATGTTGACTAAGAATATATAGCAAAGTGCATGCTCATGATAGATTCACATGTACCTCAAAGTGGGGGACAAAATGTAATGGTAAAATTCGTATATGCATGTCAATTCCCATTTAGTTTTAGGTCCATTGTGATGGAATAACTTAGTGCAATTACATATCAACACTTGTGACACACCCTTGTACTATGTTTTTTTCTCATTCCTTAATCTCTTTCCACCTTCATTTACTCATTTACACACATTTCCATGTATTCATCGTTATTATCTATTTATTGCACCTATATTCACACCTACATCCATACATTTAATCCTCGCCTCTAGATTTACATTTTCATGCCAAGGTTCAATCCAACACCACTCAAGATCGATGTGAGGTGTATAGGATTGAACCTCAAGTTTTAAAATTTAACTTCAAATTCCAAGACTCCTACCCTTTTCTACTAGATGTTATACGCTGACTTGGTACATGTTTTTGCAAGTTGTTTCTATGTTTTGGTATAAAAGACATTCAATTTGCAATTAGCTCACATGTTTGATCAAAGAAAAATATTTAGGGCACGCTCTAATTTTATAAGGGACAAGAGACCCCATCTACGTATAGGCCATCTACATGTTAGTGCATGTTGTCTATGATTATTCACTCAGAGTTGTAAAGTTGGTTCATCTATGGGGTTGAGTTAGGGGAACTTGACCTTAGTGACCTCACAATCTCCCCAAAGGTGTTCATAACCATTGCCACCCTTACCAACAAATTCAAACCTAGGGAAGGTAAAGGTAAACATATATTTGTATATTCATTTTATCAATTCAATCTTATATGGCCAAATTCATACTTGCACATCAAATAAAAGTCATGATACTTGGTTTGAACTCGAGGGAATCATATCTAAACTAGGGCTTGGATTTGAACTACAATAATTTTAAGACTGTACAAAACGCGAAACATCTTTCAAATTGAGAGTATAAATTTATGTAATATGACAAATAATTCTAGTTCTAATTCTAATGTAACATCAACAATATTTCTTCAATATTATTTTCAAAACTATATTTATCTTTCCATCACATTTAGTTTTTAAAAATATCATTTCAATTCATTGACCCTCCTTTGAATTAAATATTGTATCACTTAATTTAAATAACCTAGATTTATGTGAAAAGGGTGTTATTTCTTACAATAAGAAATTCTAAATTTAACAGTCGACCTTGCCTATCAAACAATTTTTTAACGCTTATCTATTCAATGGTGCCCTTAGAATACTATGAGAAAAATTATATATAAACTATTTATCAAATCTCTATTTTAATATAATTCGGTCTATATCAAGGCAAAAATGCCTAGACACGGCTACCATCAAATTTAGGCCCTTAACAATCGGACTGTTTAGTTTCGACTAAAATAAAAATATGGGAGGTGCCAGCTGTTTAAGCTTTTCTAACAACCACGGCTGATAAGATATGACGGCAGCAATCTAAAACAATTTTTTTTTGACATTGCTCATACTTCAAGGAAAAATATTGGCACCCACTAGCTTAAAAAGCAGCAAAATTAATGGATTATATCGAATTCTATAGTAATCCTTCTGGGTAATGACTAAAAGTAGCACAGCTTCAAACAGTACCATTGCAATGAACAGAAGACCAGGCCAAAGTGAATTTCAGCGAAGTTCCAGGTCAGGGGCATTCCAGGTTCTGAAGACTAATTGCCAGGCTGCACCAAATTCTGATGCCACCAAAGTTTTAAGGACATGCGCTTTCTGTTTTCCAATTATCGTTATGCCGTCTTCCATTGCCTTTTGAAGATGCAAATCCATCTGTACCTTTGGAAGCAGTCGAAACAGCTCCAGGGAGGCACCAGAACCTGGTACAGCATGCCGGACGGCCTCTGCCACTTCCATGTTTGTGGTAAGCTCTCGCAACCGTGACAGAACGTGAACATCACGAAATACCATAGGGGAGAGGACCCAGTAGTTGTGCACCCTAACTTCACGTCTCTCAAAATCATACGTGGCAATTTCGAATCACTTCAAAATTTTTACAGTAGCTTACTTGGCAATGCCCCTGCTTATAACTAAGATTTTAGGGCCACATCATCAAATATGATGCCACATCAGCATGCTTTTTGTTGAGGTGTCAAATAGTGCCCAAAAAAAAAGTGTGGACCAATAGGTGTGAATTATGACCCCCTTTGATGGTGCGCTGATTTGGCATCACGTGATTGGTTGCTTTTTAAATCTAAAGGGCACATTTCATTCAATTATTACTACTTATAATAACACTAACAACCTTAAACTCACAACTACTAGTACTAAACTTTAAAAGTATTGGGCCTTAACTTAAAAAATATTGGGCCTTAAATGCACATTTACTGTCTCAACGATTGGAACTATCCCACCTATTGGGTCCTTTCCCCTAGCAGTTGAAAAAACAAAATAGTAAACATAAACAAATGAGGCATTTATGAGATGTTTTTCTTCACCCTCAGCGCCAATCTTGTCCAACTGCAGGAGGAGTTCTACAAGGGACTCCATACCTCTGTTACAATGAACATTTGTTAGCCCATTTTCTATATCTCCCATCGCCCAGCGATAATTAGCCATTATTTCATGTGCCAGTTTTACAAAAGACTGGCCAAGAGATCGTTCAAACACACACCGCTTACACTCACAGCGAAACCCCATTTGTGTGCAACACTTCTCGCGCCTCACCAAAGGCATAAGACTTCTACAGTAGGGCACAGTAATCTCCTCCCCTGCTGGAATTCCTCTCACAGCTATAACGAACATTACTTTGCCCACCACCAGATATTTTGCATTTGGAAAACACGAATGATTGATAAAAGATGTAAGCCCCCAAAATCCGCATCGTTCTGTTAAGCTCTTCATATTCAAAACCGATCCTTTGATGGAGAGGTCAGGCTCATCTGGATTATCTTCTTCCTGGGTAATATGTGTGATTAGAGCGTTGAGCTACATCGCCTTTCTGAGTTCGAACGAATCGACATGTAAATTCTCTGGGTTTTCCTTAAATTTGTTCCAACTGCCATTATTTATTTTGAACACCTCCATTTCTGGAACCTCTGTCTCATTTAGCCAAGATGAATTGGCAAGATCCTGCAATTGCCGCAAAATCCTGGTAGATGACATTGCGCAGGAGACTACTTGCTCCACTGTCTCTTGCTTAAGACGGTCAATCATTCTGATGGGATTCTCCTCCATAGTAATGGCCGTTGGCCTTCGATAGATGCCACTCACTGCAATCGCATTCTCTACAAGCACAGTATCTCCGACCTCAACATCCTTAGTAGCAAATAAACCTCGACCATCACTACTACATAAAGGGGGAGTTTAAGACAATTTTTGAGACAATTTCTAAGTAAATTGTCTTAACTTGAGACAAAACAAAACTTGTGTATTGTCTTAACTATTGTCTTTAAACGAGTGTCTCAAATTATTGTCTTAAAAAATTGTCTCTATAAAGACAATATGAAACAGAAGTATTTTTGTCTCTTTAGAGACAATAGCTGAGATTAAAGACATATTGTCTCTCTAGAGACAATAAGTCTTTAATCCCAACTATTGTCTCTCTAGAGACAATATGAAAAATGTATAAAAAAAAATAAACAATTTATTTTAAATATTTTTTTACTGTGGTTTTCCTGTTCGAAGGTGCTAAAATAAGACATATATTCAAGGATTCATGCATAAAATCACAAAAATAACATCAATTAACAGCTACACACAATAGAAACAAGTCCTTGAAGGAGGAAACTGATATATTTATTGCTGAAAAGGTGTTTTACAACAGTACATCCCTGAAAATGACTGATTTGTTCTCAAAATCTGGAAAATTACATCTATTTTCAGTCACAATATGACTGATTTTTGAGTTACAATACAATGGTTTGCTGGAAGAACTTTTCAGAAGTTACAACACCACAAAAATTTGCAAGAACTAACTAACAAAGTGAGCCTAGTTTCCTTTTTTGCTATCCTACATTGGAGAGAAAGTAGGACAGCATCAAAGACTATTAAATGACTCCTTCATGACTGTTGCTGACTTTTTGACTTTATCTTGGTCGCTGGAAAAAGGTCTTATCTTTGCTTGACTGCTGGAAAAGCTCCTGAATCTTCTCTCAACTTCTCTAGATACTTGCAGCTGTATTTCCATAAGGTCAATTGGTTGCGGATTTGCCCATGTGAAATCAAGAGCTCACGCTCATGCTTATTCCACAACAATGAATAAACTGAAGAGATGGTGTCAATGGTATTTAGGCATGCTTCTGTAAGACTATTCCAGAACTTAATGGATTGGTCTGCAATACCTCCACCAAATGCCAAAAGATTGTGTTGAAAAGGGCACCATGCCTGTGAAGTTATTGATTTCTAACATTACAGGATGACATGCTCTTGTCCCAGCTATGAAGCAAGTTGTTGTTGCCTCCACTCGCAAGTTGCTGGCCAGATAAGGACCATCTCAATCCACAAACTTCCTACTCATGGTCTCTATATGTCTTAACATTGGAATTACAAATACGGACATCATGGATAATTATTGAATTGTCCCTACCACCAGTTGCAAGAATAGTGTCATTCAAGGAAAGTGAGCCTACACGGCCATGATGACCTTTCAAGGATCTCAGCTGCATTCAATGGCATAACACTACCATGTCAATCCAATGGCAATATGTCTTCCATCAGGTGCCCAATTAACACTGCTTATTGGACCAACATCATCATGCACTGTCAATAGCTCAGAAGAAGTGCTCCTATTTGCATCACATAAATAGACCGCATTGCCAAGTGCTATCGATAAAATGTTGCTGTCACTCCAATCCAGCAGATTCAAATGACTATCATCAACAATATCTGGCACATCCAAAGTTCTCTCCGCATACTGCAGACAACCACATAACAGATAGTCAAAAACTGCAATGAAGATAAAGACCCACAATTTTTAGTAAGCTACTCAAAGAGCTAATTCCCTACAAGTACATCAAATAATGCTAATGAATCCTTAGAAAATTATAAAACATCTTATCAGGCTAAAGAATTTGCCCAATCCTTGGAATACAAAAGAAGTTATAAGTTAGTGAATTGTGCTCAACCAAATAAGTTACAACCCTTTGATCACAGCACATACATTGATGCACAATAATAGGTTAAATAAGAAACAGTTGTTGACAATTGACCTCTATCTTGTACTTTCTAAGTGCCCTATTCTTATTAGGTCAGTGGGAGGAATGTGTCAGACTTTTCATTATCTACTCTGAATATTCAAATATAGAAGACCAGTGCATGATTAGAACTTAAATACATCACTATCACGTATATCAAATAACATTTTTTTAAAAATGGAAAGCAGACAGAACATCAGTGAATTCCTCTGTACAAGTAAAAAAATTGTTTGGTACCACACAAAGCTGATAGCTGCATCAACTGAACCTTGTAAAGAAGGCAACGAATCTCCATTGGTTATAGAGAGCACTTTTGTTATCCCTGTTAAGTGATAGAGAGACGAAGAGGGGCATTGACCAATTTATTTTGATACTGCTTTAATGTTATATTATAGTAACATGATGAAATGCCATTGTAAACACTAGAGAAAATTTTATTGAAAATTAATAGAGAAATTATATCAATGTCCACAATGACCAAGGACTGTAAACGTACAATTATCTTACAGAACATATGGGGTCCCTGTGGGGGTGTTGAATCTAACTACACTCTACTTGCAAGTCGAAAAGTCTAATCATTTCATTTGTACTTCTTATCAGTTTTGATTCTATTAAAATCTAAATTTCAACTGTTATGCTCTGTCATCTCTACTACTTACCATAATTTTTATTCAAGGGTACTTGAAATTTACTCAGGGTCCCAATATCTTGTAAATAAAAAACAGATCAAGGATCCAAACCCTGAACATGAATTCAAAGTGCAGGCTTATGTAAAAATGGTCAGATACCAGTAGACCACCTGACAGCTATGTCTACTTCACAGGAAAAAACCTCTAAAGTTTAAACTATCAATTTAACCATCTGATTCTAATCACCATGTGGCAGATTACTCTAGCAAAATAGGAAGCATTATAGTCAACATAAACCAAAAAAAACAGAGTTCAAAATTGCTCCTGGCTAGCTTTATTTATTAGCCAAATAATATAGTGATTGTTGTTATCATTCCATTCAAAAAGATTCAAATTAAGCATAGTTTGAAATTTTTGTGCATGGATCAAAAAGAATTGCTGCTGTGATATATCAACTGGTTTTATGAAGCGGGTGGATGCCAGTATGTAATAATCTTGTGGAACTTGGTTGGTAGTAATGAGGACTGTATATGACTCGCCCACATGGATGTCCAGGGAGTCATAAGCACTTTGAACTGTGTGGGATCCTTCCACTTCTACCAACTTCAGCTTGTGTCCCTGAATCCTAAAATTTAATGAAGTTGACAACCCCACATTTGAAATTCTAAGCCTGTAAGTTTTAATAGCAAAATATAAATATAACATCCATCAATGGACATGAAAGTTGAGACCTAAGATTTTGTTTTGCAAAACTGTAACTTGCAACCTTTTCCAAATATAAATTAAAGTTGCATGGTTATAGGCAGCTGGTTTCCCTAATGGCAGTAGATGCCATGGAGGATGATCACCTCACTCAAGTAGCATACAATCACTGGGAAAATGGTGTTGCCTCTGACCTATGTACTACTTTGCCCTAGATGATGAAAAAAGAGCAAAAAAATACTTGGGTCAACATTGAAGGGCGTACGAAAGCTGCCACCAAGCACATTTATGTGAACACCATCAGGCATGCCCAAAGGAATTCCCCTATCAATCCTTCTTCTCAGCTCTTGGTGATGCCCAATGCTAATTAGAATCCCCATATATTAATTCAATAAATAGAGAGATTAGAAACGAAATGAATTTCAGAGGTTATAGTTTTTGTTTTGTCTTACAGAATGATTTCTTTTGTACCAATCTCCAATTAGGAGGGTGTACTCTCCATCAGGAGGGGGATAGGGAACAGGGATTAAAGGCCTGCTTGCAACGGTTATTCCTCCAAATCCTCCAGCTTCCTTGCGGAACAATGTTGAAGGAAAATAGTAGTAGCTCCCAATCTGATCTTTGACTTGGAATTTATAGGTGAAATTTCTGCCATCTTCCCATGAGTTTTTTCGTTGTTGGACTCCATTCGTGAGTATAACATAAAAAAAATTGACAAACAATGAATGTTTATATCATTAAACATTGAACCTCTCTTCAGATTAATCATAGATCACAGAGAGTGATTTTAAATGTAAATCAAAAAGGCATTTACATGGCTATTTCCATTAGCCTCTCTCATAATCTCATAGATCAAAAAAACCTTATGTCTTTCATGTTTACATCGTTTTAATTCAAATCCCATCACCAAGAATCCCACTACCAGGAAATCAGGAAGGCTTATATGAAGCCTTTAATTAAAACTTTTCATAGTTTTGTGGTTTTAATGGAGATCACAGATTCATATTGTTGTCAATATTCATGAAAATATTACGAGGTCTCTAGAGAACACAGTGACAAAAAAGCCTATATAAAATATAAAAATGATCTAATTATACAGTACTATCTACTCAACCTTGGCCATCAACCTCAAATCTACCCCACAGTATAACAGGAAAACTATATATATATATATTATATATATATATAGGATTTAACGTTTTCACATTCCTAGTAAGAAAAAAAACTGCTTGAAAACACTGTGAGAAATTTCGATCAACATTTCAATCATAGAATATACACATATTTCCAAATGCAAATTCCATTACCAAGTAAACAAGAAAGGCTGCCTCAAATTGTTGAAGACATTGACAACAATATTGTCATTTGTCACAGAATCAATCTGAGGACCTGGGAATTGGCCATTGATGAGGATTCCCTGTCAAAAGTTAAAAATCTGGTTAGCACTCATATTCTAATTTTCTTGTAAGGAACTTCATATTTAAGAGTATGGTAAGTTATATAAAAAGATTCAAAATATGATCAGCATCGCTATCTGGAAACCAATGTAATTCTTTGTATAACAATAACAAAAAGCCATACACATTGCACATGGTAGTAATAAAAAATTCAGAGATTTATAGAAAATGGCATCCACATCTCACTTAGCTTGTTTGTCCTATTACGTAGAACTAAAGAAAAGAGATAATCATCTTTATCTAGGGAGAGTTATATAAGTTTATAAATAAGGAAACAAATCACCGTAATCTCAAAGTAAGTAGTCTATCTAAAACCAATATCATCCACAATTTCAAGCTTCGTCAAATAAATTTGACAAATATGACACATATGAAGAAGCAGCATAGGCCTATTGTTGACATTGCCTATAATTCCTGTCAAAGAAGCAGCATAGGCGATTGTTGACATTGCAATGACTGGGATGCCGTTGCATGTAAAAAAGTCCTCTTCCTCGTTAATTTTGTGTTCAAGATGGGCATAGTTGTTTTTTTCAAACACAGGAAAAATAGTCATGACCAAATACTTGGACTCTATCTATGTCCTGGCTGGCAGTGCTCTTCCACACATACTTCCACTAACAAGCCAGGCCCTGATCTGGCAGATTATCCCTATGACACTATCCCTAACAAAGTAGAGCACCTCTTCTTTGCTCAGCAGTTCCATGACAAAAAACAGAAGGAAGCCAGAATGAGTATGAGCAGAGAAGAAAGAGCCAGGACACCTTATGTTGATTACCTTAAGCCCATCATTGCAGATGGGGATACTGGTTTTGGAGGTGTAACTGCAACAATCAAATTTTGTAAGTTGTTTGTGGAGAGAGGTGCAGCAGGGGTGCATATTGAAGATCAATCCTCGGTGACAAAAAAATGTGGTCATATGGCAGGGAAGGTATTGGTTTCCACTTCATAGCACATCAACAGACTGGTGGCTGCTAGATTGCAATTTGATATAATGGGTGTGGAGACTGTTCTGGTGGCTAGAACTGATGTTGTGGCTGCTACCTTGATTCAGACTAATATTGATGGGAGGGACCATCCTTTTATTTTGGGGGTCATCAACCCCAGGCTTAAGGGTAAGCCTCTGGCTACAGTGTTGGGAGAGGCCATGGCAAATGACAAGACTGGTAAGTTGGTAACGACTTGCAGACTGTGGAAGATAGATGGATGGGTATGCAAAATCTGAAATTGTTCTCAGAGGTTGTAGGGGATGCCCTTAGGAAAATGAATATCCAGGAGCAAGAGAAGAGTAATAGGATTAATCTGTGGTTCAACAAGGTTGATAAGCTGTCCCATTTTGAGGCCAGAGAGCTGGCTGAAAGACTGGGGGTCTCTAATGTTTTTGGGGATTGGGATCTTCCCAGAACTAGAGAAGGATTTTATAGGTTCCAAGGCTCTGTGATTGCTGCTGTTAAGAGGGGTTCGCCCTTTGCTCCCCATGCAGACTTCATTTGGATGGAGACCTCAAGCCGTGATTTGGTGGAATACAAGGAGTTTGCACAAGGCGTGAAATCCAAGCATCCTGAGATCATGTTGGCCTACAAGCTCTCACCTTCTTTCAATTGGGATGTTGCTTGCATGAGTGATGAGCATATGCAAAACTTCATTCCACAGATAGCCCAGATGGGATTTTGTTGGCAGTTCATCACTCTGGCTGGATTCCATGCTGATTCACTAGTTATTGATACTTTTGCTAGAGATTATGCTCAGAGGGGTATGTTGACTTATGTGCAGCAGATTCAGAGGAAGGAAAGGGTGAATGGAGTTGATACACTTGCCCATCAGAAGTGGTCTGGTTTAAAATTAAAATACAATAAAAATTTAAGAAGATTGTATCACATGCAATTGGAGATTTCAGACAAACCTTCAAGATTTTTATAAGATTATTCTTAAATATAGTGAAGGAGGCATCCCACCGAAAGAACATGAGATACCCGAGGAGGCTGTGGAGTCGTTGGAAAACTAGGTCTGAGCATTTAAGTCTTGTACAATGGCGCTCTGTAAAATAAAACCCACACGGGGAGGACTACTGGTTTTGAAGTAAAAGAATCGATAGGTTTGGTGATATTTTTTCACTCTATGCTTCCCAGGTTTGGCTTTTACTCTGCTAACATTTGTGGGATTCATTCATTTAGAGTCAGGATTAAATTGCCCAAGGTTGAAGTCCATTACGAGCACTTGAATGTCGACGCCAATGTCCATGTCAGGGGCAGAGCATTGCCTATGCTCGTTAACTACGCAGCCGATGTGTTGGAGGTATTATTATTATTATTGATGTTATTTTTCATCAATAGTTTTCATGACGGGAAATAAAGAAATGGTGATAACGTTGAAACCTGCAACAAATCCTAATGTAAACACAATTGAACTTCTTCATTTATTTCTTAACCAGAAAACAATAATCTACCCTGACATGCAAGGAAATAGGGAAGAAGTGCGTTAATACGAACAACACTACTGTAAACACACCTGAACCAGAAATTTAAAATCCACAAAGCCGAAACCCCAAATCTATAAAAGTTGCTCATATAAAACCCTAACTCTAAAAATTTTGCTTAGATATGATTTTAAACACAAAATACCTTAGTCAAAAGGAGAACCTCCACGGCGCAGGTTGAAAAATCCTGGAGTTCGTAGAGCAAATCAATACACTGTTGCGCCGAAATGGGCTGTGGAAAATTGATATCTTTGATGGAAAACAAAATGTAATCACCGCCGGATAAATCAAGTGGACTGCTTGGAGGTAAAATGAAAATGCATGTTGAGGGAGGGAAATAAAATAGAAAAAGTTTTTTTTTAAGATTGTCTTAATTTAAGACAATTTTAAAATTAAAAATATATTGTCTTAAAATATTGTCTTAAAACAGTCCTTTACGTAGTAGTGCATGCAGGGGCGATTTCTTAATAATTACTGGGCCAATATAATTACTCATCTCTGGAATATCTTGCGACCTGCAACCATTTAGAAAATATGCAGAGAGATCAAACTTACCTTGTTGGTTCTGTTCATTGAGCTTCTTCGATTTCTCATAATGAGACTTTATTTCCTTGGCAGCAGGGGATTGCTCTAAGGCGAGTCGAAAGCATAAACAAGCCAAGTTGTACTCTTTAAGCGCGTGCAAAGCCCTGCCTTTGCGACATAGGGATTTGAGATGGGTGGAATGAAGTTGCAGTGCTTTCTCGCAGTCTTCTACTGCTTTCCCATACTCCTCCAGCTTTAACAATGCCTCTGCCCTGTTAGAATAACAAATCACAGGGACGTCCATGGCTTCCTTGTTGTAAATTTTTTGTTTCTTCTTCAGAGCAAAGTCTTTGCATTCAGAATAATATGCGATTGCCCCTTTCCAGTCCTTGTGTAGAAAACGTTCGTTGCCTTTGGCCCGCAAATCAAGCAACTCTGCAACCGAAGAACTCTCCGCTTGTCCTTGCAGCTTTTGAGAAACCTGAAGCCCTTCTAATCTTTTCTGCATTTCTCCTACATTGCTTTCCATATTTACTTAGTTTTGCTAGCTATTGAAACGAGAGCAATATGCTATTGACGGCAAACAAAACATTCAAAACACAAGAAATGCTTCGGGCCAAGAAACCAGACTGACAAGCTGAGTGCGTGGAGAAGCAGACTAACCAGACTGACAAGTTGAAAAGAAAAAGCCAGAAAGAAGTTGTGGTACAAAGCCGTGGGAAACCTGTCTAACGCCTGTGAGCAGTTTTGAATTTTCCGAACAGTAAAATTCACCTCTTTGCTCTTAATGCCTTCACAACAGTTTTTAATTTGCCTCTTCAGGTCATCTCTTCACTTATTGCCTTTACAAACATCATAGCCTCCCACGCATTCCTGTCATCGTTATGACTAATTTGTGTGAGCTGACATTGTTTTATTTTTACACAATTTCGATTTAGACGTGACAGAAACTTTGGATTCGATTGATGTGAAGAAATCTAAATGGATTAAAATATACAAATGTTATTGAAATTTATGTAATCATTAAGATGATTTCGATATCAAATCAAATATTACTGTCAAATCTAATATTACTGTCGATTTGATTTTGTTTCAAGATTTTACTTCGTTGGCCGCTGGAATCAACATTATTTCATCTCAACTGTGCATTGTGCATTGTGCATTGTTGGGTTTAATTGCGTATGTGCACTGCTGTCCATTTCGTGCTCTCTCCCCCTGCCCTCGAACATGCTGCACCGCCCAAATGAATCTGTCCGTTCTTTTTTTTCGTCGTCTTATAAACTAGGTATTTCTGGTGGAGGTGGAAGCGGACGCAGACACGGAAAGAAGACGAGAGCGATCCTCAGGATGCACATTTGACCGTATTTATTAATTAATTGAAATACACAATACAACTTGACCGTATTTATTAATTAATTGAAATTCATGACCGTATTTATTAATTAATTGAAATTCATGGTATTGTACCATGAATTTCAATTAATTAATAAATACGGTCATGAATTTCAATTAATTAATAAATACGGTCAAGTTGTATTGTGTATTTCAATTAATTAATAAATACGGTCAAATGTGCATCCTGAGGATCGCTCGTCTTCTTTCCGTGTCACTGTATTGTGAATTTCAATTAATTAATAAATACGGTCAAATGTGCATCCTGAGGGTTGGATAGACAATTCGCGATTTCTCCAGGGCTGCCGTCTTTGTAATACGAAAGAACCCCTCTCACCCTCTCACTCTGCCGAGAGACAATAACAAAGACATTGATAAGCGGTCCTATGTTTACGCGCCCACACTAATTATGTCGGTCAATAAAGAGTCCTTTAAGACCTCTTTCGTATAAAAGCTATATTTCACTCTAAAGAAATGTATGGATTTGGTCAAGTAGTGCATTTATTTTTCATCGATGGGAGATAGTTTTAAAAAGGGAACTTTGATTAAATTTAGTAATTAATTTATTTAGTGTCCTTACCTATGAGACTTGTAAAGGTATAAAAATCTCTTACTTGAAAAGTGATTATACTCTTAAGAAATTAATGAAACATCCATTTTATTGTCATTGTCATATTGTCAAATAATTTAAGTATATTATTATACTAGCACTTGCACATAGGAGGTTCAAGGAATACACCAATAGGAACAATCGACGAGCCTAAAAAAAATTTTGGTGTGAATTTTTACGGTTTGAGACAATTCCGAGCACTATAATGCTCACATATAAAAGCCTATCGGCTAATTGATAGGCTTTTATATAATCATATACTAGCAATTGCATCTTGTGTGCAATGGGTACAACGAGGAGTTGTGGATGTTTAATTGCCATGTCTTTAAGTGAATGATGATTGCCTTGTATCCCTATGTTATATGTAATTTTTTTCCTCGAGTGTTGTGAATCAATTTGCATAATCTTAATGGATTTTAAGATCCTTGTGTTTTGCTTAGTAGGTATTTCAAATGTGTGTGCTTTCATGTTTGGTGTGTAGTCTATATTTGCATGCATCCCCTTTCCAAATTCTTGTTCATGCATTGCATCTGGGTTCACTTGCATCTCTTTCTCTCTCTTATCTCTCTCTATCCCTCTGTCTTTATCTCCCCTTCTCTCTTCCTCTATGTTATGTTCTAATGTCATTTTAGAAACACAATGCTATCTCAACACACAAAGTGACTATGAAGAGGGCACATTCACACAAGGCACCTAAGCGATTGGTCCTATCTGAGAGAGAGAGAGAGAGGGGAATTAATCATGTAACACTTGGAGATAAATAGGATTCCTATACCTTAAGTTTTGGCCTATGAACATCTATGATTCATGCATCACATGGTACATGTAGAAGAACAAAAGAGTTTCATATGGGTACCACATTTAAGAGGATATATGTTCAAAAAGGCAAGAAAAGGGCCAATACATTTGCTTTTGAACCTATTGCAAAGAGCGAACATATTTTTGAATCCCTCATCTCTACTCATAATAGATTCAACTAAGTTGATCTCATAAGAGTCAAGCTATCTTAACTGCTAGTAGAGTTAAACCTTCCATTGCAAAGTAATAAATAATAAAATTCCATAGCTAGCCATTGTTGCAATCTTCATAATCTAATTATTGATGCATTTTTTTTGTAAAAATAAAATGGACTAGAATGCTAGTAAACCATGAGTAGGCTTCTTCAAGTTTGTGTGTCGAGACACTAATTGTTTGATTTCCATCATCCATGGCTCATCGCTTGATGTGACATTAATAATGCACCCTTTATGTTTTTCAGTTGTCTTTCATCCTTGCTCATCCCCCTTTACTCCCCCCGCCACTTCCAAAATATCTCTCTATATATACAGAGAGATCTGTCACCTCTTCCACAACTCAACTGACGTACAAAATTACAAAAAATCATCTTCAAAATACATAACTAAGCAAATTGTGATGTAAAATTGTAATTATTAAATTTAATACTTAACCATGATATTATAAGTTAGGATATACCTTGTGATTCAAAGCGGTGAGATCATGACAATCCCAAAGGGCACCCAACAAGTTGTCATAGGAGCATTCATTTGGGTCATATTTTAATCTCTCACAACCTCTACATGCATGGTGTTCCCACTACAAAAATCTTCATAAGTGGAATTGTTACAAATCCTAACAAATCTTTTTAAATATTAAATTTCTAATTTATTAGCTCATGTCACAATTAAAAATTGTTTTTCCACTTCCTTACAATTTATATGTTATATATAAAAGTTTGTCATATTCTTGAAGAAGATAAATGTTACATGTTTCCTATTTTCATAGTCCATGAATTTTTGATAGAATTCTTCTAGGATCATTGTGTGATGTTTTATTATTTCTATCATCAAGTAGTTCCTCTTCTAGAGGCATCCTTAAAAAGGAAATGCTCTCTCTCTCTCTCTCTCTCTCTCTCTCTCTCTCTCTCTCTCTCTCTCTCTCTCTCTCTCTCTTCAACTTTATCTCTCTATTTTCTTATCTCCCTCAATCTATCCATTTCTCTTTATCTCTCTCTATATCTATCTCTTTATCTCTCTCCCTAGCTCTCTATCTACCTCTCTTACTCTATCTCATTGTCTCTCTATTTCTCTCTCTATATCTTTATCCCCCCTCTCTCTATCCCTTCCTATCTCTTTACCCCTCCCCTCTCTCAATCTCTATGTCTTTTGCTCTATCTCTGTTTCTCTCTTCATCTCTCTATCAAACTCACTCTCTATTCCTCTTATTCTTCCCCCCCTCTCTCTCGACTCGTGGAAGATCAATTAAGTTATTAGATTTCTTATAAGTTAATTTAATTAGTATTATATATTAAATTATATATACTATATATTATATCATATTTATATTTAGTAATTTATATTGTATAGAATATAAAAATAACTATAACTAAAATATAAATTGTATACATAAAACAAATATATAATTAAATGATAAATATGTATTATATTATATTTATATTTATATTTAATAATTTATATTATGTAAAATATAATATAGATTCTATATATAAAATAAATATATAATTAATATAACATTATATTAGCAAATTGTATATCTATAGTAAATATATCAAATATTTAATATTTATATTTAATTTTTATATAAAATATATATTGTAATTATATATTATTATAAATTATATTTTATGTAAATTCTATGGGGTTTTCCTTAAATTTGTTCTAATTTCCATTATTTATTTTCAACACCTCCATTTCTGGAGCCTTTTTCTCATTTAGCCAAGATGAATTGGCAAGATCCTGTAATTATCGCAAAATCTTGATAGATGACATTGCGCAAGAGACTACTTGCTCCACTATGTCTTGCTTAAGATGGTCAATCATTCTGATGGTGTTCTCTTTGATAGAAATGACTATCATCCTTCGATAGATGCCACTCACTGCAATCACATTCTCTACAAGTACAATATCTCTAACCTTAACATCCTTAGTAGCAAATAAACCTCGACCATGCACGGGCGATTTCTTAATAATTACTGGACCAGGGTAAGTGCAAGAAGATGGGGGGCCAAAAAGGGGTCTTAAGTGGCCACTTTTTTTCTGAAATCAGGAAATACTGGCCTTGGATGAGAAATTGAGCATAGTTACACTCAAAATTTAGAGATGCAACCAAAACAATGTTCGTAGTGCTCCGAGTCTACTTTCTAAACTACTATTTTGTTTTGAAAATGGCATAGATTAAGGGGTTCAAAAGAGGGAGCCACAGAAATTGGTGTTGTTTCTGTCAAAAAAACATAACATAGCATGTTTTGTGGCTCCCTCAAAAGGTCAACTTTTTTTTGGTATTTTTAAAATTGCTTCGGTGAGAAATTAGCTAATAGCATGTAGTTTATGCCCGATTTTTCTGATAATTTTTTGATGAATATTTGATTTTTTACTAATTTTTAAAGTGGACACATCCTAAAAAACAGAATTTTGGCCGTGCTACCCCTATAAATTTTGAAAACTAATTGAAAATCATTTTTTTATTTTTTTAATATTTGTAGAATGGAGTCTAGTTTCTAAAAATGTAATTTTTTTGAAATTTGAATGAATAGTTATTTTACAATGAAAAAAAGACCAAACAGTGGTTTTTGCATAAAAACGGACACACAAACAAAAGAAATTAAAGATGAAAGGCTTAACATTGTTAAAATGTGAAAAAAATCACATCGTCAAATAGCTAAGAGAAAGCCTAACATTACCCATGTGTTCGATTTGTTCAACCTTGAAACACGTGCAAATCTGAGGGTTAGCACGAACGAAATTATGTGAAATTTTGAAGAATACAGAAAAACATGTATGTGACTGTTCATAAGGCACTCCAAGCCTTTGGGTTGGAAATCCAAAGCAAATCCCAAGCCCAAGGCTTGGGATTCCCAAAGCAAGAAATAACGCGAGCGCGTTATAATGCGCTCGCGTTATTTCTTGCCTTACATTTTTTCCCGCAAGTCTGTATTTTCCCATGTTTGACATAACGCGAGCGCGTTATAACGCGCTCGCGTTCTGTCCCACTCAAATTTTTTTACATTCAAGGCTATTTATCATGAGGGTTAAGGCATAAAGGATAGAGTTGAAAGGTTTACGGATAAGGGATTAGCGTTTAAGGTATAGTATCGAGCCCGTTGAGGGTCTAGGAATAGGGATAGCGTTTAAGGTTTAGGGATGAGGGATGACAGATTACGGTTGAGGGTCGAGGGATCAAAGTTAAGGGTTGAGGGATTAGGGTTTGACATTAAGGGTTGAGGGTTGAGGTTCAAGGGTCAAGGGTTTAGGGATAGGGTTTAGGGTCGAGGGATTAGGGTTAAAGTAGAGTGTGGAGGGTGTAAGGATTAGGGATAGGGTTGGAGGGTTTAGGGATAAGGGATTAGGGTTTAAGGTATAGTATCAAGTCTGTTGAGAGTTTAGGAATAGGGATAGCATTTAGGGATTAGGGATGAGGGATTATAGTTGAGGGATGATGGATTAGGGTTGAGGGTTGAGGGATTAGGGTTTAGGGATAAGGTTTAGGGTTGAGGGTTTAGGATTAGGGTTTAGGGTTGACGGATTAGCATTTAATGTCGAGGTTAGGGTTAGAGTGTTGAGGGTAGAGGGATTAGGGATAGGGTTTAGGGTTTAAGGTTTAAGGATTGAGGGTTGAGGCTTTAGGGATGAGGGTTTAAGGCTTAAGATATAGTGTCAAGTGTTGAGGGTGTAGGGATAGGGTTTAAGTTTTAAGGGTTAAGGGTTGAGGGATATGGATTAGGGTTTAAGGTATAGTGTTGAGGGTCGAGGGATCAGAGTTAAGGGTTGAGGGATTAGGGTTTGACGTTGAGGGTTGAGGGTTGAGGTTCGAGGGTCAAGGGTTTAGGGATAGGGTTGAGGGTCGAGGAATTAGGGTTAAAGTAGAGTGTGGAAGGTATAAGGATTAGGGATAGGGTTGGAGGGTTTAGGGATAAGGGATTAGGGTTTAAGGTATAGTATCGATTCTGTTGAGGGTGTAGGAATAGGGATAGCATTTAGGGTTTAGGGATGAAGGATTAGAGTTGGGGGATGACAGATTAGGGTTGAGGGTTGAGGGATTAGGGTTTAGGGATAAGGTTTAGGGTTGAGGGATGAGGGATTAGGGTTTAAGGTATAGTGTTGAGGGTTTAGGGATAGGGTTTAGGGTTGAGGGATTAGGATTTGACGTTGAGGGTTGAGGGTTGAGGTTCGAGGGTCAAGGGTTTAGGGATAGGGTTGAGGGTCGAGGAATTAGGGTTAAAGTAGAGTGTGGAGGGATGACGGATGATAGATTAGGGTTGAGGGTTGAGGGATTAGGGTTTGATGTTGAGGGTTGAGGGTTTAGGGTTAGGGTTGAGAGATGAGGGATCAGAGTTAAGGGTTGAGGGATTAGGGTTTGACGTCGAGGGCTGAGGTTCGAGGGTCAAGGGTTTAGGGATAGGGTTGAAGTTGAAGGGATTAGGGTTTAGGGACAAGGTTTAGGGTTAGGGTTGAGGGATTAGGGTTTAAGGTATAGTGTTGAGGGTTTAGGGATAGGGTTTAGGGTTGAGGGATTAGAGTGAAGGGTTGAGGGATTAGAATTTGGCGTTGAGGGTTTAGGGTTTAGGATCAGGGTTGAAGGTCGAGGGATTAGAGTTAAGGGTTGAGGGATTAGGGTTTGATGTTGAGGGTTGAGGGTTGAGGTTCGAGGGTCGAGGGTCGAGGAATTAGGGTTAAAGTAGAGTGTGGAGGGATGACAGATGACAGATTAGGGTTGAGGGTTGAGGGATTAGGGTTTGATGTTGAGGGTTGAGGGTTTAGGGTTAGGGTTGAGAGATGAGGGATCAGAGTTAAGGGTTGAGGGATTAGGGTTTGACGTCGAGGGCTGAGGTTCGAGGGTCAAGGGTTTAGGGATAGGGTTGAGGTTGAAGGGATTAGGGTTTAGGGACAAGGTTTAGGGTTAGGGTTGAGGGATTAGGGTTTAAGGTATAGTGTTGAGGGTTTAGGGATAGGGTTTAGGGTTGAGGGATTAGAGTGAAGGGTTGAGGGATTAGAATTTGGCGTTGAGGGTTTAGGGTTTAGGATCAGGGTTGAAGGTCGAGGGATTAGAGTTAAGGGTTGAGGGATTAGGGTTTGATGTTGAGGGTTGAGGGTTGAGGTTCGAGGGTCAAGGGTTTAGGGATAGGGTTGAGGGTCGAGGAATTAGGGTTAAAGTAGAGTGTGGAGGGATGACGGATGATAGATTAGGGTTGAGGGTTGAGGGATTAGGGTTTGATGTTGAGGGTTGAGGGTTTAGGGTTAGGGTTAAGAGATGAGGGATCAGAGTTAAGGGTTGAGGGATTAGGGTTTGACGTCGAGGGCTGAGGTTCGAGGGTCAAGGGTTTAGGGATAGGGTTGAGGTTGAAGGGATTAGGGTTTAGGGACAAGGTTTAGGGTTAGGGTTGAGGGCTTAGGGTTTAAGGTATAGTGTTGAGGGTTTAGGGATAGGGTTTAGGGTTGAGGGATTAGAGTGAAGGGTTGAGGGATTAGAATTTGGCGTTGAGGGTTTAGGGTTTAGGATCAGGGTTGAAGGTCGAGGGATTAGAGTTAAGGGTTGAGGGATTAGGGTTTGATGTTGAGGGTTGAGGGTTGAGGGTTGAGGTTCGAGGGTCGAGGGTCGAGGAATTAGGGTTAAAGTAGAGTGTGGAGGGATGACAGATGACAGATTAGGGTTGAGGGTTGAGGGATTAGGGTTTGATGTTGAGGGTTGAGGGTTTAGGGTTAGGGTTGAGAGATGAGGGATCAGAGTTAAGGGTTGAGGGATTAGGGTTTGATGTTGAGGGTTGAGGGTTGAGGTTCGAGGGTCGAGGGTCGAGGAATTAGGGTTAAAGTAGAGTGTGGAGGGATGACAGATGACAGATTAGGGTTGAGGGTTGAGGGATTAGGGTTTGATGTTGAGGGTTGAGGGTTTAGGGTTAGGGTTGAGAGATGAGGGATCAGAGTTAAGGGTTGAGGGATTAGGGTTTGACGTCGAGGGCTGAGGTTCGAGGGTCAAGGGTTTAGGGATAGAGTTGAGGTTGAAGGGATTAGGGTTTAGGGACAAGGTTTAGGGTTAGGGTTGAGGGATTAGGGTTTAAGGTATAGTGTTGAGGGTTTAGGGATAGGGTTTAGGGTTGAGGGATTAGAGTGAAGGGTTGAGGGATTAGAATTTGGCGTTGAGGGTTTAGGGTTTAGGATCAGGGTTGAAGGTCGAGGGATTAGAGTTAAGGGTTGAGGGATTAGGGTTTGATGTTGAGGGTTGAGGTTCGAGGGTCAAGGGTTTAGGGATAGGGTTGAGGGTCGAGGAATTAGGGTTAAAGTAGAGTGTGGAGGGATGACGGATGATAGATTAGGGTTGAGGGTTGAGGGATTAGGGTTTGATGTTGAGGGTTGAGGGTTTAGGGTTAGGGTTGAGAGATGAGGGATCAGAGTTAAGGGTTGAGGGATTAGGGTTTGACGTCGAGGGCTGAGGTTCGAGGGTCAAGGGTTTAGGGATAGGGTTGAGGTTGAAGGGATTAGGGTTTAGGGACAAGGTTTAGGGTTAGGGTTGAGGGATTAGGGTTTAAGGTATAGTGTTGAGGGTTTAGGGATAGGGTTTAGGGTTGAGGGATTAGAGTGAAGGGTTGAGGGATTAGAATTTGGCGTTGAGGGTTTAGGGTTTAGGATCAGGGTTGAAGGTCGAGGGATTAGAATTAAGGGTTGAGGGATTAGGGTTTGATGTTGAGGGTTGAGGGTTGAGGTTCGAGGGTCAAGGGATTAGGGATAGGGTTGAGGGTCGAGGAATTAGGGTTAAAGTAGAGTGTGGAGGGATGACGGATGATAGATTAGGGTTGAGGGTTGAGGGATTAGGGGTTGATGTTGAGGGTTGAGGGTTTAGGGTTAGGGTTGAGAGATGAGGGATCAAAGTTAAGGGTTGAGGGATTAGGGTTTGACGTCGAGGGCTGAGGTTCGAGGGTCAAGGGTTTAGGGATAGGGTTGAGGTTGAAGGGATTAGGGTTTAGGGACAAGGTTTAGGGTTAGGGTTGAGGGATTAGGGTTTAAGGTATAGTGTTGAGGGTTTAGGGATAGGGTTTAGGGTTGAGGGATTAGAGTGAAGGGTTGAGGGATTAGAATTTGGCGTTGAGGGTTTAGGGTTTAGGATCAGGGTTGAAGGTCGAGGGATTAGAGTTAAGGGTTGAGGGATTAGGGTTTGATGTTGAGGGTTGAGGGTTGAGGTTCGAGGGTCAAGGGTTTAGGGATAGGGTTGAGGGTCGAGGAATTAGGGTTAAAGTAGAGTGTGGAGGGATGACGGATGATAGATTAGGGTTGAGGGTTGAGGGATTAGGGGTTGATGTTGAGGGTTGAGGGTTTAGGGTTAGGGTTGAGAGATGAGGGATCAGAGTTAAGGGTTGAGGGATTAGGGTTTGACGTCGAGGGCTGAGGTTCGAGGGTCAAGGGTTTAGGGATAGGGTTGAGGTTGAAGGGATTAGGGTTTAGGGACAAGGTTTAGGGTTAGGGTTGAGGGATTAGGGTTTAAGGTATAGTGTTGAGGGTTTAGGGATAGGGTTTAGGGTTGAGGGATTAGAGTGAAGGGTTGAGGGATTAGAATTTGGCGTTGAGGGTTTAGGGTTTAGGATCAGGGTTGAAGGTCGAGGGATTAGAGTTAAGGGTTGAGGGATTAGGGTTTGATGTTGAGGGTTGAGGGTTGAGGTTCGAGGGTCAAGGGTCGAGGAATTAGGGTTAAAGTAGAGTGTGGAGGGATGACAGATGACAGATTAGGGTTGAGGGTTGAGGGATTAGGGTTTGATGTTGAGGGTTGAGGGTTTAGGGTTAGGGTTGAGAGATGAGGGATCAGAGTTAAGGGTTGAGGGATTAGGGTTTGACGTCGAGGGCTGAGGTTCGAGGGCCAAGGGTTTAGGGATAGGGTTGAGGTTGAAGGGATTAGGGTTTAGGGACAAGGTTTAGGGTTAGGGTTGAGGGATTAGGGTTTAAGGTATAGTGTTGAGGGTTTAGGGATAGGGTTTAGGGTTGAGGGATTAGAGTGAAGGGTTGAGGGATTAGAATTTGGCGTTGAGGGTTTAGGGTTTAGGATCAAGGTTGAAGGTCGAGGGATTAGAGTTAAGGGTTGAGGGATTAGGGTTTGATGTTGAGGGTTGAGGGTTGAGGTTCGAGGGTTTGATGTTGAGGGTTGAGGGTTGAGGTACATTTCGGTGTGACATTTAAATTGTCTTGCCGATATACACTGTAAAGGTTATTTTGTGGACTTTCAAGGATTTTTTCACCTGTGTTAATGTTCAACTTGTTTCGCTCTGCATCAAGGGATTACGGTTTGACGTTGAGGGCTGAGGTTCGAGGGTCAAGGGTTTAGGGATAGGGTTGAGGTTGAAGGGATTAGGGTTTAGGGACAAGGTTGAGGTTGAGGGATTAGGATTTGACATTGAGGGTTGAGGGTTTAGGGATAGGGTTGAGGGATTAGGATTTGACATTGAGGGTTGAGGGTCAAGGGATTAGAGTTGAGGGTTTAGGGTTTAGAGATCTATAGCAGGACAAAACGCGAGCGCGTTATAACGCGCTCGCGTTTTGTAATTCTACTGAAACGGTAAAAAAGTGGTTACCCCCGTGATCCAGGCCCACATGCTCTGTTTTCTTACTGATTCTGCGCGTGCTCCGACAAAAAAGAAGTGCTTTCATGCTATTGGGAAGTTCACATGCACATTTGACACATTGTACCACCTTTGCATGATCTTTCCACCACCTTTTCTGCTTTGCCAACTTGAGAAGGAGGAAATAACATAGTTTTCAAACCAAATTTGATATATATCTATACAAGTTTCAATTTTTGTAGTATTGCAATGTTAATTTTGATTCAATTTTAAGAATTTAACATTGGAAAGGAAGCAAGTGGTGAAAAACTCAAATTGTTGAGGAGTTTGATGCAAGAAGATAAAAACACTACATAATTGGGTACTCTCTCCATTCAAATCTTTGTTTTTTAGGTATGTCAAGTCTTTACATGCATGTTCTTTACATTTTCCTTATTTTGGATTGAATTACTTTATCATGCATTATCATACATGTTTAAAATAGACACATTTCCAATCAAGAAAGCAACCTACAATCTCACATGATGCCATGTATATTTTCTACACTTGGGCTCTTTAATAATTATGTGTAATAAACAAACCTTAGTTCATACCATGATGTCAAACTATACAAGAATAAATCCTTACAACATAAAAAAAATACAATCCCACTATTATCATGTATTCATTTCTTAGGAACTAATATTGGTCTCTTTATCATGCTACAGACAAATTCTCCGTCATGCCGAGGAAACGATCAAGAATTAAACCAACACAGGAAGAGATAGAAGCTAAGAATGCAAAGAAAGTAATGGCTATGAGGGAACTTCGTGAGAAGAGGAAATTGGACACGATAAATGAAGACATACCAATTGAAGAGGAACCACAACCATCACAAAGAGATATGGTATTGGCGGCACAAAGAGAACGAATGCAAAAACTTCGTGGTACGAGAGATTTAAATACCATAGTTGGAGACACATCCTTTATCGCAAGACAACATGTAGGGACACCATCTACCACATCTCAAGTTGAGAGTACATCATCACTCACATGTGATGAAGGAGGTATGCTATCGTTCCCACCTCAACCTCAAGGTATGTCATCTATTCCATCTTCGATCGAAGGTATGCCATCTAACCCATCTCATTTAAATATTGATGAAATTCCTAATGTTGAGATGAATTTACCTAACTTGACACCACCTAGAATTTTGCATAGAAAGCCAAAGTATTTGATTGATATTGATGAGAATATTTTGCAGCCAATGGAAGGTAAGATTCCAAAACGCACTTGTAGAAGATATGCTAATAAGATTTGGAGATTGTTCTTTGAAAAGTTAAATGAGACTGCAAGATGTCAACTATTCGTTGAAATGATGCGAAGTATAAAGTATAGGTCTATCATGAAGATTCTTGGGTTGAGAACATCAGAGGCTTCAAGTGAAAAATCTATTGTCAAGAATCTAATGAGTGCGTATGAGAGTGTGGGTAACACCTCACGCACAAAAGATAGTAATGCAACACGGCGTGTGATTACATCGACTATAGTAAGTAGTCAAACGAGGAAAGCTTGTCTTATTAGAAAGACAAGTCAAAAATTGAGAATTAATAGGAAAACTTTATCAAGAGCCATTGGAAGACGCCAAAGAATTGAGGACACTAATGCCAATGAATTATGGGCGTTCTTGGGGAGACTACCACGAAAAGATAAACCAATTGTTGAAGCATTGAGGTCACTAATTGAAGACTTTTGGAAGAATTACACAAGGGTATCTCCGAATCAAAGGGATGTGGTAAGAAGGAGAATTGGTAGTCAGAACCGCGAGCCACATCCAAAGCATTTTTTTGATGAGACTCAAACACAGTTTTATGGTAAATTTCTAGAGAAGTATCCTCAAATTAAAATTTGTCAAAGATATTTTGAAATGCTAAAACCTTTCTATGTTAAGATAAATCACACACGCACTACTTGTTGTTGTAGATTACATATTGAATTTTCTAACCATTTTGATGCTTATAGGTCTATATGTTTAGATATGCATACTAACAATGATTTGCAGGGTTGTGCCATATGTGCCCCACCAACATCTTCAAGAGATTTCATATCAAGAATTTTATGTGAAAGAGAGGAAGGTCAAATATTCTACAAGAAATTATGCTTGGATGGCACATGTCATCGTTGCGGTGGCTTGCAACATTTGCCAATATGTGAACATATGGAAATAACACATGCGGTTGGAAATGAACTAGTAGAATTTGGCAAGTATAAAACAGTGGCATACAATACAAAAGATGGTAAAGAAGCAAAGAGGTGTGAATTAGTTATTGAAAAGATTCCAGTGTATCAGTTTATGCCTATATTTCGTGACAGCATAGTGTATGAGTATGCAAGACATGCCCATAGAGCTCGATGGTTGGACTTGCAATTCAAGTTATGCAAGGACACATTTCCAGTTGGTAGCATTGTTTCAGTCGTCGACTTTGCAGAGAACTACAGTCTACAGCCACAGCGTGAGGTGCAATCACAATATTACAACTCCACACAGGTTTCTATATTTGTGCACATCGCATTCATTCATGCGAATGATAGTACAGAGGATGACAGAAAGATCATAAGGGAGTATCATTTCTATATTAGTGATGATCGCACGCATTCTACGGAGTTCGTGCAAGGTTGCTTTCAGGTGTTCTATAATGATTTGGCTAGAAGGGGCATATCGTTCAGTCAGCATATCATATGGTTGGATAATTGTGCATCACAATTCAAGAACTCGCGAAATTTCTATTGGCTGAGTAGGAGGCATAATTTTACAGGTATTCAACATATGTGGAACTTTTGTGAGGCCGGGCATGGAAAGGGGGAGCATGATGGTGCAGGAGCATGTATCAAAAGAGCCATAGCACGAGAAGAGTTAAAGTATAAAGACAATGCAAAGTTGACAGATGCAAAATCGATTGTCGAGTGGTGTAATACTTCCATGGGTCCAGGTAATGAAGGTAAGTCTTTAGTTCGTAGATTTTTTTGGTTGATAGATGATACTAACATTGCACCATATGAGGATTGTTGTACACTGACAGGATCAAATGAGATGCACTCTTTCAGAAGTTCAATTGCAGGTTCATGGAGTATCCATACACGAAAGATGTCATGCTTTTGTTCTTCCTGTACAATTCAAGTCTGGGATGAGTGCGAGTCAAAGGAGTGGGTTGACGAATGGCAGTTAAGTTATCTTAGCCCACTTGACACGTATCGACCCCCGACGACACTGGAACTAACACAGATGGAATCGTCAGTTGACTTTGACCACATATCAGATTTAGTTCAACCAGGTAATATAGGGCACATATATGCATCTAATTTCATCTAGTTCAACCAGGTAATGTCATCTTACTTTGTAGTGTTTTTGTAATGTTGACTAATTTCATCTAATTTGCTACACATATCAATGTAGGACACGTATATGCAGTTATTGCAGATGAAGATAATGAAGAGGGAACATATTATTACTTATGCCGTTGTGTTGAGGCCAAAAAGAAATTGGAGGCCCCTGTTACAGATGGAGAAAACATCGAATACCCTACAGGATCAGTGGTTATTACTGGAACATGGCTTAGAAGGTACCCACATAAGAGTGTTAATATTTGGCTATTTCAGGACTTTGACATGCATCGAAAGATTCTTCATTACTTGAACCTTGTCGTGGCATCCAATGTTCATTTGATAAAGTATCGGGGTAGACCTTTGAACAAAATATTGTGGAAGGTGCGTGAGTCTGACCATGAAGCAATACTTGACACAATAAAAAGTAGAGCAGATCCAGATGGTTCATTGGATTAATTTGTAAGTATTCACATTGATTTTGTAAAGTTATGTTACATTGAGTTGTAAGTATGCACATTAATTTGTAAGGTTTGTCTTTTTTTATTTCCTCTTGCATTTTTACACATATGTACACATTTTTACATCATCATGTTATGCATTTTTGGTGTCCTGCTCCTGATGCGACCAAACTCATAACTCACCCTACTAGACACCATTTGATGATCTCTCCAACACTCTGGATCCAGGGCGCCCAATCATGATGATGACCTATATACCATTCTCCCAAGGCGCTCATAATGAATGAATGATAAGGAGCGCCTTGACCTCTATAATCAAGGTGATTTTAAGTCACTTTGAGTCATTTGGGGTCAGTTTGGGTCTTTGAGTCATGTTGCAAAAAAGTGTCAATGTTGTCAAGTTGCACAAAGCAACCTTTGCATTTTTGGTGTCTTGCTCGTGATGTGACCAAACTGACTATTCCAACGCATTCAGATGGGTACATTTACGCTAGGCATGGTCCTATTTCTCACCCAAACATGTCGAAACAGTCGGAGCTACATTGTACCGACGATATCCCTGAAGAGTCCAAAGTGCAAAAAGGCAGCAATCTTTGACGAGATGTTACTCGAAAACCGTGTCACTTAGAAACATTCCGTCTGAGGCAACGGGATCACGTAGAGTGCCTCTACAATAACCTCTCTCGGTTTTTTATAGCTCTGAGGCATTTGCCCGTGGTGAAAGGTTTTCTGCTGCCCCAAAAATCGTCAGAAGGAGGCAGTGTAAAGTTGCAAAGGGGTGTAACTTTCGTCCTGCTCCTGATGCAACCAAACTGACTGTTCCAACGCGTCCGAATGGGTACATTTATGCTAGGCATGGTCCTATTTCTCACCCAAACATGTCGAAACAGTCGGAGCTACATTGTACCGACGATATCCCTGAAGAGTCCAAAGTGCAAAAAGGCAGCAATCTTTGACGAGATGTTACTCAAAAACCGTGTCACTTAGAAACATTCCGTCTGAGGCAACGGGATCACGTAGAGTGCCTCTACAATAACCTCTCTCGGTTTTTTATAGCTCTGAGGCATTTGCCCGTGGTGAAAGGTTTTCTACTGCCCCAAAAATCGTCAGAAGGAGGCAGTGTAAAGTTGCAAAGGGGTGTAACTTTCGTCCTGCTCCTGATGCGACCAAACTGACTGTTCCAACGCGTCCGAATGGGTACATTTATGCTAGGTATGGTCCTATTTCTCACCCAAACATGTCGAAACAGTCGGAGCTACATTGTACCGACGATATCCCTGAAGAGTCCAAAGTGCAAAAAGGCAGCAATCTTTGACGAGATGTTACTCGAAAACCGTGTCACTTAGAAACATTCCGTCTGAGGCAACGGGATCACGTAGAGTGCCTCTACAATAACCTCTCTCGGTTTTTTATAGCTCTGAGGCATTTGCCCGTGGTGAAAGGTTTTCTGCTGCCCCAAAAATCGTCAGAAGGAGGCAGTGTAAAGTTGCAAAGGGGTGTAACTTTCGTCCTGCTCCTGATGCGACCAAACTGACTGTTCCAACGCGTCTGAATGGGTACATTTATGCTAGGCATGGTCCTATTTCTCACCCAAACATGTCGAAACAGTCGGAGCTACATTGTACCGACGATATCCCTGAAGAGTCCAAAGTGCAAAAAGGTAGCAATCTTTGACGAGATGTTACTCGAAAACCGTGTCACTTAGAAACATTCCGTCTGAGGCAACGGGATCACGTAGAGTGCCTCTACAATAACCTCTCTCGGTTTTTTATAGCTCTGAGGCATTTGCCCATGGTGAAAGGTTTTCTGCTGCCCCAAAAATCGTCAGAAGGAGGCAGTGTAAAGTTGCAAAGGGGTGTAACTTTCGTCCTGCTCCTGATGCGACCAAACTGACTATTCCAACGCGTCCGAATGGGTACATTTATGCTAGGCATGGTCCTATTTCTCACCCAAACATGTCGAAACAGTCGGAGCTACATTGTACCGACGATATCCCTGAAGAGTCCAAAGTGCAAAAAGGCAGCAATCTTTGACGAGATGTTACTCAAAAACTGTGTCACTTAGAAACATTCCATCTGAGGCAACGGGATCACGTAGAGTGCCTCTACAATAACCTCTCTCAGTTTTTTATAGCTCTGAGGCATTTGCCTGTGGTGAAAGGTTTTTTGCTGCCCCAAAAATCGTCAGAAGGAGGCAGTGTAAAGTTGCAAAGGGGTGTAACTTTCGTCCTGCTCCTGATGCGACCAAACTGACTGTTCCAACGCGTCTGAATGGGTACATTTATGCTAGGCATGGTCCTATTTCTCACCCAAACATGTCGAAACAGTCGGAGCTACATTGTACCGATGATATCCCTGAAGAGTCCAAAGTGCAAAAAAGTAGCAATCTTTGACGAGATGTTACTCGAAAACCGTGTCACTTAGAAACATTCCGTCTAAGGCAATGGGATCACGTAGAGTGCCTCTACAATAACCTCTCTCGGTTTTTTATAGCTCTGAGGCATTTGCCCATGGTGAAAGGTTTTCTGCTGCCCCAAAAATCGTCAGAAGGAGGCAGTGTAAAGTTGCAAAGGGGTGTAACTTTCGTCCTGCTCCTGATGCGACCAAACTGACTGTTCCAACGCGTCCGAATGGGTACATTTATGCTAGGCATGGTCCTATTTCTCACCCAAGCATGTCGAAACAGTCGGAGCTACATTGTACCGACGATATCCCTGAAGAGTCCAAAGTGCAAAAAGGCAGCAATCTTTGACGAGATGTTACTCAAAAACCGTGTCACTTAGAAACATTCTGTCTGAGGCAACGGGATCACGTAGAGTGCCTCTACAATAACCTCTCTCAGTTTTTTATAGCTCTGAGGCATTTGCCCGTGGTGAAAGGTTTTCTGCTGCCCCAAAAATCGTCAGAAGGAGGCAGTGTAAAGTTGCAAAGGGGTGTAACTTTCGTCCTGCTCCTGATGCGACCAAACTGACTGTTCCAACGCGTCCGAATGGGTACATTTATGCTAGGCATGGTCCTATTTCTCACCCAAGCATGTCGAAACAGTCGGAGCTACATTGTACCGACGATATCCCTGAAGAGTCCAAAGTGCAAAAAGGCAGCAATCTTTGACGAGATGTTACTCGAAAACCGTGTCACTTAGAAACATTCCGTCTGAGGCAACGGGATCACGTAGAGTGCCTCTACAATAACCTCTCTCAATTTTTTATAGCTCTGAGGCATTTGCCCGTGGTGAAAGGTTTTCTGCTGCCCCAAAAATCGTCAGAAGGAGGCAGTGTATTAAGTCAGGATGAAAGCCTATTCACTCTAGGCACCTGTTTTTGACCAAATCACACATGCGCCTTGAACAACTCTGTCTTCAAGGCGCTTTTCTCTAATCTCTGTAACTCTCCAAATCCACTAAGGTGCAAATTTTACCTCTTGGGCTCAAGATATAGGTTCTTCATCCAAGGCGCTAGAATGGTCCAAAGGCACATTTCACCTCTAACCTCACCTCTGACCTTACTTGGAGGCGCTAAACCTCATCTCATTGCTCTCCTCCATTACAAGCGCTCACTTACCTCAATCTTGGGCGCATACCAACATCCCAACATCCAAATCACCTAGGCACTCAAAACCTTCAAGACTCAAGGTGCATTTTATGATCAAACAAGGTATCTCCTGAACAAGGCGCTCATAGTCTCATCAGGGCATTAATCATCATCATGAGCACTCATATTGTTCTAGGCGCACAGTTATCTCTGGAATGCTCAAGGCGCACATACCCTTCTCTAGGCTAGTTTACACTTATTCAAGGCGCTCATTCCAAACTTACATGAACTCCTCATTACAAGACGCACAAACTAGATGATCCTAGGGCATAAGGGCACTCATAGGAGTTGTTATGTGTCATTTTGGCCAAGGTTTTCTGGAGCAGTGAAGACATTAGGAAGGGGATGATCGTTTGGATAGTTTTGAATGCTTTATTTCTCCTTGTTTAAACTAGGCGCTCACTGAGGATTGGAGTAGCCTTTGCACCCTCACATCACGTTAATCGGCGTTTCAGAGGCAATCATAGTATAGGAAGATTTGCGCCTTGAAGAAGAGAGTTATCTGGTGAGTGCTTAGGAGTTCTGGCACCTAGGGGAAAGGTCTAGGTAGAGCGCCTTCAGACTTTGACAGTGAAGTGCCTTAAGGAGTTGGATGATGTTTTTGCCTAGAGTGGAGATGATGTTTTTAGCGCCTTAAGGATGATGATGGAGCGCCTTGGAGTCAGGTTAGTCTGGAGCACCTTAAGAAGGTAAAGCACTTCAAATGTAAACACAAGTGTTTTGAGTGCCCTAATGAGAAGTTGTCTTGGCACCATAAGTTGTTCAAACGAAGATATGCGCCTTGGATAGTTGCAAAGACCTAATTTAGCGCCCAAGGTTGGAAGACTCTTTGTGAGCGCCCAGTGTTTGAAAGCTCTTTGTGTTTGGTGCATTAAAATGAATTTGGCACCTAAATAGTATTGAAACACTCAACTGAGCGCCTAAAGCCCATGAGAGAAGTGATATGCGCCTTGATAGGAATATCATGGAAGATGAGTTTACTGAATGGCGCCTTGAATGACTTGGTTGATTAAGTGTTTTAGCGCCTAGATATGGGATGAATCATTGAGCGCCTTTGGTTGAGATGATGTCAGCACCTTTGAGATTATAACACCTTGGAGTCAAGTTCGAAGGAGCACCTTGAGAAGGTAAAACACTTCAAATGTTTTCAAGGAATTGGAGAAGTCACTTAGTGCCTAGAAGGAATTCCAGAGCAAGAGGGTTGGAGCGCCTTGAGCTTCAAGTCAGATATGCGCCTAGACCTCTACCCTTTAGCAAGTTGAAGCCCTCTGAGCCTTGACAACGTGAGAATGCCTTATAGTGAATATGCGCCTTGGGCAAGGTTGAATACAAAGTTGAGGAGTATATCATAATGAGTAAGTGCACTGTAGGGTTAGATGATAAAGACTAGTGCCTTGAGTGTCTTGGTCAAAATTTTGACGTGAGAAGTCTTGCAAGATCAAACCCTGGAGTGCACCTTAGAGAGAACCTATTGATCCTTTGCTTTGACAAGATTTGGGCGCCAGAATGATCCTTAATAAATGGAATGTATCTACACCAATTTTGTGCCTTTAGGGAAGTGATGGTGGCCAGAATGATCCTTAATCTCATGTTTGTGCGCCTAGGTCTAGAAGCAAGATTTGAGCGCCTTAGGATAGGGTTTTTTGCACCTTGTCTTGGAGAGTGAATTTGCGCCTTGGATGATGTTGAAGCGCCTTGGGATGAAATGCGCCCAAACTTATAGAGGGCCTTCAGTGAGGGAGTTGAAGAGAGTGCTTAGAGGAAGGATAGCCTTAAGATCAAACTAAGTACTTAGAAACCTAAGATTAGCGCCTTATTTGAAGTTATACACCTATTCTGGCGCCAGAGAGTGAGTTTGAGTGTGAAGAAGTGAATGTCTGCGCCTTGAAGGGGATACAAAGGGAAGATGATGCACCTTGATGGGTTGATGATGGAAATTTGCGTTTTGGAGCTAAATGTGCGCCTTGAATCTAAATGATATTTGAGTGCTTAGAGGTAAATAGGGGCGCCTTTGAGAATTCTTTGTGCTTTAAGGAATGGATTGTGGCGCTTTGGACTAAGGTAAGTCCTAAGCACTTCCAATGATTTTAAGGAGCGCCTTGAAGGAGATAGTGCATAGAGGTACAATGAATCTTCCGGAGAACATGGATAGACAACTAAGTCTCCAACTTGAGTCTTCTAAGTGAATTGGATAATGAAGAGAGTATAGTCATTTTGGGCGCTAGTATCAGGATGAATCATCCAAAATGGGTGCCTAGAACTAGAAGGCGCCAATGCATGAGTTCAAGGATCCTCCATTGGAGCGCCTAGCCCAGATGGCTATAGATTGAAAGTTTTAAAGCTAAGTGATGTCTCTTACATGAATTCCTAGCCCAGGTGCATGTGTTGGGAAAAACTCTTTGGCTCTGGCGCCTAGAATTGGGAGCTTTGTAAGATGCACCAATTGATGAAACATTTCCATTTTGCGCCTAGAATAGAACTCTCTCACATAGTTGAAATTGACTTGATAGAAGGAGATAAGTCTTAAGGACTAGTTTGGTGCCTCACTTGCCTATCTCACCTTTGAAATGCGCTTTGGTTGATGATCATCATTGATGGAACCTAGTGAAATGTAAAGCTATTTGCATCTCCAGAGGATCAAAATTGGATTAGGAGATCATCCTTGCAGTTGAGATTGACAGAGAAGTGTTAAAGGAATCACTTCAAATGGGCGCCTAAGCTAGTTGAGGCGCATATTAATTCCACTGTAACTCCAGACTGACGCTTAGGATCCAGCCATCTCCTAAGGCGCAGTTCCATTCACCCATGACCTCGCTTGGCGTCTAAAACTTGGAAACTCCTTTGGAAAGCTCCTGTTGCGCCTAGAAGATGAGTTTGGGATATCAACTTGCAAAAGGCTTAGAAACTCTTCAAAGATGTTAGGCACAATCCCATGGCACTAGAGCTCAGTTTTGGCGCCTTCAAGGAATAGCACATGAAGGAACTTGGGAGGTCAGGTGCTTGTAAAAGGGAACACCTTGGAACATCTTCCAGGGGTTGAAGTAGTAAGAAAACATCAAGTGAGTCTAGGCGCACTCCCTTGTGTGAACAGTTTAGCTCTGGCGCCTAGCCACAGAGTGAGCCAGAAGAAGTAGTTTGGACATTAGAAGATAGGCGCTCATTCTACAATGAAGCATTCCACCTTCCTAATCAACAAAGACTTGCAAGAATTGACAAAGGAAGCTAAGGCGCACCTTCTACTTGTTTCCACCTCCAGAATGCGCCTAACCTTGAAAGGGGGTTTAAAGATGTTTGTTAGACCTTTTCACTCAAGGCACTCACCTTAGGCGCACTTTCTAAGTCCTTGTCACCTCAAGGAAACACCTAGTTTGGAAGGCGCTTGCCCTGTTCTCCACTCCTTTCAATTGGCGCCTAGAACACAGAATGCATGAAAGGAGCGCCTAGACTCCAGAGGGCTGATTTGGGCACCTAGCATTTAAAACACTTTCATAATGATGATGTTTTGGCGCCTACTCTTGGAAACAATCCAGAGCATCCATAAACTCTAATTGGCACCTAATGTTGACAAGGCGCAACTTCAGGAGGTCACCTCAACTTGGCACCCAAGTCAGAAAAACCTGTAAATCCTTCAAATATGCGCCTACCTTGTGAGGTGATGAGTTGAACATTCCAAATCTTCAAATGTTGCTCAAATAAGGAAGACATTGTAACATCAAGGCTTCAAGGCCTGTCCTTGTATTTCCATTGAATGAGTTGTACTTCATGCTATTGAAAGCATTTTCCATGTAATAAGACATTGCAAGTTGATTGAATCAAGTAACAAGACAAGTACCCAACTCTAATGTTGTTTCATTCAAATAGTTATCTTGATGTATATCTTTATGTTATTGAAGTAGTTGATGAATTGTTAGCAAGTAAAAGTGTTTAAGTAAGGAAAATTTTTCGTAGAACTAGTTGGGTATCTTACACTTACACCATGCCTATCCATCAAACATCACAATGCAATCAAAATCCTAACAACATGCCCATGATCCAAGATCAAGTGCAATCATGCAAAGATATTATCAATCACAAGCCTATTAAGAATGAACTAGAGTCTTCTAGTACCATACTTTTCCATCAAACACCATCATGTAATCCATGGCCTATCAAGCCTATCAAAGAAAATGCAAACATCCTATGTAATGCAATCAGACTTTAAATATTTGAAGTAGCCATCTACCAATATCCATTCAAAAGTGGATTTATAATGCAAGTATGGACGCCATCAATAAAAAAGATTTGTATTAACCAAATATCCATATACGCATACATCAATATCTGTCGATATAAGTATAACATATATACAAAATAGCCATATAGGCTTACAAGAATGCCATATAGGCATACAATGTCAACTATGTACAATACAAAATATATGTCCACAAATGCCATATAGGCATACAACAGAGGAACACAATAAAAAGTCATTCCCCTCTAGCTGGTGAAGAGAATAAATCACGAGCAGCCTTTGATCTTCTAGGGGATGGAGACATGCATGTGGGTGGTCTACTACGAACCCGAGGGCTACTTCTCCTATTTAGTTCTTCCTGCACCTTTACCTGTTACAAAAAAAAGTATAGATATTAATATATAGAAATTACATGTTATAAAAAAATGAAACATTTAACAAAATAATCACTTACCGCTAACATATAATCTGTCTGCTCGCTTGCCTCAGTAGCAGGAAAAGGCCCTGGTGATGTCATGTCCTATAGAAACCATCCAGATAGAAATTAAACTTCAAATCAATAATCTTTTGATTTTTCAAAAATAGACAACTATAACAATGAATGTAAATTGAAATTTACTAATCTGCCTCATACCCCTGTCAATGCCATAGAGCTATGAATCGCAGAGGCCACACCCTGCTCCATTGCCCTATGAACATGGGGAGGTGTATCCGCAGCCTGCATCATCTGGAAATAAAACAACATTATTCAATTACGAAAACTATAATAGTGATGCAAATCATGGCTCCTAACATACACACACGCTCATCTAAACATGGAAGTACACACAATAAAACACACAAATCACATACAAAAATTTAGTAAGTACAATTCATTCATTAAACTATTTATTTTATTACCTCCGTAAAGCTTTGAAGTCCACCACCGCTGGCAGGTGTTGCCATGAAATCTACAGTGTTAACCTATTCAACATCCAAAATCAGAAATTAGAATACCATTCATATAACGATGCTATTCACATGTAATATTTATAATTGTTTACTAGTTACATACCTCGACAGTAGATGATCTAGTGAAAAATGTAGGTGGAGAACCACTGAAAACTGCATCGACGCTATGACCCTGAAATTTCATTAAAATCATCAATTTAAATTAGTTAATCTTGTATTTCAAAAATAAAATTTAATAAATTAAATTCAATAAACTTGCTAATATTTACCTGAGTATCAAGGCCGAAAGTCTCACTCAGGAGGGTATCTGTCATCACCATCTGCTCAGCTGCAGATGTAGCCTGTGCACCTGCGTCCTGACTGTCCATGGGGTCATAACCACAGGCTGACCCGCAAGCCTGGCAAGTATGCGGTGGGACCCTACTCCTCGCACTATCTCCCAACCCACTCTGTGTTGCAGGATCGGCATGCTCTATGATGCTCTGGGTCAAGGCACTAATCGACCTCAGTGTATCGACCTCAACACTCTCCTTCACAATGGAAGGAATAGAAACATGCTCGTGGGCTGGTCTGCTGATTACTCGTCTCACTACCCGCTGTGGGTCAAGACGTGCCCCTGGTCTATCATGTGCTGAGCCCCCACCTCTACCCTGGAAGTCCCGCATATCAAAATAGTTTGGCACTTTATTGAGGACAAACTCGGAGTAGAGTTTCCTCAAAAAGTATTGCGGGACCTCATTGTTATTACATGGAGGATGGTCAAAAACCATCCACCACCTCTGCCCGAAATTGTCCCTTATCGCTTGGTTGTTGCACCAATGGATAGGGAACCTCTTGCATGTAATGGGTGGAGGTTGATTTGTTTGTGGGTTTGTGAAAATTGAACACAACTCTACTTTTGTAATTTGTAATTTTTTGACATCTTGGTATGACAATTTATCTGCATAGTAATCTCTAAACTCTCTCTTTTTATCGGTCCAACTAGTTATTTGCTTGCTAATTGAATTTACATTTGATAACATAGACTCAAGAGATTCGGCAAGCGTGGACCTATGCAAGGTTGAAGTGGAAGGATCTTTCAACCTTGCAATTATATCTTCAATTTGTTTTTTATTGTTTTCAATTTCCCCCATTATATTATCTTGTGTTCCAGGGGCATGTCGAGGAATGAATGGAGGAGGTTGTTGTTCTGCAGGTATTTCTTCCTCAAGATTTTGTGGATTTTGAGGAGGAGGAGGAGGTGCATTAACATTTCCTACAATTAATAAAATATACATCAAAAATCAACACAAAACCTACCTATTTAGGAAGAAATTCAAACAAAAAAACAAAGATAACTCACCCCTTTGGCGTGCTCGACGTCGCGGCGGCATTTCGGCGATGAATCGACAAATCTTTTGTGTTGAATGGTGTTTTGTAGAACGCGAGCGCGTTTTTGAAGGGTTTTAAGCCGCGGGCAGAGGAAAAACTCACAATGAAATAAAATGAAATGAAATGACAGCGTTTTTTTTAATATATAAAGGACTTTATAACGCGAGCGCGTTATAACGCGCTCGCGTTATGGCTCGGCAATGACGAGCCTCAGGCTTGTCATTGCCAAGCCATAACGCGAGCGCGTTATAACGCGCTCGCGTTATGCCTAAAATTTTTTTGAAAATTTTTTGGCCACTTTTTGGCCCCCCATCTTTTTGCACTTACCCACCAATATAATTACTTATCTCTGGAATATCTTGCGACTTGCAACCATTTAGAAAATAGGTAGAGAGATCAAACTTACTTTGTTGGTTCTATTCATTGAGTTTCTTCAATTTCTCACAATGAGACTTTATTTCCTTGGGAGCAGGGAATTGATCTAGCACGAGTCGAAAGCACAAACAAGCTAAGTTGTACTCTCTAAGCATGTACAAAGCCCTACCTTTGTGAAATAGGGATTTGCGATTGGTGGAATGAAGTTGCAACACTTTCTCGCAGTCTTCTACTGCTTCCCCATACTCCTCCATCTTTAACAATGAAAGGAAGCTGAGTGCGCGAAAGATGCTTCCTACACCAATCTAAGGAGGAGAGGGTTACAAAAATTTATTAAAACCCTTGAACAGTTACAAATTCTAATTCATATGCACATTCAAAATGTATAAAACAGATTAACAATAAAACCATAACACATAATGTACGTGGGGAAAACCCTTATGGGAGGAAAAACCCCACACTCCAAAACACAACTCAATTATATTATTCAGCAATGACAAACAAGTTACTATATAATTGTTGAGCTATGCTCTTGCAGGAGTCTTCACACTTCATCAAGATTCAAAAGAAATTTTGGAGCATAACGATACTTCAACAAAAAATAATTATTTTCTCCAATATACAAGTGCTCAATATATAGGAGCTTACAATGCATTAATTAGACACTTTCTAAAAGACTGAAGATGCATCATGGAAGGCATCAAAAACATTGAACATGCAAAATGGTAATATTCCAAGTGTCAACACATGCAAAGATGCAACTGCCAATTGTTACCAAACTTGCACATGCAAAACTACACCTACCAAAATATAAGTGCACCTCTAAAAAAGGCATCCTTATCATAAGGAAAGTGTCATCATGCATAACTCCACCTATAATAGCAACTTCCAAACTTGACTCCTCCTTGGAAATAGAAACTACACATTGTAACTCACTATGTAACATGAGATAACTATAAAATATGACTCAAGCCAACTCAAACAAAATGGGATGCCTACCTCCTAAAAATAGGAGCCATGTCACACATGCCACTTTACATGTTTGAAGATAGCTCAACTTGCCACTCCGACAAGTGACATCATGGAGTGCACATAAAATTAATTATTGTAGGCAAATAAAATTTAAGATAAATTAAATAAATAATCACCAAAGAAAAAATGCTAAGATTACAAGGATGTCCATGACTTCCTTGTAAATTTCGTGTTTCTTCTTAAGAGCAAAGTCTATGCATTGAGAATAACATGCAATTGCCCCTTTCCAGTCCTTGTTTAGAAACCACTGGTTGCCTTTGGCCCGCAAATCAAGCAACTCTACAACCGAAGAACTTTTCACTTGTCCTTGTAGCTTTTGAGAAACCTAAATCCCTCCCAATCTTTTCTCCATTTTTCCTACATTGGTTTCCATATTTGCTTAGTTTTGCTCACCCGAGAGCAAAATGCTATTGATGACAAACAAAACATTCAAAACATAAGATATGCTTCAGGCAAATTAACCAGACTGACAAGCTAAGTGTGTGTAGAGGCAAACTAACTAGACTGACAAGTCGAAAAGAAAAAGCTAGAAAGAAGTGGAGGAACCCAATAGGGAGAGGAGCCGGAATGTGTGTGGGGGCCTCAATGTGCGATAGGACTGGCACACGTTGGGGCCCACAATGATGCACTGGTCCTCCACAAGTTAGGAAAATACACTTGCATAAAAAGCATGATGAGATCAAACACAAATCAGATATTAAATGCACATTTAATCGTATATATTTGTCAACAAAAAAAGCTAAGGCTGGCAGCCAAACACATGTAAGTGTTTTCAAATTGTATCTGACATATCACTGTAAAGATCCAACTTGGAAATAAAACAACCGTATCATAAAAGTTTGCACCCTTTGTCATGTCCTTTTTTCCAAATATAGTATTTACTAAAAATAGTAACTCCTCACTGTCCTGAAATAGTAATTTGAAGGTAATAGGACAACTTAAAAAAATATTATTATTTAATATTTATATTGTTCTAGTGCAATATTCATCCCTTGGACAAATAAATATTAAATTAATAAATATTTTAGTGGTGCCAGCACAAGTGAGGCGTGGGATTTATTATCTTCAAGTTAAAATTGGCATAACGGAAAATATTTTTATTATTGCCTTTTTAGTAATCGATAAATCTAATTGGTGGAATCAAAAGATATTTTTTAGGAAAAATCAATAATGAGGATTTCACATGCAAGGCATTGGTATTTTGGCACCTCCTTTGGAGCTATGACATGATAAAAAGGCAAAAGCATTTTCCATTTGGGATTATGGCATTTTGTTTATCTTTACTTACATAGCTATTTATCTTGTGTATTTTTAGTGGGCGATGTATGCATTGAAGCTGGAGACTCTTGGGGATTTTTTTAGGGTTTCAAATTGTCTAAGGTTGTTTAGCTTCAGATCTCAGAGGGTAATCTCACCCAGAGGTTACATTTGCATTAAAGATTCAGGGAAGTTCTACAGTTTTCAGTGTTTTGGTTTGCAGGGGTTTGTAGATGTTGTTTCAATGTTTTTGGAGCAGTGAATGGTGTTTCTATTGTGTAGCACATGAATAGCTATGGTTTTGTTGCTGCACATCCATCCCAACCATCAGAGATCAACTCTATCAATTTGAGTTGGGTTTATGGTGTTTCAGTGGTGCTAATAGTGTTTATTTTCATAGTTGTAGTTGCCTTTTTATGTATTTGTGGTTGCATGTTATTGTAAGAGTTGTATTTCATCCATTTCAGAGGTCTATATCATATTGGAGAAGTTGGGTATTGATGGTTTGATCTTAGGAAGTGTTGCATGTGCAGTATCTAGGTGTTGAAATACACATTGTGTAATCCAGTTTGTGTGCAGTTTGCAATTGGTGTTGTGGGTAATATTGCAGAAGTTTGTTGTGAGTGAGTTGTAGGTGATCATTGGTGTTATTCCTACTATATCAGATCATATTTTGTATATTTCCTATGGGAAAATCAAACTATGCCAATTTATGACATTTGCAGTGGTATTTGGTGTAAACAGGATACATAGTTTTGTGGGTTTTGCATAGGTTTTGGTTGGATAAGTTCATAGTGTTTGTTGTTGTTGTTAATCAATGTCTCAGACTTGATTCCATTTTTTCCATCAAAATACTCAAATAATAACTTTATGTAGTGTTTCAGTTGATTTGGTGTGTTGTTTTATGTGAGACTAGTTGACTAGTTTTGGTGATATTGGTATTTTTATGAGATATTTTGCAAATTTATGTTTCAAATCTACAATATATTATAAAAATCAGTTAAATGACATTTCACCCTTCCCCATAAACATTCAAACCCAACTTTCACACCAATCCAGGTGTCACTTACAGATTAATCACAACTACACAACAAAATAGAGGTGCCACGTCAACACAATTTAAACCCATGTGTCCCATCTTTGATCGAAATGCTAACCCATTACAACCATGTTTCCCACCATAGCATAACCTAAGCAACACACAAATGCATATGCTTGTCTCATCAAACATGAGACCTACAACACATGTTAGCAAGAGTTTGCCCCATCTTGCCATGTAATTTGCACACGTACTAGCTCCTTCCTCTAAAAACCCACCTACACCCAAAAATACTTGTTGCAAAGCTACCATTATTCATTAAACAATTATGGAAACAAATGCAAACAATACACCAAACTAATCAACTCAAGAATTAATGACCAAAATCAATCAAATCTGTAATTCATATCACCCAGAATTCAAATTTGAAACAAGACAAGGATTTAATTCGCCACACCAAACAAGCATCAATTAGATTCAAATAATTCCCAATTCAAATAGCCATGAAAACCTTCAAGTATTCACTTATTCTGCAATGAGTGACATAAGAAAGGAGGAGTGACAAGCACATATTTGACCGACATAAGAGCAAAAGGAGGCAGCAGCACAGATTCTAGTCCAACAGCTTCCATATTGTTCCAGGTATTCCTCTTAATGTTTTCCATTCGTAAGCTTTATATTAATCTTCATTTTAGCCATTAAAGTCATAGGTTAGTAGTTGTGTGTCCATGTCATAAAATGTAAGTGTGGTTCCCAGATTGTTGTGCATGAGTATGTTTATCTTGTACATGCCTTTAAGATATGATATCTTTTAATAGGCAACTTACTGTTTTCCATTCGTAAGCTTTATATTGATCTTCATTACAGCCATTACAGTCATAGGTTGGCATTTTTATTTGCCTAGGGTTTATATTACAAATATTACAGTCATAGGTTAGCATTTGTGTTTCCCTGGGGCTTATATTACAAATATTACAGTCATAGGTTAGCATTTGTGTTTACCTAGGGTTTATATTGCAAATATTATAGTCATAGTTTAGCATTTGTGTTTCCCAATGGTTTATATTGAAAATATTATAGTCATAGTTTAGCATTTGTGTTTCCCTAGGGTTTATATTGCAAATATTACAATCATATTTTAGCATTTGTGTTTCATAGGTTCTGCATTATCATTCACTCTAGTTATCTTATTCTCATAGGTTCTACATTTTCATTCACTTTTGTTATCTTACTCTTATTAGTTCTGTATTATCATTCACTCTAGTTATCTTATTCTCATAGGTTATGCATTATCATTCACTCTGGTTATCTTATTCTCATAGGTTCAGCATTATCATTCACTCTAGTTATCTTATTCTCATATGTTCTGCATTATCATTCACTCTAGTTATCTTACTCTCATAGGTTCTGCATTATCATTCACTCTGGTTATCTTATTCTCATAGGTTCTACATTATCATTCACTCTGGTTATCTTATTCTCACAGGTTTTGTGTTATCATTCACTCTAGTTATCTTATTCTCATAGGTTTTGCATTATCATTTAGTTAGGTTTTCTTCGATGCTAGTCATAAATTTGGGGGTTTCTCTTTTTATTAGGTTTTGTTTCATCTTTTTCATATATTATGCTTCATCAATTTAGTCATTCAAATTATTACATCATTTAATTTCACAATAATTTATGCATGTGAATGAGTTCGTAATACACAAAAGATGTGAGATTTGTTAAACTCTTACTATTTTTCATTCGTAAGCTTTATATTGTGTTTCCCTACAGTTTATATTACAACCATTACAGTCGTAGTTAAACAGTTGTGTTCCCCTATGATTTATATTGCAATCGCTACAATCATAGGTTAGCAGTTGTGTTTCCCTATGTTTAAGATATGAGATCTACTAAGCTCAACCTTACTATTTTACATTTGTTAGCTTTTAATTGTTCTTCATTACAGCCATTAGAGTCATAGGTTAGCAGTTGTTTATCCCTATAGTTTATATTGCAATCACTACAATCATTGTTAAACAGTTGTGTTTCCATACGGGTTATATTGCAATCATTACAGTCATAGTTAAAATGTGAGTGTGGTTCCCAATTTGTTGCGCATGAATATGTTTATGTTGTACATGCCTAAGAGATATGAGATATTGTTTTAAACTCTAACTTACTATTAAACTCTAACTCCCTTGAATACAATGTAATTATGTGCTTGTCACTCCTCTTTTCCTTATGTCACTCACTCCAAAATAAATGTAAGTCTGTAAACTGTTAACAACATTTCTAAATGTTAATGCAACAAACTAAAAAGAAAACACATACAGAAACTAATTAATCTTCTGTTCAAGCATCACTGTCTTCATACATAAAGATAACTATCATTCAATATGAAAATGTCTTCCTATTTTTGTCAGAAGGAGTAAATATATGTTGTTTTCCCTTCTTGGTTTTGATTATACTTATTCTTTGCAGATGGCTAAGGGTAATGTAGTGGTGACCTGTATTGGAACCAAAAAACGAAAAGAGCCATGATATGGTTGCCCTCCCACAAACAAGGGGCTAAATTTCCCCAGAAGTAAATCTTGTTGCACCAGTAGAGGAGAATTCTACTCCTTGAATACTGCAAAATGAGGTTCCTACACCTCGAATACTGCAGAAGGTAACAAAGAAACAACAACAGTGGTCTTTAGAGGACATGAAAGGGGCACTCTATGATGTTGAGGAAAATGACATGTCAATAAGGGGAGCTTCCAAAAAGTGAAAAATCCCAACAACCACACTCTCCAAATGGCTAAGCGGAATAACAACAACTTCCAAGAAAGGTCCGCTAATAGTCCTCACTGAAGAGGAAGAACATCTGATTGTAGAATGGTGCAAGGAAATGGCTAAGGTTGGCCATGGTCTTTAGATAGTCAATCTTAAGGTAGAAGTTGCCCAAATTTGTCAAAATAGGCCAAACCCTTTCAAAAATGGGTTCCCAAGAAAGCCTGGTGGATAGGTTTCAAGAACCGACATCCTGAACTTGCATTGTGGACTGCTAAAGGCCTAGACAAAGATAGGGCACTCAACCTTAGACCCGTTGTTGTAGCGGCTTTCTACAATACATTGTCTTCAACGTATGAAGCACTGCCATATGGTCCTCATCACATTTGGAATTGTGATGAAACTGGCATCCAGACAAGAAGAAATGGGTCCATGAAGGTGTTGGCCAGAAAAGGTAGCAAGAATGTCTCATACATTATTCTAAAGAGTCATGAATGGATAACCATTCTATGATGTGTCAATGTTTATGGGCAGAGCATTCCAAGCTTTTACTTATTCAAGGAGAAACAGAACATAGATAATTACATTGTAGACTGCGAACCAGGTGCTTGCATGGCAGCTCAGCCCCATGCATGGATGACTAAAGACTTGTTTATAGATTGGTTGACCCACTTTACAAACTTAGATCCAGGTGGTGTGTCGCCCACCAATAGAAAGTTGCTAATTTTTTACGGGCATGGAAGCCATGTAGCGCTCGAAGCCATCCAAGAAGCAAGAGAGTTGGGTGTAGATTTACTAACATTGTCGTCACACACCTCACATAAGCTATAGTCATTGGATGTGAGTGTCTTTTCACCTTTTAAATCTTACTTCAAATCAGAACGTGCAACATTTTTGGCAAGGTTTCCAAACATTGAAGTGAGGAGGACAGAATTTACAATGTTAGGCAACAAAGCACTGATAAGAGCTTTGACAATTGAGAACATCAAAGTAGGATTCAAAAGGACTGGGATATGGCCACTCAATCCAGATGCACTCGTGGACGACATGCACCCCAGCGAGACATTTGAGGTCAGTGAAGATGTTGTTGTAGTGGAAAACATTCTTAGCCTTTTAGGAGTTGTTGTGTCAAGAGATGATCTAGCAAAATTGCAATCCACTCTTCTAGATGGACAATTGCACTGTGTGATAGAATCACAATAGTCACTTGATAGTTGTCCTATTGATTCAGCTGCACAAGTGGTGGCTGATCAACAAACTCCTCCCATCATGGACATCCACGTTGACCAATTCAGTGATAGTTTAGGTCTTCCATCGTAACGTAGCCAACCATCCTGGTTGGTGGAGGGAGCAATGAATCTAGGCATTGATTTGCATGTCTCAGAATAGCAAGGTACTTATAGTTTCCCATCACCACCACCTGTAATTGACCTATCTGAAGTTGTGCATTACTATGCTCCTTCTTGCACTTCAGATTTAGGAGGCAATCAAGATTTCACCGAGGACTCACAGATAGTGGAGGAGAACATTGTCTCGTAGTTGGATCAGATAGAACAAACAAAAATAGTTCCGCACATCAACAAATTCCTCAAGTTGTCTGTGCACACTATCCGTAAAAAAAATCCAAATGCGGTGCAATTCGATTGAGCAGGTCTTAGTTGTTGATGACTTATGACTACATGAATCTGTTAATGTAGCAAGAGGAAAGGAAGAAAGAGGTTGAGGAGATAAAAGCCCAAAAGAGACAAGAGAATGAGGAGAAAAAGGAAGCAATAAAATTGGAAAAGGAGTTGTTCAAAGTAGCAGGCCAAAATAGACAGGGAGATACAACGTAAAGAAAAAGAGCAATAAACAATACAATAGAAGAAGGATAGAGATGCCAAAAAGGAGTAAGAGAGGCTTAAGAGGGAACAGGACCAAAAGGAAAAAGAGATTGAGGAGGCGTAGAGGGCTTTACAAAGTGAAAGGTGGTTAAGGACCCCTACTAATCCCTTTCTCAAAGTAATGTAGTATTCCGTGATATTCTCATCATCAATATCCCTCAGTTCTCCACAGCAATGAATTATCTAACTGTCTCCCAAACTGAGTTCAGGTGCACTCAATATCCAAATCAGAATGCCACTCGGGATGTATAGATGTGTTCACCACCGACCCAACACATGTCACTTGCACCCTGTTTTCCAGTCCAACTCCCAGCCATGTAAGAAGCACTCCTCATCAACTAGAAGGGGATGAGAACATGGCCAGTGGCACCCCAAGCAGCCAACCACCATTTCCCTATCACATCAGCTAGATGTAGCCTTATTTTGATTTCATTTGCAATTGATGTTTTGGACAGTTTATAAATTCTGATATCTACAAATGCACCCTTATTGTTGACAGTTTTAAATTTATGATAACTATAGATGCAACGTTATTGGTTTTATTTGCAAAGTTTTATGATCAGATTGCAATGTGTGATGTATTTGTGCTTCTTGTTTCCACCTATGTTCAATTGATAGTTTCTCATTTTTAGTTTTTATTTTTGATTGAATTTGACACGTGGGACGACATGATTAGTCAATCCTAAAACAATTGTCATTTTTTGCCATGTGACCGAAACGTGCTCGGTCGGAATTCTAGTTGGTGCATGGCACGATGTGCAAAGTGGAATGCCTTGATACGTTACCAAAAATCACTCTACCACCCTTTCACTCCACTGCCTCGCATTAATCTCTTGTTGCCCCTTGCAATTCTTCTATATAGTTGTGTTTAATGCATGTCCCCTCCTACTACTTCCATGAAATCCCGCATAAACTTCGAGCCAACCTGCATTCAATGCTCCTAGTGCCTTGCACACCTTGCCAACTTTAGAGCCTTTCAATATACCATCTTCTTGAATTTTCTTCACATCGATGCTAGAATGTGCTCGCTTAAGGTCTCTGCAACTTCAATCCTGCCACCACTACATGTTACACTCGGAGTCCATTGTCCCTTCTAGCTTCTTTATATTGTTACATATACATTTATGTATATGTTTATGCATATGTATAGACATATACATATACATAGACATACACATATACATATATGTACATATATCTATTTTGTTGTTGTTCTTCAATTCAGTCATGCAACTATTGTAACCTTTTTAGGTGCCATTGATTAATTTGGGGGTGTTCTCTTTTTCATAGGTTTTGCTTCATCTATTCATTCATGTAAATATGTATATATATACATATACATATATATGAATATTTATATATATGTTTATACAATTATATTTTGCCATTGTTCTTCAATTCAGACATATAAATATTGTTGGTTTGTCCAATGTAAGCAAAACAATGCAAGTAACCAATTGTTACATCCCCTTTTTGGATTCAATATTACTATTTACTTTTTCTTAAATAGTACAGTTATGTGGATATGTTTTTAACATCATAGGAACTGATGATATAAATAGAGAAGGTTAATTTTATGAATTGGAATGTCTTTTCGATATGAAAATGAAATGATTTGATATAAATGTGTTTTGAGTAGAATATTGGTGCTTTGACCACAAAATTGTATGTGAGATTGTCAATGATAGGAATTGATGGAACATGTTCGCCAGGAAGAAAAGAAGAAGAGAAAGTACCTTTGAGAAAGAGAGAATAGACTCTAGAATAACCCATGGGTGCTTGCCACTAAAGACGCAAATCAGGTAGACAAACCTAGATGCTTTGAGTTTAGGCTGAGACAATTTTAATCAAGATATTGACATCTGTTAGAATAGGTCTTTCTCCTTTCGTAAGTCATCATTTAGAGTATGGAAAATCGACATCAGTGTCATAATACTCTGAGTTGTGTCGTCAAGTATGAACGACTGATATATTGGTTATATGTAAATATATGTTTATGCTTATGGTCGAGTTGTAAGTCATGTCTTGTTATTTGTTCAGCGCAAAAGTTGAAATTGTGCGTAAGTCGATCTCACATCTTTTTCTGCGTTTGTGCTCAATTCGTCGTTATCATCGTAAAGCACTTCGAGCATATGTCATAAACTCCTCTTTGAGAAATTTGACAGATGTTGAATTGTTCTAGAGACCATGGTGTGTTATAACTTTGGTCGTATTATAAAGGAATGTACTAAATTATATAAGTTATATTTAAATAGTCATTTGAGGTACTTCTTTATTCTTTTACGATGTTAGTAATCGAGTAATAGTTTAAGGAGTTCACTCAAGTTTTTTTTTTTTTTAATGATGTCTTGTATTTCGAAACAACTTATTTCCTTTTAAGCTTTAACCGTTATGAGTGGGTTGTCAGCTTATCCATTTATTTTAATTATGCATTTGTTTTATACTCATGAACGATTATGAGTAGAGGAACATTTTATTCAACTAAAATCTGCCATCCCGTAAGAGATTGAACTCCACTTTTCTGTGTAGTTGCGAATTAAGTGGGCAATGAAGCCTTTATTCTTGAGTAGTGGATGGGTTGTTAAGTTTGCCAACCGCCACCTCACCTTCGTGGAGCTCCATCTTGGAGAGTGCTCACATAAGGTGGGAGATGTTCTTGCATGTCGGGTGAGATTCCCTTCTTGATAGGCATGGTCGGGAGTGGAGAGTCAGTTACACCTTCGCTGTGAGCGGGATTAAAGAGTAGTTTGGAGTTAGTTTTGAGGATATAGAATTCGGAGGAGAAGCAAAAGGAGTCTAAGAAAGGAGCTTCAAGGGCAACGGCTAAGAGAACAGCAAGTGCCTGGACCAGTTTGAAGCGAACTCCAGAGACTAACGACAGGTTCTCTATCTCACCTTGCTGCGCAGTCATAGTTTCCTAGTTATGAGTGATGTTTTCACAAACATTTGCAAATGAACATAGATTGTGTTTTGAAGATACAAAGTATTATTTATTAATAAACCGTAGCCTGTGTAAGTTATTATCATTAAAATGAAAGCATTGTATTTATCTGCTGCACTGCACTATGCCACACCAAAAGTGTAAAAACCACAGTTTATAGTATGTTTGACGAAGGTCGAGAATGAATGTGAAGCCAATGGTTTTACTTTAGAGGGTTTATAGTTAACATAGGGTGCAAATATGAGTATGAGTTGGATTCAAAACATCTCATAGCCCATACAAGTCGTAATGGCTAAACACTTGTCGACAGAGAATAAGATCTCTTTCGACAATCAGATACAAAACCTTGGCTCTAAAGGACAGTCAGTAATAGAGTGAAAGGCTTGTTTGTGTCAACCATCGACGGAGGATTGTTATTAGTGAGAGGTGTAAGACGTAACATGCAAGTCGATACAATCATCCTCTTTTTCAGAGTTAAAACTAGTCGGATTGACCATGGCGAAGTTGTTAACTAGCTATGAATAATAACAAGATTATATGCTTTTGAAGGTAATACATGTGCTATCAAAGTATTTAAACTATTGTTTTTCCAAGAAAAGACCTTATTGTTAATCCAATTATTATTATGAAGTCTTTACAAACAAGTAATGAGTCTTTTGTCAAGTCTCAAGTTTAGACTTACATGCAATCTAATTTGTTAGAAGAAACGTTATGACAAGGCTTTCCAATGAATAGGTCGATAAGATTATGCTATGTCGAAGATTTTGACACGTCGAAGTAGTACATTGTGAGTGTTAAAATTTAACGTAGGGTTTTCGAACATTGTATTCTTGAATTGTCTTTTAGAGAAGCCCTTCCAAAATGACAAAGATAAAGTTATGTCGACGAATCGACAGTCAAAGAATCGACAGTCGAAGAAGATTCCTTAGAATGTTTAATTTTAAACTTAGGGACTTCAATTATTTATGTTCTATAAATTGGTTTATAATAATCTCCTTCCAAAAACAACAAAGTTGGGTTTAGTGTCCACTCAAGAGTGGATAATTTAAACAATGGGCTAAACTTAGAAATCATTGTAGCAACGCAAAACATATCTGAATAATCAATGTGCTAGGAAACTATTCTTATATCGAGAAGACGGAGAGGTTTCCAGGAGTTTAGAGAAAGAGTAAATCTCAATGCCATGCGTTAATGCACGATGAAATTCAAACACCTTGAGGTCATCGAGGTTGTTATATAGAACTTATAAATAGGTAACTGTAGGATTGCGATTAATTTGAGTCGAGTGGGGTGGGTGAACTTAATTCATGCGTTGATACAACACTAATTAAATTTAAATCCTTTGGCCAAGGTAATGCATGATCCTCAAGTGTATTGTGTTGTTATATGGAGCCTCGTCAGACTCAGAGGTTAAATTTACCTCACTTTTATCAGCGCGGTTTCCCCCCAATTCCTGCGGGGTCAAAGAGCAGCGCCCCTTGCGGTGGTTTGGGGGCAGTGCCCCCAAGACGAGGTCAAGGGGTAGCGCCCCTTGCGGGGTCCAGGGGCAGCACCCCTACGCGTTCCCTGTCGCGATACAGGGTGGGGTTGAGGGGTAGCGCCCTTGCGGGGGCTCGGGGGCAGCGCCCCCGAAACCTCACACGATTTTTTATTCTTTTATAAAGGCATCGGGAGTTATTTTTCATGGACCGACATAAGAAAACCCTATTTTTGTAACCAACAAAAAGCTTGATAAAAAGCGGCTAAGGGTTAGGGTTTTGGTATTGTATTGTAGCATTTTGTAGCGGTATTGAGTTGCAAGGATTGTTGATTGTAATCGGTTTGATTTACTGGATAATAATATTGGACTCTCTGTTTGGTGGATGTAGCCTGAGTTTGGGTGAACCACATTAAAATTTGTCTCTCGTTGTTATTATTTCTGTGTATTTCCATTCCTCTGTTTTAATCTTTATTTGCATTTAATTGATATCTTCTGTTGGCTAACCCTAACACATTGAATGTTCACTGTGACTGGATGGTGTAGCTTGTGGAGAGGTCATGCATGACTAGAGGGTATCTAGGGGATTGCATGATAACAAGTCACGTAGGTCACAACACCAGAGCTCAGATGGCAAACACCATTGGTTATCCTAAGTCTATCCTCTTGAGTAGGGTAGGGCCACTTCTGGTTAGGAAGGAGTGCGGGAGATCGACAGTCTATGGTTGGAGGTTAAGCTCCTTGAAGATACTTTCTCTTCTTAATTCTTGAGGAATGTCAAGACTTGAATTTGGATGGTCGACAATCGAGATGCAGTGACAATGGTAAGTCCCTATTTTGGAATTGTACTAAGTAACTTTTGACATCAAATTGTATAATGTTGTAGATGATTATATCTTTTTGTATGAGCTAATATTTCATGATTATTGTTAAGTCGATGGATGAATTACTTGTTTATAGTAATTACTTTTCTGTTTTAAATTAAAATATATATATATATCTTTGGTTAAAACTTAGTTTTAGAGTGAATTCATAATTGGGTGTTACACCAATGTATGCATGTATGTATAAGTATATACCTCTTTATACATATCTATTTTATTGCTGTGATTCAATTTAGTCATGCAACTATTGTAACCTTTTTAAGATCGACTAATTGCATCGTCCCATGTGTCAAAACAAATCAGATATTAAAAAAATGTTTTTTTAATGTTTATTCATTATTTATGTCCCTAATTTGCAAAAAAAATTTACTGGTCCATGTGGCATTCCACGTAGACCCATGAAAATTGGGTGCGCATGTTCTGGCCTTTGATTTAGATACATATACATATACATATGTATATACATATTCATATACATAGACTTATACATATGTATATATATGTATATGTATATACATATACATACACATACACATACACATATACATATATGTATACATATAAATATACATATACATATACATATATGTATACATATAAATATACATATACATTATTATGTAAGTGATGCCTAGATTGGTGCGACAGTTGGGTTTGAATGTTTGTGGGGAAGGGTGCAAACTTTTATGATACGACTATTTTATTTCCAAGTTGGATCTTTACGGTGATATGTTAGATACAATTTCAAAACACTTACACTTGTTTGGCTGCCAACCTGTACTTGTTTTGTTAACAAATATATATGACTAAAGGTGCATTTAATATATGATTTGTGTTTGATCTCATCGTGCTTTTTTATGCAAGACATTTTCCTAACTTGTGGAGGACTGGTGTACCACTGTGGCAAATTAATCAATGGTACCTAAGAAAGCTACAATAGTTTGAGGACTGAATTGATGAAGCAAAACCTATGCAAAGAAGAACACCCCCAAATTAATCAATGGCACCAATCCCAAATTTATTTAAGGCACCAAAAAAGCTACAATAGTTGCATGACTGTATTGATGAAGCAGAACCTATGAATAATAAGACACCCCCAAAATTATCCAAGGCACCTAAAAAGGCTATCTATGTTGCATTACTGAATTGATGCAATTATTGCACCTAAGAAAGATACAATAGTTGCATGACTGAATAACATGAAGCGTAAACTATGAAAAAGATGACACCCTCAAATTAATCAATGGCACCTAAAAAAGCTACAATAGTTGCATTACTGAATTGATGAAGCTGAACCTATGAAAAACCTAACACCCCTAAATTTATCAATGGCACCTATAGAAGGTTACATAGTTGATGATTGAATTGATGAAGTGGAACCTATGAAAAACCTACACCCAAATTGTAAATGGAACCTAAAACTGGTAGAATAGATGATGACTGAATTGATGAAGTGGAACTTACAAACAAGATAACACCTACAAAATTATCTACATTACCTAAAAAAGATATAATAAATCCATGGCTGGATTGATGAAGCAGAACCTATGAAAAATAGAACACCCCCAAATATTTCTAAGGCATTCAACAAAAGGTACAATAATTGCATGACTGAATTGATGAATCATAACCTATGCAAAAGAGAACATCCCCAAATCTATGATAGTTGTATGACCAAATTGATTAAGTAGAAGCTATGAAAAAGATAACACCCCCAAATTAATCAATGGCACCTAAAAAAGCTACAATAGTTGCATTACTAAATTGATGAAGCAACACCTATGAAAAACCTAACACCCCCAAATTTATCAATGGCACCTAAAAAGGATACAATAGTTGCATTACTGAATAACATTAATCCAAACCAAATATGCCTTATGATGTATTATAACCCTCATTAATCAGTGGCACCAAAAAAAAGATGACACCCCGAAATTAATCAATGGCACCTAATAAAGATAATGCAAAAGAGAACACTCCCAAAGTTATCTAAGGCACCGGATTAGCCAACAATAGTTGTGTGACTGAATATATAGATGACACCTAAAAAAGCTACAATACTTGCATTACTGAATTGATGAAGCAACACATATGAAAAACCTAACACCCCAAGATTTATCCAAGGCACCAAACAAGGTTACACCCCCAAATTTATCTATGGCACCTAAAAAAGATAGAACAGTTACATGACTGAATAGATGAAGTAGAACCAATGAAAAAGAGAACCACATCTCATATCTTAAAAGGCATGTACAACATAAACATACTCAGGCACAACAAACTGGGAACCACATTTACATTTTATAGCAGGGAAACACAACTGTTTAACTATGACTGTAATGATTGCAATATAAACTGTAGGGAAACACAACTGCTAACCTATGACTGTAATGAAGAACAATATAAAGCTTACGAATGGAAAATAGTAAGAGTTTAACAAATCTCACATCTTTGGTGCATGACCAACTCATTCGCAGGCATAAATTATTGTGAAGTTAAATGATAACTTCTTTTTTACATGACTGAATTGATGAAGCACAACCCACAAAAAAGATAACACCCCCAAATTTATCTATGGCACCGAAAAAACCTACATGTTTTAAGTCACTGAATAGATGAAGCAAAACCTAATTAAACGACAAATCCATGCAATTATTTTTGGTTTATGAAACAGAGAACACACCCTCATATTTGCTACGACATCAAAGAAAACCTAACTGTAAGATAATGCAAAACCTACAAGAATACGATAACTAGAGTGAATGATAATGCAGAGCCTATTTGAAAAAGAACACCCAAGATTTATATTGGATTTATTTGTTACTGTAATGAAAAATAAACAACCCTAGATTTATCTATGGCACCAAAACAACCAACAATATTATTTGTTACTGTAATGAAAATAAAAACAACCCCTGATTTATCTATGGCACCGAAACAACCAACAATATTATTTGTTACTCTAATGACAAAAAAACAACCTCAGATTTATCTATGGCACCGAAACAACCAACAATATTGTTTGCTACTGTAATGAAATAAAAAACAACCCCATTTTAAAGGGAGCGATGGTTGAACAAAAGATTAATTTACATAGAATTAGTGTGTTTATGAACACAGATTCCATAGTGTTCAAAAACACGAAAGCTTCATACCAACAATGAATTCTGCAACAGAGAAAAGACAAAAAAAAATGCAAACACATTAAAACTTAATAATGGTGAGGCCTTAGTGAGCTTGCTCACCTAGGTCAAATGGAGTAATGTAGAAACCCTTGTAAATCTGCTTCACCTGCATGGCATCGACAAATGTGGGACATTGCATGGCGGAGCTCAAGCTGGGTTTGGTGTTAAACCATCGGCGCCTGGCTGAATCTTGTCTGGAGTCTGAGCGTAGCATGTTGTGGTGGCGGGCTGGAAGTTGTAGAGACCTCAAGCGAGCACCTTCTAGCGTCAAAGTGAAGAAAATTCAAGAAGATGGTGGATTGAAAGGCTCTAAAGTTGGCGAGTTGTGTGAGGCGCTGGGAGCATTGAATGCAGGGTGGCTCAAAGTTTACGCGGGATGTCGTGGAAGTAGTAAGAGGGGGCGTGCAATAAAGACGACTGTACAGAGGCATTGCAAGGGGCAGCGAGAGATTAATGTGAGGTAGTGGAGTGAAAGGGTGGTAGAGTGATTTTTGGTAATGTGGCAAGGCTTTCCACTTTGGATGTCGTGCCACACACCAATTGGCACTAGGACCAAGCACGTTTCGGTCGCATGGCAAAAAAATGTCATTTTTTTAAGATTGACTAATCGCGTCGTCCCATGTGTCAAAACAAATCAAATATTAATTTTTTTTTAATGTTTATTCATAATTTATTTATGATATTAATTGAAAACAAGTTTTATTTTATTTTATTTGCATTTTTTAAACCAGACTTGCAATTCCACATAGCCCCGGCAAACTTGTCTCACGCCTGTGAGCAGTTTTGAATTTGTTGTAGAACAGTGAAATTCACCTCTTTGCTCTTAATGCCTTTACAATAGTTTCAAATTTGCTGGAAACTAGTTAATATCATCTTCACACTTAATGCCTTTACAAACATCGTACCCACCCAAGAATTCCTGTCATCATTATGACTAATTTGTGTGAGCTGACATTGTTTTACATAATTTTGATTTAGACATGACAGAAATCTAAATGGATTAAATTATACAAATGTTATTGAAATTTATGTAATCATTAACATGAATTCAATGTCATATCAAATATTAAGTACTGTCAATTTGATTTTGTCGATTTGATTTGTTTTCAAGATTTTTCTTTGTTGGCTACTGGAATCACAATTATTTAATATCTACTAGCATACCTATATTTAAAAAATATATCTAAAGTATGCCAAGAGATAACCTTCTCGAGGCACCTATTTCCACCTATGTGTGGTACATTGATTAAAAAAATAGGCGCCTCGAGAAGGATATCTCTCAGCGTACTTTAGATATATTTTTAAAATATAGGTATGCTAGTAGCATCCGGAGCGACAAGCCTATTTCTAACTATATTATATAATTATAAGAATTATTATAATTAATTATAATATAGATTAGATATATTATATTATAATTATATATAATATTTATAAAATTTATTATTATAATATATTAATAATTAAAATTTTATATTATATTTAGGATTAGAGTTAGGGGTTAAAATTAGGGTTAGGGTTAGTGTTAGTATTAGAATTACGACCAAAATTATGGTTAGAATTATGTTAAATAGGGATAGATTTAGAAATACGGTTAGATTGAGGGTTTTGAGGCTTATAAAATAATGTTGAGTGTAATCTTATAGTTATGGTAAGAATTAGGGTTAGATTAATAATTATAATAATAACCCTAACCCTATTATAATCCTAACATGAATCTTGACCCTAATTCTAACCCTAATCATAATCCTATATGCAACCCTCGTTCTAACTCTATCTATAATTCTAACCATAACTATATCACTAATTCTAAACCTATCCCTAAGTCTATCACTAACTTGAATTCTATCCCTAACCTTAATTGTAAGTCTAATTCTTACCCTAATTCTAATAGTAACCTTAATTTTAACTCTAACCCTAACCCTAACTCTAACTGTAACTCTAACCCTAACATTATTTCTAATTCTAATTTTATCTCTAACCCTATTTCTAAGCCTAACCCTAACATTAATTCTAATTCTAACCTTTATTATAACCCTAACCCTAATTCTAACTCTAGCCCTAACCCTAACACTAATCCTAATTCTAACCCTCACCATAAACTTGATTCTAACCATAAACTTAATTCTAACATTGATTTGAACCCTAACCCTAATTCTCGCCCTGACTCTAACCCTTATTATAATAATAACCCTAACCCTAACCCTTATTATAATAATAACCCTAACCCTATTAGTAACCCTAATTTTAATTCTTACTCTAATTATAATTATAATCCCAACATGAATCTTGAACCTAATTCTAACCCTAATCATAAGCCTATATGCAACCCTAGTTCTAACCCTATATATAATTCTAACCATAACTATATCCCTAATTCTAAACCTAAACCTAAACTTAAAACTAAACCTAATGCTAATCCTAATTCTAAGCCCAACCATGAAATTGATTCTAAACATAATTTTAATTCTAACACTAATTTGATCCCTAACACTTACCCAAACCTTAGTTCTAACCCTAACACTAATTATCACTCTAACCCTACTTTTGATCCTAATTCTTATTATAATTCTCATGCTATTTTTAATTGTAACCCTAAAAATAGCTCTGATTTTAACCATAACCCTAACTCTAACCCTAATCCTGATTGTAAGTGAAACCCAAACCCTAACCCTAACCTTAACCTTATTTCTAACCCTAACCCTAATTCTCACCCTAACCCTAATCCTTATTATAATCCTAACCCTACTTTTGACCCTAATTCTCATTGTAATTGTCACCCTATTTTTAACTGTAACCCTAAACATAGCTCTAATTTTAACCCTAACCCTAACCCTAACCCTAACCCTAACTATAACCCTAATAGTGACCATAATTCAAACCCTAAACCTAACCTTAGTAGTAACCTTAACCCTAATTGTAACATTAACCTTAACTCTAATTCTAAAAATAACCCTAATTATAGTCCTAACCCTAACCCTAATTCTAACCCTAACCCTAGCCTAATTCTAACCTTCACCCTAATTCTAATTTAAACCCTAACCCTAACCTTAGTTATAACCCTAACCCTGATATCTCACCCTAACCCTAACCCTTATTATAACCGTACTTTTGACCCTAATTCTCATTTTAATTTTCTCCCTATTTTAACTGTAACTCTAATTATAATTATAATTCTAACCCCTATCCTAACCCTAATTATAACTACAATTCCAACCCTAACTCTAATTTTGACCGTAACCCTAACCCTAATTTAACCCTAACCCTAACCATAATTCTAACCCTAACCCTAATTCTAACTCTAACCCTATCCCTAACCCTAATTCTAACCCTAACCCTAAAGCTTATTCTAACTCTAAACATATCTCTAATTTTAACCCTAACCCTAACCCTATCTCTAATTCTACCCTTGACCATAATTCAACCCCTAACCCTAACCTTAATACTAACCTTAACCTTTATTGTAACCTAACCCTAACTCTAATTCTAACATTAACCCTAACCCTAATTTAACCCTAACCATAAACATAATTCTAATCCTAACGTTAATTCTAACTCTAACACTAACCCTAATTCTAACACTAACCCTAACCTTATTTCTAACTCTAATTTTAGCCTTAACCCTAATTTTCAGGCTAACCCTAACCTTAATTAAAATAGTGCATTCTATACTCTACTTTGCTTTATTTTAATAAAAAGGAAATACCAATTAATGTATTATATCAACCCAAAATGAATTTAGATACTCATTTCATTTGCACTCAATGGTGACTTCCCCTTAATATTGTTTGCATTAAATAAAATAATAATTACCTTTTTAAAATTATTTGCATACATTAATTTAAAAATAATACACTCCTAAATTAATTTAAATAAACCAATAATCTCATTTGATTTCACTTATATTTATTCTACAACTAAATTAATTACTTAATTTAATTTTAATTTAAATAATTTAATTACAATTAAATAACTTTCTCACTTAAATGTAGGTTTGAAAAAAAAAATTTATTAAAAAAAATAATAAAAATAGCACTAATTCTAATAAATTAAAATTTAAAGGCAACCTTTCTAAAAAAACATTACTAAATAGATAAATTGGTAACATGGAATAAGTATATGAAACTAAATTTAAGGAAAAGAAAAAGAATTAGTTAAGAAGCATATAAAACATATCTCCTACTCAATTCATTTTCATTTTTCTCAATTCTTCTTATCTTTCATTTATCTCTGCACAATGGAGGAGAAACTTCTGGAACAATATTGAAATACCCTATTCTCATCTCCTTACCCCATTCTTGAAGTTATATTTTTTTTGTCACTCCTTGTTTATGTGTTTATTAATTTAAATTATTTTTTGTTTTGAAACCCTAATTTTGAATTCTCTTGTTTTGTGTTAAGATCACAGATCTGAAGCTTTCAAGTGTTGCATGATGCAAAAATGGTCTACAAAGATAAATATTATGAAATCTCTCTCTTTTCTTTTGTAAGGAATGGATCAATATAAAATTTAACATTAATATTTATTTCTTGTTTTAAAAGCAAAATGGTTTACTACAGATTTGATTTGATTCCAATATCTTAAATACAATTAATATTTTATATAAAATTAAACAACAAATAAGAAAATAATTTTTTTTCTTAAATTTAAAATAAAATTTTAATATAAAAAGTTAAATAAGTTAACATCAAATTTAAGTCTTGGTAATTTCAAATCCTAATTTTCATTTAGCACACAATATGATTACATTCCTTTTAAAAAATCAATTTTAAACAATATTTACTATAATTAAGTCAAGTTGGCTACATTATAGGAATCCATATTGATTTTCCCTAATATGCTTTCTTTTATTTTTAACCATTATTGTTTCCCTTTTTATTTTAAAGTTTCCTTGATTTAAAAAAATATATATATATTATTTTTTTTATTTATTTATTTTTTTAAATTATGAATTTTTATTTGTTGTTTTTTATATTTAATAATTTTTTATTTCCTTTTGTCTAGGATTATGATGTGGTTTTGGCATGTTTTCTTTTATTTTTTAGCCATTGTTTTTATCTTTAACTTCTTTTGGTATGCTTTCTTTTATTTTTAACCATTGTTTTTATCTTTAACTTCTCTTTAATATTGTATAACTTAATAATTTTATTAAAAACTAAATCTTTTTTAAAATTAAATTCAAATTAAAACAACTACTATTATTAGTGAGCTATTTTTTTAATAAAATGAAAGGTTTTAATAACGTGGCCAGCTTGCTATTTTTTAATTTCTTTTTTTATTTGCTATCATTTTTGTGCTTACTGCCATACCTTGCAATGGCAGTTACGCATAGAGGCATTACTGCCACATTTATTATTATTACGTATAGAATCTTATTTTTTTTTTAAATTAGACTCTTATAAAATTATACGGAATTTTGGAATCTTTGCGCTCTTCAACTCCACCCCTGCTGTGACTGTAGAAACGCATCTCGGCGTAATTATTTAGTTGCATAGTTACTGTTGTCCATTTCGTGCCCTCCCACTGCCCTAGAACATGCTGCATCGCCCAAACTGTGTTTTAATACATTCCAATTCACTGATTGTGCAGAAGATGAATTACAGTTGAGCAGACACAGTTGAGGAACAACTTGAACAGCAAACAACAACAGTATGTTTACTTTCATATATGCTTAGTTTTCCATACCTTTGCCAGAATTATATCACAGGAATACGCATTTTTCTGAATAGAAAATCTTGCTCTAGTTTTTGGTCCCTCTACTTTCTTGCTTTTTATTTTCCTAACTTTTCTCTCTCCACGCACTCAGCTTTTCGGTCTGGTTAGTTTGATATTCTAGTTTGCCTAAACCGTTTCTTCTGTTTTAAATATTTTGTTTTCCGTCAATAGCATTTTGCTCTCGTTTGACTAGGGAGCAAAATTAAGCAACTATGGACAGCAATGTAGGAGAAATGCAGAAAAAATTGGGAGGGCTTCAGGATTCTCAAAAGCTGCAAGGACAAGCGGAGAGTTCTTCGGTTGCAGAGTTGCTTGATTTGCGGGCCAAAGGCAACCAACGGTTTCTACACAAGGACTGGAAAGGGGCAATTACGTGTTATTCTGAATGCATAGACTTTGCTGTGAAGGATCTTCTTGTGAGTTGTTATTCTAACAGGGCAGAGGCATTGTTAAAGCTGAAAGAGTACGGGAAAGCAGTAGAAGACTGCGAGAAGGCGCTGCAACTTCAATCCACACATCTCAAATCCCTCTGTCGTAAGGGCAGGGCTTTGCATGGGCTCAAAGAGTACAACTTAGCCTGTTCATGCTTTCAACTGGCACTAGAGCAATTTCCAGCTGTCAAGGAAATAAAGTCTCTCTATCAGAAATCGAAGAAGCTGAATGAAGAGAACCAGCAAGGTAAGTTTGATCTCTCTGCCTATTTTCTAAATGGTTGCAGGCCGGATGATATTCCAGAGGTGAGTAATTATATTGGTCCGGTGATTATTAAAAAGTCGCCTGTGCATGGTCGAGGTTTGTTTGCTACCAAGGATATTGAGATCGGATATACTGTGCTTGTGGAGAATGCTATGGCATCTATCGCAGGCCTATGGCCCTTGGTCAGAGCGTGCTTAATGGTTTTATTCAAGACACAGTTGAGCAAGCAGCCGCTTGCGCAATGTCATGTCCCAGGATTTTGCGGCAATTGCAGCAACTTACCAATTCATCTTGGATAAAGGAGACAGAGGTTCCAGACATGGAACTGCTCACAGTAAATAAAGGCAATTGGAACAAATTTGGGGAAAACCCGAACAATTTACATATCGACACGTTTAAACTCAGAAAGGCTATGGAGCTCAACAATCTACTCACACATATTAGCCAGGATGAAGAAAAACCAGTGAAGGAGGATGAACATGATGTGAACTGCAATGTAGGGTTTTGGAATAAGATGGGCAAAATAGAGCAATGCGGGTTTTGGGGGCTTCCATCTTTCATCAATCATTCATGTTTTCCAAATGCTAAATGCATGGTGGTGGGAAAAGCAATGTTCATTATAGCTGTGAGAGAAATTGCTGCAGAAGAGGAAATAACTGTGTCTTACTTCAGAAGCCTTTGTCCACTGGTGCAACACGAGAGCCGTTTTATACAATTGGGGTTTCGCTGTAAGTGTAAGCGGTGTGTGTTGGAAGGCGCTCTTGGTCCGTCTTTCGAAAAACTGAGTCATATAATCAACAATTATTGCAACTCTTTGTTTCACCAAACAGAGCCAACAAAGGTTTCATCCAGAGACATGCAGTCCATGGTAGAACTCGCTCTGCTGTTGGAAAATATTGATGTCCGGGATGAAGAGAAGCAACTCATCAGTGCCTCATTTTGTTCTTTGTACAAATTTATCTTTGCCGCTGTTCTGGAATATCCTGATTTTCGTGTGCTATCACAGTCGCTTCCTACAAAATTGGAAGTGGCAGAGTCATTGCGGCATGCTGATCCAAGTTGTACTATCTCCCTGGAGCTATTTCAGATGCTTGTAGAGGAAGCTCATGGACAACAGAGGGATTTGCTTCTTCAAAAGACAATGGAAAACGGCATAACCATATTTGGAAAACAGAAAGAACATGTTCTTAAAGCTCTAGCAGCCTCATCATTTAATGCACGTTTTCAAACCGTCAGGATCTGGAATGCCGATGAGATTTATGTTTCAATAACGATGTAGTATTGTTTGAAGTTGTTGTACTAATCTCTGGCTGTTGCACTAATCTCTGGCTGTTGTAATGTTGCAAGGTTTTTTAAATCAGTAATGTTAAATTTTAGTTTCTTGGCTGTTGCAGGCTTTTTAAAATATCAGTAATGTTAACCTCTTCTAAACATTTTTTTAAATGTTGAAATAAGTAAAAAAATTACAAATTATATACAATTATTCATATGATAGAACATTTACGAAGTACATATAAATGAATAACTCTCGGAAAGGAACTTATATACAACACTTACAGTCCAAGAGAGGGCACAAATGGCTAATACAATACAACCAAAACAAAGAAAAAATTCCTCACTAACAATTGTGCGGTTAGGGCAACGATGCTCACAATTAATATTGAGATGTCTTAATTTGGAGACCATAGTTTGTAAACCTTGTAAACCTATTAGCAAACAGTGTGAATAATATTCATATCATGGAGATTGGTTCTAATGATATTGAAGAAGGCAAAAATCTTAGAAGAGGCAAATAGCTTGTACGAGACTCTTTGACTATCTAAGCTATCTTTCAGGTAACTCATCATGTTTACCATTCATAGCCTAAAGCTGAAAACTTAGACTAGTGACCTGATTTGCAAGCTCCTCATTGACCTTGAGCTACTCCTTAAGAACCTTAGACAAATTTATCAACTGTAGGGATAAACTAGTGTTGCAAATTTGCATTTCAACCTTGAAAGGAAGGATAGAGTGTGATAAAACAACCAAATAATGTAACTTCCATATTTGTTTGATAATCACTTGATGGAAAGTATTATTGATCAAATTGAAAGATAAGGTTATACTAAGGAGGGAAGATTTCCATGATCGAAATTTTTGGCAAAGGGTAGGGAAGGAGTATGAGAGGGTTGATCAAAGCTTATGGGCATGACAGCCAACCAAAAACATTGCTTGATGGACTGTTTCCTACCATAGAAGGGACAAGTGGGACGTGGAAAAATGAAATTTAGGCAATCCCCAATACGAAGTTTGGCTTAAAGGAGTTTTGATGTGGTGAGTTGAGACAAAGCATCTAGTTTGGATTACTGAATTTGTAAATTGTGTGTTCAATTTAGTTTAGCTAACCTTACACTTCCATTTAGCATTGAGACAAAATTTTAAAGGAAGTGAAAGCAAAAGTTTCTTATAAAACTCTTTTTAGGGTAATGAAACGAATGTTGTGACCATTGATCCATTTCTAGTCTTTTATGAAGATGGAATTATAGATTGTCAATAAAGGATAGAAATGTTAGGTGGAACAAGCTTCTATAGATCAAGCACATGTTTCTTGCTAATACAATTTAGGATTAAACAAGTCTTGAGTTGTTGCCAAGTTTTCCAAGCGAAGTTTATAATATCCCATAAATCTCTAAACACATGAATACTCTTTTTGAAGATGCACTTACCTCTAAACTGAGGAAATATCCTTAAAGATTTGTAATTTTGCTAGATTAGATGGTTGCACCAAATAGAAGAGGTGGCAAACCTTGACCATGTTGAAGGGACTAATCAGGAAAGACATTGAGAGACCAATTGCTAAGCCTTGCATAAATTATTGTAGGGGGGCAAACTCATGAGTCCTAAAAGTAATGAGCCATAATGACTTTACATATGAATGCACCATCTCAAGGGCTACTAGTTGAAGTGGATTAAATATGGAAGAAAATCAACTTCTTCCAAGGTGCAACCCCTTCTACTGGCCTCACAATCTATTTTCTTGTAAGACAAATCCACTGGATATATAGGTTGATAATCCCAAGTCCACCTTTATTTTTAGGAAGAATGTAATGAATCCTAAAAGTTGTAGGCAAACCCTTCTTGTTACCCCATTTAGCCCATAAGAAGCTCTAAATAAGTTTAGTTAGCTAGTTATAATAGCTCTTAATGGGCATCAAACAACAGGGAACATAGACATGGCTCACCAAAAGGGATTTTATTAGTGGCTTGAATGCACCTAGCTAGGAACAAATACTAGTTACACTAAGATAAGAGCTTTATTTTGACCTTAAGTATTCAAATACCAATTCCATACATCTTTTAGAGAAACACCAATCCCAAAAGGGATGTTGAGATATTTGGTAATGGTTCCATGCCTATGTTATTTCCTTCGTTAGGAATCCAAGGTGGATGAAGCTTAGGACGTGTCATCCAAAATTTAGTCTTATGTATTGCAAATTGAGATCTTGAGACCACATAGTAGATATCTCTAATAGAGACTATACACTATATTAGACACCTCCTTGGTTAAGTTTTGAATAAAAACATACTATCATCAATAAAATGTCAGTTGAGGGATTTAGTATTACAAGGAAGGGAGATGCCACAAATAAGATTGATAGAAAGAGCATGTTGGAAGAGGTAGTTGAGAGCATCAATGGTAAGAACATAAAGGAATGTGGCAAGATGATAATTCTTGGTGAATGGATTTTTGGAGGGGAAGTCAAGGTTAGAGGGAGTTGTTCATTGCTAGCCTAACATTGTCTTTCATAAACAACATTCTAACATGGTCACAAATCCTTGTACTAAATCCCAACCAATGTAGCATCTTAAGGATGAAGGGCCAAAGAATGTGGCAGTAAGCTTTATCAAAATCTGACTTAGGAAATAATCTTGACCAATTTGTTGTGCCTACTAAGCAGTCTCCCAAGCAAGCACTAAGTATTCCATAGTTAATTGACCACCTATGAATCCAATTTGTTTAGGTCTCACAATTTGCTAAGTAATATTCTTTATTCTTTTAGCCAAGGCTTTGGAAATTATCTTATGGGAAGTTTTGAGTAGGTAATTTAGGCCACCAACATTTCATTGTGTCCTCTTGTTTACCCTTAGGAATGAGTTTGAACAAGATTTGGTTAATAACAACCCCTAGTGAACTAGTCTGAACGCATTCCAAGTAGAAAAAGTAGAAGTCTTCTTAGCAAAGAGCCCTATATAGTTCATCCAATCCAAGACTCTTTTCCATATCCATCCAATGCATTGGCTAATTATTTTTTTCCATTAAAAGGTGTTGATCAATACTCAAGATCAATTTTATAAGAGATGCAACCACCAATAGTCTTCTCTAAATGGGAGTGAGAGGATCTTTAGCTAAATCATCAGTGAATAACTACCTATAGTAGTAATGGAAAGTTTGAATCATGATCATATCAAGACTAGAATTAGAATAACCATTAGTATGTTTAATGACTAAAATATTCTCTTTTATGTTTATGTTATAGAAATTGAAAGAAAAGTTTTGATCCCTTATCTCCATATTTAATTTGCTGAAGCTATTCCCACATTTGATCTCCTTTACCCTTGCAAAAAACCAACTTTTGAAGATAATTATCTATGTGGGTGACTAATTACTAGAGAGGAATACTAATGGGTTTACCTTTTAGGAGCATATAGTCATGGACAATCTGTCCTTTGAGAAATTTTCTAGAATTTGATGTTTACCAATAGCCCTTCTACCATAGTCCCAAAGAAATAAGGTTAAATATTTGATTATTCTCTCCCACCAACTAATCCATCTACCCTACTATGGTTTAGGCTAAAATTTTTAAGTAGCTAAAAGACCATTATTGTAATCTTGGTTCTATTGAGAGCTTTCTCAACACATCCCTGTTCCTCTTGAACTGGGGACCCACTTTTTAGCTCTTATGCTCTTTTGTCCCTTTTTATTGCTCCTTAGTGCCTTTATGGGCCTTCCAATTTGTTAAAGACGATGCAAATAACTAATATGTGATCTTGTCACTTCATTTAATAAGTGTTATCTCACACTTGAGCTCTATTTATTCATGTTCATATTTGTTCAAGCTCTATTTAATCAATCATAGTGGCTATGTTAAATTCAAATCTACCAACCTAAGCTTAAAGTTCCTTCCACTCAAATTTAAATTCAATGCGCTCAATGATTAATGGTCCTATTTGACCAATGTTAATAGATTATCACTCCCATTCACATCATCTATGTGTCATGATACCATTTATGGTGTTGGTTTCTCATGTTGATCTCCTCATTTCATGTTGATAGTTAGATGAGATCTCACCCAATGCCTCTTACAATCCTTCTCTAACACAATGAGAACCTCCTCCTATAGATTTCACGAGCCCATGGATTCCACATCCCCCTTTGATTGCATAGTTCATATGACTAATGTTCATCTGCACATTGTGTATGTATAGGTCACTAAGATCACTAGTCCCACCACATGCCAATTGAGCTTCTTTACAACAAATAGCATAGATCCCCACATAAACTAGAGATCTCACCTCTGAAGACTTGGACCAACCATTTATCTTGGACCTCATTGCATATCTCTTGTCATCTAGTGCTAAAAATATGTAATCATTCCCCTCCACATTATGAGAGTGTTGGAGTACTTGGTAACACTGAGAGGGGGGGGGGTGAATCAATGTTACAGGAAACAAAATAAATTTTCACACTTTGTTATAGATTTGAACATCAAACATGAATGCTATTTTCAATACTCATTAATGCATGAACCAATGTATTAGAGAGATAAGTGATCATGTACTATGAACATATGAATCAAATAGCAAATAACAAAATAACACTATGAAGTAGAATACAAATAGCATAAAACAGAGATTTTTAGGAGTGGAAACCCTTTGGCGTAGAAAACCACTCAATGAAAATGCCTCACTGGCTACAGTCATTTCTGCCTCACTGGCTTATAATTGAATCTCACTGATTACATGCCTCACTGGCTACTATTTGCCTCACTAGCTTTTTAACATTGCCTCACTGGCTATTTGTGCCTCACTGGCATATTTCAATCCATACAATGAATAATACAGTCTAATACAGAGGGTTACTCTATTTCTCTTTGCTCAATATCTCAGATATATTGTCAACAATAATGTTCTCTTACACACACACACTTCTTCATATCAACACCAGATATATATTCACAAATAAACTCTCTTTCTCTCATCATACAGTTTTCAAAAATAACTGTGCCAATAAAATAGTTTCAAGAAGTTCCTAAATGTCAAAGTAGTTAAGGTCGAATGACCTCATGTAACACAATTATATGCCTTTGAAAATACAATGATATCAACTGTATGTTGAGTTAAACAGAGTTATTTGTTCAAGTCCTTTACAAACCCAAAACTGCCATTCAACCCAAAAGTTCATTCTGAGATAGCTATAACTTCTCATAACAAAGTATTACAAATCCATAACAAAGCCTTGAAACCACTTTCTAAACCATAGTTAACAACCTCTATTAATAGAATTTTAAAACCCAAATGAAGAAGCATTGATTTTGTTTTTAAAACCCTAATCACCATTGTTATGGGTGATGAAGCAAAAAGAATTATTTTCAAATAAATGAAAACCCATAACAGAAAAACAATACCCATAACTGTCCCTGCTCGAGTTCAAACAATAAAGAAAGAAACTAAATGAAGACTTCAAGTAACAATATCACCTAGTGAGTTGATCATCATAAACATTTGCTAAAGAAATGAAGTCAAAGACCTTTACCAAAATGTGTTTTCTGCTTAGCTTTGTCATGTCAACTATGATTCCCAAAAGATCTGTCAAATATTCATGGTGATTTTTGCATATTGTTCCATGATTACATAAAAATATGAAACCCTAGCTCACTTCTGACATAGACCAAGATAAAACTTTGAAAAATGAAATAGTTTGATTTTCTTTTTCCCTGATAATATCAAGTGACCTATGTTCTCGGTGTGCCCTAAAGAGGGCCAGTGGAATTCAAAAAAAAAACTCTCCTTTTACTTGTTGAAAAGGCTGACAACCTGTCCAGCAAGTTTATTCCATTACATGCCCGATAAGAATATGAACAAAGTGTATTACAAGTTGTGCACTAGGAAATATAAGTCATTTATGACTAGTGAAGCCCCTTAACAACTTAAGGAGTGTGTATCTTTCAAAGCATGATAAACCAACTTATAATATCATCAAAAATGTCCTCCAAAACAAAAGATGAGAAAATGCTTATAGTGCCCCTCATTCACCTTTAAAGCAATATAATAAATGAATATCCTTTGAAGCAAACAAATGACATTGTGAAGTCTTTATGACTCTGTCATGAAGATTAAAGATGATGACATGTATCATGGAAATGAAGATGTGTCAAAGCAGTGCCAAAGCCTAGCCAAGTTGCATTAAATGTCAACATAATAATATGATACCAAATTAGGAACATGTCAACTATATAGATCACTGGTAGGTACCAATACTTATAACTATTGTACTGTAGAGCATGGACTAGCAACTGTGAAAATGAGATCATAATGATACCGGACCAAGGATACCATCACATGCTACACATCATATATCAAATGAAGTGAGTATAAAAAGCCAACCATGATAATGATACCATATACAATGCAAGTGCCAACTAATGAGCATTGTTACAGATCATAAATACCAACAACCAATGTGTCAAGCATATGTCAGCATCAAATGCTAGGAACTGTGAAGATCACTGGATACTATGTCAACATGCCACTATGTCATGAGCACAAATGCCACTACCACTATGCTAGCATGATACAAAAAGATAATGTCATGAATGCCCATTGTCTAGATCACAACAACAACTGAAGAACAACAAACTGAACTGCAATGTGAAAGAGAATCAACTGAACTGAGCATGGGCCAACAACATAATGGACTGAACTAGAACCAAAATGATATGATGGAACCATAGAAAACCAAACATGATATGATGTTACCATAGGAACATGAGAAACCATTATCATGTGACATGAACATGAACAAGCTAGGACTAACACCATATCCAACTAAGAAGGATTGTGTCTTTGACATCAAGGACAACAATTGAGGACAACAAACTCCCCCTTTGTCCATGATGGCAAAACACAACTCTCTCTCCCCCTTTTTGTCATCAAAGACAAAGGGAGGAAGGAAAGTGTGCCAATGCCTCCAAGTAATAACATAAATATGAGATCTGAAATGAAAAAGTAAAACTCAGAATATAAAGCATACAAAATATACCATGAGTGTCCCATGAAGAAGAAGCATCCAAACCATTTGTAACAGAAACTATACTGTTAGCACCATGATGAGCATAAGCATGTATCAAAAAGGACAACAACTGAATATGCTAATAACATAACACTGTCACAACTATATCAAAGATCAATCACCAAAAAATAATAGTAGAGCAGAGAATACAAATAACTGAGTCTACCTCCCATATGACAATAATACCGAAAGCAAAACAAACAACCTCTTCACCATTGTCACCAAAATGCACAGCAACACCAGAATATACCACCTAATACAGCCTAAGTAGTCACTAAGATAGATATTGAGGCATGCACAATTGCAACTACACATTGCAACACCACTAATCACTGCTAGTCACTGACCTCTGTCCATCAGCAATTATAAAAAAAACATATAGACTGTCAAAGACCAAAGCAACTTTGTCATCATAGAGCTGTCACTACAGAGCACATAGAGATTGTCAACATCACTGTCATCACAGAGCACATGGAGACCTTTCTTTGACAAAAAGGAATTGTCACTGTGTGTCTCAAGGCAATTATTATCAAAACATCATATCATTGTCTAAGATACATATAACAATGTATCATGTCATTGATTGCATACTAAACCAAAATCAACATGTAACTTTATTGCCTTTCATATCAACATCGGACATAACAAACCAAGAGATGAGTTCTCAACACTTGTATAATCAAGTCATCACGCTTCACTGATATGCTTGATTGCAGACTGTATATCAACAACTCTGACAAGCACATATCCTAACATATCTCCTGATCTGACAAGAGTACATCAACTCAAATCAACCAACTCCACACTGTACATTTTTTAATCTCAAAGACAAACATGTACAAACTATTATCAGGAAATATAGTCACTACCATCTTTTGACATCAGTGAAGAAATGGAGTCCTATGCTATCACAAACATTGCTCAATACTTTTCACAAACACTATCAAGTATCACTGTCCAAACTAGGGAGCATGCATTATTTCAAGGTCTGAACTGTTGCTTGATTTATCTTAGTAACAATATCAAGACAACTATAATATCATAGGATAGTTAACATACTGCTTCAACTAAGAAAATAGTCCACTACATTGTCATACACTAATCCTTTTCACATATCTAATTATATAGCATTGGAATACACTGTTACTGAGCACAAGAGGTCACTAAACAAGTCTGATACCACTTGATACTTCTAATTAAAACTATGGTGGATTGATGGTAATACTACTACATCTTGCATACAAGTCTACCATGGCACTTGCAATTACAACATCAACAAACCTTTATACTAGGATGGATGCCTTATCCTATTCCAAAGCTCTGCACCGGCTATAAGAATGCTTGCAATGTTTGTAGAGTCTACTACTATACCTGCCAATTGCATTTTCTTGAATAATGTTAAAATCTTTTCAACAAATCTATGATGTGTAACAATCAAACCCAACTATTTTTGATACCATATCAAATTGCAAACAAGGATTTCACTTCACCTGCTAACAACAAGCATGAAGAGATGTAGAAGATCACTGTCAACCATTAAAGAGTATTGTCAAGCCAACTGTTCAATCACAGCAACAATAACTTGTTTCACCTTCACAACATTGCCAAAGAAAATACATGGCTTCCAATCCTATGAAGAACCAGAAACATTGACCACATAGTCTACGGTACTATCTAATGTCAGGACTTACACTCTTTTATAACTTTTGCAAATCAAACCAAACCAATTTAAGATTCACTCATAACTTCCTTGTCTTCTCTAGGGGCTGAAGGGTAAAACACTAACCTGCTCCCCCTTACCTCATGCTGATCCTTCAAACACTTTGTGATGTCTCTTATGTAACATGCACAATATTAGGGTTTTATTTTCTTCTCTAAACCTTTAAAGGATCTTTCCTTTGCCTAATCAAGTCATCTATTTTCTTATTGTTTCTAGATGATTTCTTCAACTTACTTCTACAATGTTGTGCCTTATGTCCAAACTTATGGCATCTATAGCATATCATATTGTTGTATTGACCAAAAGAAAAGTAACTTCTTTTAGGTAATCTTAGAAAGTTTCTATAATCATATCTTTCATGGACCCAACAATTTCTTTCTAGATGCCCAACTTTATTGCAGTTGTAACGCACATCACTATAATCCTGATTTGACAAATTATTAAAGCTTTTCTTCTTGTTCCAACCAAAGACATTTCTTTCACAATTTCTAGCTCTGTGACCATAAACATGGTACAAATAGTAGTAACCATGGTACTGAGAATAGTTATACCTGACCGAATGATGTTGCCTAGTAGATGAAGGTCTTTAATGCCTGTTCATACTGCTTCTATCAGCAACTTTATCTTTTTCTTCCTTCTTGACTTCACTCTTAGGGGAAGCAGAATGAAATGTCAGATCTATCTTCTTCCTAGGAGCATTTCTTGTCTTAGTACATTCTCCTTTTTCATAACCCAAGCCAATAGTATTCCTGCAAAACCTTTGCTTGCTTAACATGTCATTTAGACTGTTAGTACTCTTTTCAAACTGAATATTCTTTTGCAGCTTTGAAGATGCTTCTTCAAAATCCTTTCTCAAAGAGACTATTTCTTTCTCTAACTTCAGACATTCTATTCTTTTTACTTCAAGATCATAATTTGTTACATCTATTATTCTTTTGGCTTCCTCTATTTCAATCCTTAGGCTAAGAGTTAGCTTATTTGAATCTTCAACTTGACCTCTTAAATCTACAATCAAGTTTCTTGCCTCTTCAAGTTCTAAAGAGACTTTTGCAAGATCAGAAAGTACCTTTTTCTTGGAGTCTTCTTGTTGAAATTGATTTTCTAATCTTCAGTTTTCTTTACTAAGTTGATTGATTGTATCTAGGGCACATAGAAGTTCTCCTTCAACATCAACTTCACAATCATCTTCGTCAAACTCCAGTCCATCTTCATCCTAAAAAAAATCTTCTTCAACATCATCAATTTCAACTACAAAATCATCAAGTTCTTGTCTACTAATATTCACATTGTCAAGACTCATAACTTCAGGACTAATCTCTTTGTGACATTTTGTATCTACATTCATGGTTGACTCATGCAACAACTCATTGCTAGACTTAATTGAGGCTTGATTTTCAATTTGTTGATCAACAATTTTCTTTTATCTATTTGAGGTCTTAATTCTTCTACCCTTTCCCATGGTACTCCGCTATCAGGACCTACCCAAGTCAGTTAGACTTCAAATAGGGAACCTATGCTCTGATACCACTTGTTGGAGTACTTGGTAACACCGAGAGGGGGGGTTGAATCAGTGTTACAGGAAACAAAACAAATTTTCACACTTTGTTATAATTTTGAACATCAAACATGAATGTTGTTTTCAATACTCATTAATGCATGAACCATTGTATTAGAGAGATAAGTGATCATGTACTATGAACATATGAATAAAATAGCAAATAACAAAATAACACTATGAAGCAAAAGACAAATAGCATAACACAAAGAATTTTAGGAGTGGAAACCCTCTAGAGTAGAAAACCACTCAATGAAAATGCCTCACTGGATTATGTAATAAATTTGCCTCACTGACTACAATCATTTCTGCCTCACTGGCTTATAATTGAATCTCACTGATTACAGGCCTCACTGGCTACTATTTGCCTCATTGGCATTTTAACATTGCCTCACTGGCTATTTGTGCCTCACTGGTATATTTCAATCCATACAATGAATAATACAATTTAATACAGAGGGTTACTATGTTTCTCTTTGCTTAATATCTCAAATATATTGTCAACAATAATGTTCTATTACACACACACACACTTCTTCATATCAACACCAGATATATATTCACAAATAAACTCTCTTTCTCTCATCATACAGTTTTCAAAAATAACTGTGCCAATAAAACAGTTTCAAGAAGTTCCCAACTGTCAAAGTAGTTAAGATCGAATGACCTCATGTAACACAATAATATGCCTTTGAAAATACAATGATATCAACTGTATGTTGAGTTAAACAGAGTTATTTGTTCAAGTCCTTTACAAACCCAAAACTACCATTCAACCTAAAAGTTCATTTTGAGACAGCTATAACTACTCATAACAAAGTATTACAAGTCTATAACAAAGCCTTGAAACCACTTTCTAAACCATATTTAACAACCTCTGTTAATAGCATTTTAAAACTTGAATGAAGAAGCATTGATTTTGTTTTTAAAACCCTAATCACCATCGTTATGGGTGATGAAGCAAAAAGAATTATTTTCAAATAAATGAAACCCCATAATAGAAAAACAATACCCATAACTGTCGCTGCCTGAGTTCAAATAATAAATCAAGAAACTTAATGAAGAGTTCAAGTAACAATATCACCTGGTGAGTTGATCGTCATAAATATTTGCTGAAGAAATGAAGTCAAAGACCTTTACCAAAACATGTTTTCTTCTTAGCTTTGTCATGTCAACTATGATTCCCAAAAGATCTATCAAAGATTCATGGTGATTTCTGCATATTGTTCCATGATTACATAAGGATATGAAACCCTAGATCACTACTGACATATACCAAGATAAAACTTTGAAAAACAAAATAGTTTGATTTTCTTTTTGCCCAATAATATCAAGTGACTTGTGCTCTCGATGTGCCCTAAATAGGGTCGGTGGAGTTCAAACAAAAAACTCTCCTTTTACCTGTTGAAAAGGTCGACAACCTACCTAGCAGGTTTATTCCATTACATGCCTGATAAGAATATTCAAAGTGTATTACAAGTTGTGCACTAGGAAATATAAGTCATTTGTGACTAGTGAAGCCCCTTAACAACTTAAAGAGTGTGTATCTTTCAAAGCATGATAAACCAACTTATAATATCATCAAAAATGTCCTCCAAAACAAAAGATGAGAAAATGCTTGTAGTGCCCCTCATTCACCTTTAAAGAAATATAATAAATGAATATCCTTTGAAGCAAACAAATGACATTGTGAAGTCTTTATGACCTTGTCATGAATATTAAAGATGATGACATGTATCATGGGCATGAAGACGTGTCAAAGCAGTGCCAAAGCATAGCCAAGGTGCATTAACTGTCAACATAATAATATGATACCAAATTAGGAACATGTCAACTATATAGATCACTGGTAGGTACCAATACTTATAACTGCTATCCTGTAGAGAATGAACTAACAACTATGATAATGAGATCATAATGATACCAGACCAAGGATACCATCACATGCTACACATCATATATCAACTGAAGTGAGTATACAAATCCAACCATGATAATGATACCATATACAATGCAAGTGCCAACTAATGAGCATTGTTACACATCATAAATACCAACAACCAATGTGTCATGCATATGTCAGCATCAAATGCTAGGAACTATGAAGATCACTGGATACTATGTCAACATGCCACTATGTCATGAGTACAAATGCCACTGCCACTATGCTAGCATGATACAGAAAGATAATGTCATGAATGCCAAAAGTCTAGAGCACAAAAACAACTGAAGAACAACAAACTAAACTACAATGTGAAAGAGAATCAACTGAACTGAGCATGGGCCAAAAACATAATGGACTGAACCATAACCAAAAATATATGATGGCACCATAGCAACATGAGAAACCATTATCATGTGTCATGAACATGAACAAGCTAGGACTAACACCATATCCAACTAAGAGAAATTATGTCTTTGACATCAAGGACAACAACTGAGGACAACAGAGAGACCTCTAATCCTCCATGCAGTATGTTGATCTCTCAAGTCACATCCTCACAATGCTCATAACACATGCTTAGAATATCCTTATTGGGACCCAATATTATCTCCTCATTTAATGAGATCCTTGCAAATGCATAGTGCATGTGCACACAAATTCATAGGTAACCATGATCTCACTACATGACAAATCAACACCAAATGAACTAATCATTAATCTCTTCCCAATAATGATAATATCATTGATTCAATCTTGCACAAGGTGTTGGATCATTTCTATCCAATGATCCTTACAAGTTGGAGGAGATGTTGAGCATAAAATCACTGAGGGATGTGCAATCTATTGATCTCTCCATATTATTCCCTCATCATGTATCTCCCATAATTCCTATAAAAAATATGAGCATCCCCCTTTCTAGCATTACACTGGCCAATCATTTTTCCAGGTCATCTCATTTATAGGTCCTCCTATAACATATATCTACTTATGATAACTTATTTATTTCATGTCCATACGACAAATAATATTTGTACCTACCCCTTACTAACTCATCACCAAATGGACTAGTGGAACATCTTATCCCACTAAGCATTGATATAACTATTTTTTTCTTGCATGAATTGTTATGTTTTTTAATCCAATGGATAGAACAAATCAAAGGTTCCATTCACCTTTGAAGAAACTTAGAATCACACGCACTGTTGGATCGTTTTTATCCAACAACCATTGCCACATCCCAAAATGGGATGAGCTTAGCTAGCCTTTCCCCCTGCATGCTAATGTCAGTGCTCACATGGCTTGTTCTTATTGCCTCCACCAATATTGTAAGCCCATCATTTGTGTTGTGATATTTCATTTAGAGGAAAACATGTTTAATCATTGTGCAATTAAAGTTTGACAACCTTCTAGTGATAAATATTTCTCTCCTACCCATTTCTATGCTTGTTATCTTGTGATAAAGAGCCTGTCATATAATTTGAGATCACGAATGTACCAAAGGCTCCCTAAAGTGAAGATTTGATCTTTCAAACAAATGAGGGGAGATATTAGCACAATACATTTAAATGGTCTCTTTTTTTTATATTTGAGCTTAATTTGGTAAATATTTGGATTACTCATGGTTGTTTAACATCACCTTGTTATGTGTAGGATAATTGTGATTTCTCAAATGTTTTAATCTAGTCAAAAGACATTTGAATGATGGAAATCATCTATATGCAAGTTCATTGAGCATTAAATACAAATCTATTAGGAATGTTCTAGAATATGAATTTTTTTGAGAACAGAGGTATCATTATATTTGAGAGTTACAAAATTACCAATTTGATCAAACCATTTCCTACATAACCCTATGAGATAAAATCATGCATACGAGTTTACAAAATAACCATAATGAAAAAATCAAAGACATACTACAAGATAACACAAGATATACTCTAGGAAAATCCAACCTCCAAAAGCACCCACACTCAATGTATTATTTAGCAATAAAAATATTACAATACACTTATAGAGCTTCCATGAGAACTTATAAAGCATCAAGCACCTCCAATGCATCCTCCATGTGTCCAATCAAAATCGGTAACCATGCAACACACATCACATGCCATGCTTCACATATATGCACTCTTCATAAGAGCTCACCACAAATGATAGCAAACCTCAACCACTAAATATGTTCTTGCTTGTTTATAATCAAGCTCACACAAAACCACCAAGTGGTATTGGCTAAACCATGTGTCTAAAAACTATGAGAGCACAAAACTATTAACTCCAAAATTAGATATTTTTCACAAATATTAAATATTTGTCATATGTCTCTCACAAATAAAATATCTAACCAATATTACATACAACTTTACAAGTGGTCCCAAATAAATATTTAATGTGACTAAACACATCACTAAAGATGCACCAAAAATAAATATAATTTATTTTAATATTTCTTTGTTATGCAAGTTGTACAACACACTTTTCTTAACATTCTCCCACTTGTTGTATACATTGCATAAGGGTCAATCAATGAAACACATCATAGCCATCCATGAAACCACATGAATCTTTAGCATGCTCTCATGCTGTATAAAAATACCTACAATAAAATAAAAATGGCCACCATATCAAGAAATAACTCTCATCCTCCAAGATGCTATCTATGGAAGAAAAGGAACTGTAACGTAGAAAATTGCATACCCTTGCAATTTCATGCTACGTTCAATACCCATTTTAGTGTTTTGCACCTCCTCTCTACATGATAGGCTAGGTTTGTGTGATTTTGGTCTACTTCTTATTTTATCAAAAAATCATTATAATGCTTCAATGGCTACATGGTCCTAAGGTGCCTTGTATGGCCAAGAGATGATTTTACCAAGACACAAGTATTCCATGTGGATGTCAGCATGTCATGCTAGTGTCTTGTGTCTGTTTACTAACAGGTATCCATTTCTGCACATTATAAAATTCTTTTGAGTGATCATGAAGATCCTTGGTAATGTCTTTGGAGGTCGTAGAATGACTCCTTACATGAATTTTTGACATTCTTCCCTTTTGGAAGAGTATTGGAAGGATTTTGGAATTCATTCAACACATTCATTCACACACACACACCCTCTCTGTCACTTTGAACACTTTGTCTTTTTAGACTCTGCTATTTTATTGCGTAATCTAGACTTCTATAGTAGCCATTGGTGATTTTAGTGCTCTTGAGCATTGAAAGATCATTTTCTTTGGTTCTTGGAGGTTTTGCTCTCTTTTGTTCTCTTTGAGGAGGCTCTCTTCATTGGGGTTTGAAGCTACATTTTTTCTTTGATCTCTTGGCGAGTTTGTTGCCTCTTCTTAGTGTTAACATGAGTGAGTTTATGTTGGTATGTGGTGACTAATCATGTTGTAGGGCTGCATGTAGGTACATGAAGCAAGATAAATTTTGGTGACTTGATAAATAAGTGACTAGAGAATGCGAAAGGCCATGAGACACAAATGAGATTGTAGTGCATTTTTTATGTAGCATAGCAGCGGATAAGTTGTAGGTTATAATCAATTTTGATTGATGGTGGATAATAAAATATTGGATGACTATGTTTCTATGGATGTAGCCCACATTGGGTGAACCACGTTAAATCTCTGTGTTTAATTTGTGTTCTTCTTTATACTTCTATGTATTTAAATGTGTATTATAATTGTTAATTTGTATTGCTTCAGTTTGCCGAATCCTAACAACTGGTATCAAAGCTGTGTATTTTGGGCAATTGGCATGAGACTTCTAGATTTGAGTGGGAGTAATGGAAGAAGGAAAATTGAAGGTCTAGAAGTTCAATGACCAAAATTACCAATTATAGAAGATGCAGATGGAAGATTACATGTATTAGAAAGATCTATCGTGGCCATTGCAAGATAAAGCAAAGAAACCATGTACGATGATAGATGAAAAATGGGTGATTGTGGACAGAAAGGCACTACCAAAACCATTAGGTTGTGCTTGACACCATATGTGGAATTCAATATATTGAAAGAGACAACAAGAGAGGATTTCATGAAATATTTGGCTTAATTGTATGAAAAACCCTTAGCCTCATGTAAGGTATTCCTTATGAAGTGTCTATTTAACATGAAAATGATTGAAGGAGGATCTATAACAGATCATTTAAATGAATTCAATACAATTACCAGTTAATTAAATTCTGTAAAGGTGAATTTTGATGAATAGATGAGGGCTCTCTTAATTCTATGTTCTTTTATAGAAAGATGGAACAACTTGGTCATGGTTGTAAGTAACTCTATCTTTGGTTCAAATACTTCAAAATTTGATGATGTTGTTGGTGTTATCCTTAGCAAGGAAATGCGAAGGAAAAGCACAGTTGAGACTTCAACATCAGACAATGTTTTGAATGTGGAGAATAGGGGAAGACCAAAGGAGAGAGGAAAGATCCTAGCAAATTTTGGGAAGTCACAAGGGAATTCAAAGAAAGGAAGATCTCAATCTAGAGGAAAGAAGGATTGCTAGCATTGTGGAAATCCAGGACACCTGAAGAAATATTATTGGTCTCAGAAAGGCAAACAAGGAGATAGAAAACAAGATGATAGTAAGGAAGCTAATGTTGCAAGTGATAAATTACAAGATGCTTTAATTCTATGTTTAGATAATGAAAATTATTCTTGGGTAATAGATTCAGGGGCTTCATTTCATGCTACACCTTATAAAGAATATTTTCTAGATTATGTTTAAGGTGATTTTGGATAGGTGTATTTGGGTGATGATGAACCCTGTTAGATTGTTGGAAAGGGTAAGGTAAAAATTAAATTGTAGAATTGAAATCAATGGTTTCTATAGGAGGTAAGGCATGTTCCAAATCTAAAAAGAAATTTAATCTCTACAAGACAACTAGGTCGTGAAGGTCGCATAGTTACCTTTGCAGACAAAGTTTGGAAGGTCACTAAAGGTACGTTAGTATTATCTAAAGGTGAAAAGATAGGAATATTGTATTTGTGTACTAGTAATACTTATTCTTCTACATTAGCTGCTAGAGAAACAACTTTTGTAGGAATAACTGCTACAAAAATAGTTGTTGCAGGGACAACTACAACAGGAACAATTGCTGCAGGGACACTTATGACAGTTGTTGCAGGAACAGATGTAGCATTGTGGCACCATAGACTTGGGCACATGAGTGAGAAAGAAATTAAGATTATCTATTCTACAAAGTTGTTGCTAGGACTATTCAATAGATTAACTTGGGAGATACAATAAAGTAAACTGTCAACAGTAATTACAAAACCATGAGCCAAAACCACCCAAAAGTTGCGCCCAAAATATCTACAATCAAAGATGCCTTGTGATGTGCCAAATCACACACCAACATGTGTAACTATCCCCTTTACAACTCTTTTAAGTGCCTAACATGTTTTCACATTTCCCAAAACAAGATGACCAACTACGGGAGGCCATAACTTTTGATCTGGGTGTGAAATTGATGAATTGTTTGATGCATTAGAAAGATCATGAAGAGATCTATCAAGATATAACCTAATTTATTGGTTAAAACAATTTTAGGGCATTTAGGGACCTCTAAGTGCCTCAAATGTGAGTTCAAAACTTTTGGGGAGTTTTAAAAAATGGAAACTTTAATATCTTATAATACATGTATGATCTTGAGTCAAAACTCGCTCGAGATGTTTACTTAATAGTTCTGCACCTTTTAGGAAATTTTCAAATGGGTCCATTCGAGTTCAAATGTAGAGTTATTAAAAATAGTAAGCCCTGCCATTTTTAGCCCCTTTTGAAACTTTGAAAATTCTAAACCATTCTTTAAGATAAAGGGTATTCAAAAAGACCAAAACTAGGAAGAATAGTAACCTTTTTTAGTTGCAAGGTTGAGACACCTTTCCTAACAGTTTCATTCCCAGATTGTTCATATACCTGCTCACAACTCCAACTACATGTATAATATTCAGCCTCATGCATACCATCACATACATCAAGCTACCAATCGCTGATGAATATGGAATCTTAGACATTCTATCTACATCCTTATGTGTCTTTGGACACATCTCCTTAGTCAATTTAAAATGACTAGGCAAAGGTGTACTAACTGCTTTTGTATTTTGTATGTTAAATCTTTTCAACACCTTCTCTATAGACTCACTTTGAGATAAAAACAACTTTTTGTTTTTCTTGTCCCGTGAAATCCTCATACCAAGGATTTGTTTTCCTGCACCCAAATCCTTCATGCCAAATATCTTTGCTAATTTCTAATTAAGCTCACTTATATGTTGCATGTTGGACCTGACAACAAGCATGTCATCAACATAAAGTAATAGGATAATATAACTGCCATTATCCAATTTTTTAAGGTAAACACAATAATCAAAATGACATCTTTTGTAACCTTGTTCGATAATAAAGTTATCAAATTTCAAATACCATTGTTGGTGATGTAGGAACATCCCTGGCTCAAGAGAAATCTTTCATCAACCAAAAATGTTTGCATTTCAATTCTTTCATTTTCTAGCTCAGTTCAGGCAGTTCAGTCAGTAGCAGTTCTCAGCTTGTGGTCTGGTTTTGGCATTTCACATCTTATGGATCTGGAATTAGCATCTACATTCATTCATCTAAATCATATCAAGAATTCAAAGCATTTGGATCAGTTATCAGAAAGATATTGCTATCAGAAGTTGACTGTTTTCTCAGAGTAGAGCATTCTAACAGTTCATGATAATCGACTGAAGGAGAAGGCCTGTGGATCGTTCCTTGACTTGCAGATCTCATTGACACATCATTCAATGTTCTTTGGTTTATAGTTGACCTTTCACAAGGGTCCGCACTTTGTTCCATTCATTTTAGGAAGTGTTCTATGCATTTAGGTCTGACCTATCTATGAACACATTACAACTTTTCATCGGAGTTTGTGATCTTCCTTGGCTGATGCGGAGGAATCTATTGGTCCAGAAATGATATATAAAGATGTAATAGATCCTTAGAAAAGTAGCTATTCACATAAGAAAGATCTAATAGTTTAGAGTTTGTGCGAAGGAGCTTCAAAGCCTTATCTTGCGCATGTATGTAATCAGGCCTGTGAGCCCTAATTGTAAGACCGCATGTTGCCAACGGATCTCTATTTTGAATTCTATAATATACTAAATGACTGAATTTGCATTTGTTTTATTTCTTTGAGTTGTTTTCGTGGTGTTTACTCTTGCTGTATGGTCCGAATAGTTCATTCTATGAACCCTCCTACCGTGACTGCACCAAGTGGTATCAAAGTGAAAGTTTGAATCTGGAGAGTGAAAGTTTGATTCTTTCGAGTGAATTGGTGAAGGGGATTCTGTAAATATCTTGTTATAAGCAGATTGCCGATCTGAGGTATGTTACTTGTGCACAATTGATCATCGATTGAGAGGCAGTTGTCGCTTGTAGCCCGATCATCAAACCTGAGGCAGTTTGCACTTGATCCTAGGAAGAGGCCACTATGAAGAGTTCCTCCTGTTGGTATAATGGCTAATAGAATGGATGACATGATGGAATTGATGAGAATAATGCGAATTCATTTGGATGCTATTGAAGAAGATAGGTGAAGAGGATTGACACCTAGACCTAATGTTGAAAGTGATGATGAGGAAGAATTTCAATCCGTTGAACATACTGGTAAAACCCTAACAGGTGACGAAGAGGAAAAATCAAATCAGATAAAGATGTTGCAAGCTATTTCAAATATTGGAAAGAGACCTAGAGTTGATGTTCCGAACTATTATGGTAACTTGAATCCTGAAGAGTTGATTGACTGGATAAATGACATGGAAGAATACTTTGAATATGAGGAGATTGAAGATCCAGAGAAGGTGAAATTTGTAAAGACAAAATTGAAAGGATATGCTGCTATATGGTGGAAAGAAGTTCAGTTGAAAAGAAACAGAAGAGGAAAAGAAAAGATTACAAAGTGGGGCCGGATGGTAACAAAGTTGAAAAATTAGTTCATACCTGCTGACTATGAGTTGGAATTGTTGAAAAGATTGCAAAACCTGAGACAAAAGGAGAAATTTGTGAAGGACTACACTGAAGAATTTCATAAGATGATCATAAGAAATGACATAGTGAAGAAAGCAAGGAGAATGTGGCAAGGTATATCAATGGACTGAGATTGAACATTCAAGAAGAACTAAGTTTGGTAAGAATGACATCTTTGGAAGAAGCATATCAATTTGCCCTGAAAGTTGAAGAAAAGATGAATAAGAAGCATGATCAGAGACAGAGAGGCAGAGGAGGTAAATTTTAGAGAGGAAGATCATTTTCTGGATATGATAGATCTTTTGTGGAGCAGAACAAGTTTGACAACCCAGTTAGAATGGATGACAGAGATAACAATGCTTACCAGAGAGATGATAGAAATTTTTAAAGGAGGGGAAACCTTAGTGCATGCCAAAATGAAGGATATAGAAGAGAATGAAGAGGATTTGACAAGTGGACATTCAGAGGTACTTGTTTCAAGTGTGGAGGTGAAGGACATAGAGCATTTAAATGTAATCAGGGTAGTACAAGCAAGAAGACAAAGAATGGTGGGAGAGTAGCCTATGTTGAAGAAGAACCTGTTGGATCACCTTGTTCAGTTGGCAATCCAGAGAAAGGAGAATCATTGGTGATGAGGAGAGCACTATTTCAAGTAGAGACAAATGAGGAACCATCACAGAGGAAAAGTTTGTTTAGAACTAAATGCAAATCAGGAGGTAAGTGTTGTAAAGTTGTAATTGATAGTGGTAGTTTAGATATCCTAGTTTCAGAGGAGATGGTGACCAAGATGAAGTTGGAAAGATTGAAACACCGTAAGCCCTATCAGATAGCATGGATTCAGGATGATCATAAGGTACTGGTGAGTGAACAATGTTTGGTGAAATTTCATATTGGATCTTATCATCATGAACTCTTGTGTGATATTATACCTATGGATGTTTGTCATATCTTGTTGGGTAGACCTTGGCAGTATGGTAGAAAAACTATGCATGATGGAAGAAAGAATACATATACTATAACAGCAAATGGGAAAAGAATTACCTTGATTCCTTTAGAAGATGATCCTAAAAATGTGGTATGTGGGAATGCTATAATCTGTTTGGTAGATGGAAGGAAATTTTTGGATGGTTTGAAATAGGAAAGTATGTGTTATGCCTTGATTCCTAAGAAGCCTGAAGTAGTGAAGAAAGAAACTGAACCAGATGAGATAAGAGAGTTATTGACAGAGTATGAAGACATCGTATCAGATAATGTACCTGATGGATTACCACCTATAAGGAGTATCAGTCATCACATGGATCTTATACCGGGAGCAAGTTTGCCTAACAAAGAAGCACATAGAATGACATTGACAGAGAATGAAGAACTGAATAGACAGATACAAGAGTTGTTGAGGAAAGGTTTAATCAAAGAAAGCTTGAGTCCTTGTGCAGTACCTGCAGTGCTAGCACCTACGAAGGATGGAGAATGGAGGATGTGTACTGATTCCAAAGAAATAAACAAGATCACAGTTAAGTATAGATTTCCTTTACCTAGGATGGATGATATTATGGATTGTTTGAGTTGAATAAGATATTTCACAAAGATAGACTTGAAGAGTGGATACCATCAAAACATAATCAGAGAAGGAGATGAATGGAAGACTGCTTTTAAGAAAAATGAAGGACTGTATGAGTGGTTAGTGATGCCTTTTGGATTGATAAATGTACCAAGTACTTTCATGAGGTTAATGAATGAAGTCTTGAAGAAATTCTTTGGCAAGTTTGTGATTGTGTACTTAGATGATATTTTGATTTTTAGTAGGACAAAAGAGGAACATTTGTTGCATATTAGTCGAGTTTTTTAGAGGTTGAGGGAAGAGAAATTGTTGATAAACATCAAGAAGTGTAGTTTCATGAAGGAAGAATTGGTATATCTGGGATTTGTGATTTCTGCGAAAGGATTGAAGATGGACCCTTAGAAAGTGAAAGCAATTGTTGAATGGCCTACACCAGAGAGCATTGAAGAGGTTAGATTATTTCATGGTTTGGCTAGTTTCTACCAGAAGTTCATCAGAAATTTTAGTTAAGTTTGTAACCCTATGACAGAGACAATGAGAGGTGACAGAAAAAATTTCAAGTGGACATCAGGAGTAGATAAGAGTTTTGAGTTGTTGAAGCAGAAAGTAACAAAGCAACCTATTTTGGCATTACCAGATTTTAATAAGGTAATTCAAGTTGATTGTGATGCAAGTGGAAATGCAATTGGAGCAGTATTAAGTCAAGAAGGTAGACCTGTAGCTTATTTCAGTGAAAAGTTGAATGATGCAAGGAGAAGATATTTAGTTTATGATCAAGAGTTCTACGCCATAATTCAAGCCTTGAAAAAGTGGAGACATTACTTGTTGCCTAAGGAGTTTGTGTTGTATACAGAGACATATGAGATGGGTAGAGTTCATGCAGAGTTACACTTTTGTGTTGAAGCATAGGAGTGGTAAATCAAATAAAGTTGTTGATGCCTTAAGTAGAAGAATAAACTTGTTGACATAGATGAGTTGAAGTGTTGGGTTTTGATGAATTGAAGAATATGTGTGAGAGAGACACTGATTTTGTAGAACCTTGAAAATCATGTAAGGAACCTGTTGTGATAGATAGAAGTAAGTGGTTGGACTATTTCATTCAAGAAGATATATTGTTCAAAGGAAGTCAGTTGTGCATACCTAGAAGTTCAATGAGAGATAATTTGATCAAGGAGAAGCATAGTGGAGGATTGGCAGGACATTTTGACATTGACAAGATAGTGGCTTTCGTGAGTGAAAATTACTTTTGGCCTTAGATAAATAAGCATGTTCAAAGATTTGTACAGAGTTGTAGAGTTTGTTAGGTTGCAAAAGGGAGTGGTTAGAACACTAGATTATATAAACCTTTAACAGTACCGGAGAGACCTTGGGAAGACATAAGCATGGATTTTTTAATGGCATTACCTAAGACATAGAGAGGATATGATTCAATATTTGTAGTGGTTGATAGATTTTAAAAAATGGCTCATTTCATACCTTGTAAGAAGACAACTGATGCAGTGCATGTAGCTGACCTATTTTTCAAGGAGATTGTGAGACTGCATGGATTACCTAAGAGTATAGTTTCAAACAAAGACACTAAGTTTGTTGGTTACTTTTGGAAGACACTTTGGAAGAAGATGAGATAGATTTGAAGTTTAGTTCTACTTTTCATCCACAGACAGATGGACATACATAGGTAGTGAATAGGAGTTTGGGAAACTTGTTGAAATGTTTGGTTGGAGACAAAGCCAGAAGTTGGGACTTGATTCTTTCACAAGCGGAGTTTGCCTACAATAATTCAATGAATAGGAGTACTGAAAGAACACCTTTTGAGATTGTTACCAGAGTGAATCCTAGAGGAGTTACAGAATTAAGAGATAGCAGTATAGAAGAAAAGAGGAGTGAAGAAGCAGAAGAATTTGCAAATCATATGAAGATAATACATAATCAGGTAAAGAAGCATTTGGAGGACATGAACAGTAAGTACAAAGAGAAAGCAGATGAGAAGAGAAGACATAAGGAATTTGAAGTTGGAGATGAAGTGATGGTGTACTTGAGAAAAGAAAGATTTCCAGTTGGGACATATAACAAGTTGAAGATGAAAAAGTCTGGACCTTGTAGGATACTCAGGAAATTTGATTCGAGAAATACATATGAAGTGGAATTACCGGAGACATTGGGTATTTCACCTATTTTCAACATTGCAAATCTTTATCAGTATCATGAAGTAGAGTTCAGTGACAGCATGGAAGAAGACTTGAAGAAGGAGTTACTACAACAAGCACTGGAACAAATTGAAGACATTTTGGACAACAAAGTTGGATGCAACACTAGAGGAAGACAATACAAAGAATACCTTGTGAAGTGGAAAGGTAGACCAGAAGAAGATTCATCTTGGATTTCTTAGGCTGAGGTGGACCGTCTTGGTTCTCCCCTCGCCCTAGCAAAGTGAGGGACTCACTTTTTCAATAACCTTGGATGTCTGATGCAGGAGCATCCCTGGTTCAAGAGAAATCTTTCATCAACCAAAAACATTTGCATTTCAATTTGTTTGCATTTCAGTTCTTTCATTTTCCAGCTCAGTTCAGGTAGTTCAGTTAGTAGCAGTTCTCAACTTGTGGTCCAGTTTTGGCATTTCACATCTTGCAGATCTGGACTTAGCATCTACATTCATTCATCTACATCATATCAAGAATTCAAAGTATTTGGATTAGTTACCGGAAAGATATCACTATTAAAAGTTGACTATTTTCTCAGAGCAGAGCATTCTAACAGTTCCTGATAATCAGCTGAAGGAGAAGGCTTGCAGATCATTCCTTGAATTGTGGATCTCATTGACACATCATTCAATGTTCTTTGGTTCATTTTTGACCTTCCCCAAGGGTCTGCACATTGTTCCATTCATTTGAGGAAGTGTTCTATGCATTCAGGTCTAACCTATCTATGAACACGTTACAACTCTTCATCGGAGTTTGTGATCTTCCTTGGCCAACGCAGAGAAATCTATTGGTCCATAAATGATATATAAAGATGTAATAGATCCTTAGGAAATTAGCTATTCACATAAGAAAGATCTGATAGTTTAGATTTTGTGCGAAGGAGGTTTAAAGCCTTATCCTGCGCATGTATGTAATCAAGCCTATGAGCCCTAATTGTAAGCCCGCATGTTGCCGGCGGATCTCTATTTTGAATTCTATGATATACTGAATGACTGAATCTGCATTTGCTTTATTTCTTAAAGTTGTTTCCGTGGTGTTTACTCTTGCTGCATGGTCCAGACAATTCATTATGTGAACCCTCCTACCGTGACTGCACCAGTTGGGGTGCTTGCTTAAGGCCATATAGACTCTTCTTTAACCTGCACACTAAGTCCTCCTTACCTTTGATCTCATATCTTTGTGGTTGTTGAATGTAGATTTCTTCCTCCAAATCCCCATGGAGAAAGATTGCTTTTGCATCTATCTATTCAAGATGTAAGTCTTCTATAGCCACAAGACTTAGAATAGTTCTAATTGAAGTCATTTTTACAACTGAAGAAAATATTTCATCAAAATCTATACCTTTTTTAGTACAAAACCTTTTACCACGAGTCTGGCGTGATATCTTTTCTTGCCTCCATCTTCTTCCTTTAGCTTGTAAAACCATTTCTTTGGAAATGTTCTTTACCTGCAAGTAATTGGAATAAGTCCCAAGTCTAATTCTTCAACAAGAAATCCATTTCCTCCTTCATGCCTTGCTCCCATTGCTCTTTGGCATCTACTTGTATTTCTTCTTCATATCCTTCTGGTTCACTAGAATTAGTTAATAATATATAATATAATGGAGGAGAAAATATGTTGGGAGGCCTACGTATCCTTGTGGATCATCTAACACTTCTAAGAGTCTATGGGATATCTTATTGTTGTTGACCATCAAGTACTGATGACATTTTATTTTCTAGAAATTCATCCATCACCACATATTCCTTTCTTGCATGTTCATGCTTCATCTCCTGCAACTGATCTTTATACATAACTTCTCATTGAATATAACATCTCTTCTCGTAATATTTTTTTTGATTTTCATAACCCATAACCGATAACCAAATTCATCTACTCCATATCCAATGAAGGTACATTTCTTAAATTTTGCCTCAAGTTTGGTTCTATTTTCAATATCAACATGGACAAAATCTTCATAGCCAAATGTTTTCAGAAAAGAATAGTTTACCTTTTTACCTGTCCATGCCTCCTTTAGAATACCACCATCCAAAGGATTTGAAGGTCCTCTGTTAATTAAATAAACAATAATAAGTACAACATCTTTCCAGAAATGTAAAGGCAGACCAACATGTAATCTCATGCTCCTTGCATGCTCCATGATTGTCCTATTCATTCTCTCATGCACACATTTTCTTGTGGGGTTCCTGCAATCGTCTTTTACCTATAAATTCCATTGTATGAACAATAGTTTTTAAATTCTCTTTTGCAATACTCACCTCCATTATCTGATCTAAGACACTTACACTTTTTTCCTATCTTATTCTCAGCCAAATCTTTCCACTTTTTGAAAATTGCAAATACATCTGATTTTTGTTTTAGGAAATACACCCATGTTTTCCTAGTTGCATCATCAATAAAAGTAACATAATAAAATAAGATACCAAGAGATGATACTTGATCTGGTCCCCACATGTCTAAATGCACAAGCTCTAAGTTCTCACTCTTCTTTGCTTTCCCAACTTTGAGAAATCGAACTCTCTTTTGTTTTCCATAAACACATTTTTTGCAGAAATCCTTGGATTGTCATTCATCTTGCAAAGAATTCAAGTATTCATTCAAAAACAAAGCATGTTCAGCTTAGTTACCACTTTATCCAGTTAGTTTTGGAGGATGGACAGTTGAAACTAGAGAAGATTCACACTAGTGAAAATCATGCAGATATGTTCACGAAGGCAATTACATGGGAGAAATTGATTTCCTCATCAGTCTCCATTGGCCTTCATGAATGATAATGGTGGAAATAAGAAACCGGCCAAGTCTAAGAGCTTCATCTAGTTGGAGTTACAGGTGAAGCGGTGTTGCTACAAGAACAATCTCTAAGTGGGAGATTGTTTGGTGTGGAGATTGATTAGTCTCCAAGTGGGAGATTGTTGGTATGTGGAAACCAGGGCTTAAATTTGACAGTTGACCTTACCTGTCAAGGAATTTTTTTATGATAGTTATCTATTCAATGGTGCCTTTCAAATACTATGGCATGCCTTAGTATAAGTAAATCATATAAAAATCAAATATATAAATAATCATAATCCTATATAAATTTTGATAGTTTATCCAAAATCCCTCCTTTCATATGATACAGTCGTTTAAAAATTTTGATTATATATTACAGCAAAAATGCCTAAATACAACTATACAATTGTCAAATTTAGGCCCTGGTGGCAACTGATCATGTTACAAGGATGTAGGTACATGAAGCAATCTAAATTTTAGTAAATATGACAACCGTGTTTTCTCCCCAAAATAATTAATGGGGGAGTGCAGGGAGAGTTGAGCCCCTCTTGTGGGATTCGAAGGGACCATCCCTCCAATGGGGGCCTGAGGGTGGAGCCTGCAATGGGGGTCTGGGGGCAACGCCTCTAGCATGGGCTATTGGAGATAGCACCCCAAAGCAATAATGCCTAATATTTCATAAAGGAGTCGATTGTTAGCTATGTTAGCTAACATGGAAAAACTAACATTGTAAAATGCCCAAAGAGGCTTGATAAATAAGTGGCAGGAGAATGTGAAAGGTCATGAGACACAAATGAGATTGTAGTGCATTTTTTATGTAGTATAACAATAGATAAGTTGAAGGTTGTAATTGGTTTTGATTGATGCTTGATAATAAAACATTGGATGGATATGTTTCCATGGATGTAGCCCACATGGGGTGAACTACATTAAATCTCCGTGTTCAATTTATGTTCTTTTTTATACTTCTGTGTATTTAAATTTGCATTATAATTGTCAATTGGTATTGCTCCGGTCTACCGAATCTTAATAGTTTATTCCTTATTGCATTTAGAATAGTTTCTTTTTGAATCTGTATAGTGTAGACCACTATTGTTGTGTTTTACTTGCTTAGTACAGACCATTGTTACACTTTGTTGGGAGTAGACCACCTATTTATCTTTATTGCATAGTCTACATAGTATGCACTTCTAAAGAAAGAGAATGGATAACTCAAGCTCTAAAGGATTATATTCATGTGATAGAATGGACATATGATTAACTAAAGACGTATGATACCTCAATCATGATGCATACCATTCTGTTGAAGCCTGATGCAAATTCGTTTAGGAAAAAGCAGAGGCCAGTGCATGCATTACTGGAGCCTCTCATATTTGAAGAAATTAAGAAACTACTAGCTGCTAGGATAATCTTTCCTATTGGGCACTCCACTTGGGGAGCTAACTTAGTGCCAGTGCACAAAAAGAATGGTGACATATGGCTTTGTGTCAACTTCTTGAACCTTAATAGGGCATTTGAAAAAGATAATTACCCTTTACCTTCCCTAGATGAAGTACTGCAGATGGTAAATGGAGCCTAGATGATGTCCTTTCTAGATGGGTTTTTGGGGTATAACCAAGTTATGGTGGACAAGATAAACAGATTGAAGATTACATTCACCTCAAAGTGGGGAATTTTTGCTTATAGAAGAATGCCTTTTGGTTTGATAAATACAGGTGCAACATTCCAGCGTGCAATGAATATAGCTTTTTGAGGCTTAGTAGGTCAGTACGTTATTATATACATGGATGACTTGACTGTATTTTCTAAGGTTAGAAAGGATCACATTGGGGACCTAAGAAGAGTTTTGTAGAGATGTGAACAATATGGTATCTCATTGAACCCCAAGAAATGCATCTTTGGTGTTACTACTTGGAATTTGTTGGGGAATCTGGTGTCTGAGAATGGAATAACTATTGATTCAGATTGGGTCAAGTCCATCTTGAAGCTTTAATTGCTAGGAAGCAGGAAAGAACTGAAGTCATATTTTGGCAAGATCGATTTTGTTTGAAAATTTATAATAGGTTTTGTTGAGATAGTAAAACCACTGAATGCCATGTTAAAAAAAGATGCCAAAATAGAGTGGACACCAGAAGCTAAAGCGGTATTTGAGGATATCGAGAAGGCTATTGTGGATGCTCTAGTGCTGAATAGTCCTAATTATACCAAGGTATTCTATATATACTGATTTTCTTCCAGCCATACATGTGCCGCTGTGTTGACACAAAGGAATGAGGAAAAGGATGAGAAGCCCATTGCATTTATGAGTAGCCCATTCAAAGAAAACTAAGTTGAAATATCAGAATGTAGAGAGACAAGCCTTAGACTTAGTTAGAGTAGTGAAGAAATTAGGCATTATATCTTGAGGAGTAGGGTAATTGTTGTTGTTTTAGATTCAACAGTTAAGATGCTATTGCAGCAAAGTGAACTAGGAGAAAAGCGAGCCAAATGGATCACAGTTTTACAAGAATATGACTTGGAGATTATTACAACGAAGCTTGTTAGAGGAAAATACTTAATGCAGATGATTGCAGAGACTGATCAGGTAATCTAATCAATCGGCAATATACAATTGACTCAGATACACAAGAAGATTGGTACTCAAGCATAAGGCACTTCCTAATCATAGGAAGGTGTCTATCCAATCTAAAAGCATCTCAGAGAAGAGCTTTGAGGATCAAGGCTTGAAGTTACATGATAAAAGGAGGAGTCTTATTTAATAAAAATCATGAAGGTATATACCTTCGATGCCTCAATAAGTAAGAAGTAGTTAATGTTCTACAAGAATTGCATGACAAATTTGGTACCACTCATGGGTCCCATCTAGCCACAATGCATGCGATCCTAAGAGGTGCATATCAAGTATTACCATAAATGTCAGGTAGTAGAAAATAGAGAGAAATATGTAGCTCAATCTCTACAACCAGTAATGGAGATGCACCCATTCGCACAATGGGGCATGGATTTCATAGGAGCCATTAATCTTCTATCATTTGTTGGACATAAGTATGTCCTAACTGCTACTGATTATTGTACCAGGTGGACAAAGGTGGTGAACAGGAAGACATGCACAACTGAAGATGTAATCAGGTTCCTTGAAGACAATGTTGTCACCAGGTTTGGAGTTTCCTATGCCTTGGTATTTGATAATGGACATGTATTATCATCATTAAGTTTTCTAATTTGGATTTTGAATATGGTATAATCCTGAAGTTCTCATCTAATTATTATCCACAAGGGAATGGGCTAACTGAGTCCACTAACAAGAATTTGTTGAACATCATCAAGAAGCTAATAGAGAAAAATTCTAGGGAATGGAACACCCTATTGAAGTATGCCATGTGGGTGGATAGAACCAGTGTCAAGTCAGCCCTAGGGAATTCTCCATACCAGCTAGTTTAGAGGGTAGGTCCAATTTTTCCTATGAATTTAAAAATCCCCACCTTACAATTCACTTAGAAATACTTAGGAATGGAGGATAGAATGGAAGTTCATTTACTACAGTTGTTACATTTAAAAGAGAAGAGGGATCAAGCAATTAATCACATCTCTAAATATCAGGATGTTGTCAAACGTTGGTTTGACAAAACAACCAAAATCATAACGTTTAGGATATCTGATCTAGTCTTATCTTGGGACAAAGCCCATGAAAAAAAAAGTGACCATGGGAAATTTGACAAATTGTGGATAGGTCACTTTCAGATAGCAAAAATATTAGGAGATAGTACATATAGATTGAAAACCCTGATTGGGGAGGATGTTCCATTGCCTGTCAATGGATAATTCCTAAAACACTATTTCCAACCCTGATACAGGAGGTCAGAAATTTGTACATTTGTATAGTTGCTTGTACAGTTGTTGGTTTGTTTGCCATTTTGTTTTCTTGTTTGGTTGAGTCTCTATTTTGGTTGGGTAGGATGCTGGGCACCTTTCCATTTTAGAATTTAGGAAAGAATCCCAAATCTTTACATTGGTTGTGAATTTGAGACTTCTGGTTATGGTGATTTATTCTGTGAAATCATATTCACCCATCAAAACAAAGGTTATCTAAGGAATCATCAAATGAACACATCTAATGTTCCTAAGACTGGTTGAAAGTGTTAGTATCTGCATTAAGTGAAAAATCTAAAGGTTTGCCTTTGCTACTACTATAATTCCCAATCTTAGCAACAGGTTCCATTATCGTGAAAATAATGAGCTGAAATGATATATCTTACAGAAGGAAGGAAAAAGAAAATTGAAAATCAAAAGAGAAAGAGAACTTATTATCTCAAGGTCATCTAAGTAGCCCAATCGAGGCTATGGATGCTTGACTAGTAGTGGGGCTCTATTTAGGGGAATTATAGGTGATAACCTTTCTAGGGCTATGGATGCTTGCCTGGAAGCAAGGCTCTATCCAGGTAAGGCTTAAAAGGTTAAATCCAACTATGTATCTTAATGCTAATTACCACCCTTTTCAACTTATCCAGTGGAAGGAAATGAATCAATGCACACACTTGCATTCCTCCCCATAATCTAGTCTTATTGGTGAATGTGATTTCATTTGATCTAATCTGAATATCCATGAATAGTGAAGGTTTAAATTTTATGTCTAGATTTGCCTTTCCTTCCTAAATTGATTTGAAATTTGGTTGTTTTATTTGTTGGCAAGTTGTTGTGTGGTCTCACAACACACCCTATTTTGCCTTAGCAAAACAGGGACCCAACTTTTTGCTTCGCTTGTGTGTTGTCTCTTTTTGGGCAGTATAGTAAAATGTCATGTCCTAATACCTTCAAAAGTCAAGTTCAATAAATTTCCTAACAAAGGTCACCATCAACGATAGAGCATGAAATTTCATGCAACTTTGCCTTTTGAACCATGTTGAAATTCCTTGAAATAAAGAAGTTATGCTTGGTCAAAGTTTTGGTTTTTATGCTTTTTTGCCCTAGTCAAACAATTAAGTCAAGTCAGAAAGGTCTTCGAGAAAAAAAATTAGAAGAACTTAGAAAAGGCTTAGTATATTTTTGAGAGTTGGCGAGTTTAGCTTTTAGCTGATTCGCCGACTGAGTGATAAGAGGGAAAAGTCAAAGTTCATAGTTTTGTAAGTTTGCCGACTGAAGAGTTTTGAAGCTTAAGTGTTGAGAAAAGATTTAGAATATTTTCAAACTTGTTCAAAAGTTCAGATTTAGTTGATTCATCGACTGAGTGATAAGAAGGAAAAGTCAAAGTTCATATTTTGACTATTTCATCGATTGAAGATGTTTTTTAAGCCGAAGTGTTAGAAAAATTATGAAGACAAAAGGTTGTGAGTAAAATATTCACCGGAAGAACTCTGTTTTTCCAAAGTGGTTTAAAAGTTGGTATTCCTCCTGATTTGCCAATAACAAGGCAAAGGTAAATCTTTTGCTAAAGAACAAAGCAACGTTCTTAATTGTGTGAATTTTCTGATAGGCAAAGGGGCAAAGTTTGGAAAGTTAAACTTTTGCTGACATAAAGGATAAGAGCGTTTTGCCGATAAGGAAAAGGGACAGGGTTTGGAAAGTCGAACTTTCGTTGATAAGAGAGGTAAAAGGCGAAGATGATAGTTCAAAAAAGTTGAACTTTGCTGACAAAGGGGTGATAGTTATGAAAAATCAAAATCATTGACAAAGCAATAGAAAGGCCAAGTTCGAGAAAATTGAAAATCACCGATAAGGGCAATAGTTCAGTAAAGTGACCTTTTACCGATAGAGTGATATTGAGTCACATTTTGAAAGAACATATTATTGCTGATAAGGGCATAAGAGAGGATGTTTGTTCAAAAGAGTAAAGTATTCATATGGGTATTTTCAAATGATATTAATATTTGGATATCCATATTCTGACATTTGTGCTTTAAAAGAGAAATACGTCTGTTAGTGTTAAACCATTAAGAATATTTGAGTTGACACTATAGGGAATCTCGAGGCTATCCAAGATAATTTGTGAAGTATGATTTATTACACAGGTAAGGGTTAAAATTCAAATATTAATGCAAATGATTAAAATTGTTGTATGTTTGTAATTGCAGGCTAACATGCTGAACGTGCAAAAGAAGAGGAGAGCTCTGGATTGCTAAAGAATGTTAGTTGCTAAAAAAGATGATTTATCAAGTGCTAAGGCAAAGATACCAGTGAACATATTGTCTGCCAGCTGGAAGGACGTTGAGTCGAAGATGCTAGAATATTCCTTTTACTAATTGTACTCCATAGAATGATTGCCAACTGGCAATCACGTGCCACCAATCTAGACCGTTGATTATTATGGATGGACCCCGACCATTAGATCAATTATAACCATTTCTGAAATTATTCTATAAAAGGACCATGACCTCTCTTTTCAAGGGAACTTTAAATTGTTGAATCTAAGGGAGACTGAATTGTTCCAATTCTGAGCACTAAGTTTGTGATTTTCTACAACTTTGTGAATTCTCTCTCAAGGTTCTCTCTCAAGACCAATGTAAATGTATCAGTTCTTTGCATACCTAATGGAGATGAAGCTATAGATTACCTCCTAATTATAAATCCTACATAATCTTTAAGTTGATTTCTCGATACATAATGGTGAAATGTTGCGTTCTATTGTTCAGTGCTTTCATTTTATTGCATATTGTTGTCAACTTCCTTTGAAGATTTGTGTTGATCATATGTAGCTGAAGAACATCTTGGTGAAGTATGATTTATTTTTCTTCTTTCCATTATAGTACCAGAGCATGTATGTGGATCATTGGCCAAAATTAAGTAATTCTAGGACATTAATCTCTAAACTCTATTTTCTCAGTTTCAATTTCATATATAGTCATAGATAATTCCAAATAATGATGAATCATAAGCAAATGCAGTAAATATATGCTAAATAATGGTAGATCTGAAGCATATATAATAAATATAAGTAAATACTGATGTATTTCATGCAAATTATCATAAATATCAGTGAATTGTATGCTTTGAACACATTCTTTGAGCAAATTTATAGTTCATAAGCAAAGATCAGTGCAAGCAAGTGAAATATTAGAAGATTTGGTTAAAGTTGGAAATATTATCATAACTAGTCTAGATCAGGGATAGATTCAAGTGAAAACCTCAAAGTTAGGAACAAATTTACATATATTTGTACAAATCCTAACTCAATATTGTAGGATTTAACAGAATTGTCAAGATATTTGCAAATCAGGTGAAATAGGCTGGATATTGGTGAATATTGATAGTATTTGTAGAAATTATCAAAGCACGTAAGACCCCAACATGATTAAAAGCAACACACATCAACATTGAGTGACTGTTAAAAGGTCAAGTCTTGACCAACGGAGACTTGGGATCATAAATTCATCCTAAATTTATCATATCTTTCAAGATAATAAAGGTTTGTTGTGTAAACTTTTATTTTCTATTTTTGTGACTACTAACCACATCAACACATCCACGTAAGTAAATATGGATCTCAAGAAGGTAGCTGTTCAAACTAGTATAATATGTAATGTATGATTACATATTGATATTTGTTTGTTAAAAATCATATGTTTGTTATTTTCTAGTTGGAGGAAACTATTTTTGGTGAAGGAATTTTATGATTTCATGAAAGAAAGTTATGGTAGAGAAATGAATTTTCTACCTTTCTAGTGTAATTTTTTACTTCCAAATAGTAGTGGGTAACTATTGGCTCTATGGAAAGGCTTAGTTGAAATGCTTAGCTAGTTGAAGTTGTAGATGAGCCTTGAAGAATGTATTCTATTAATGATAGAACACTCCATTATTAAACTATGAGTCTTCAAGGTTGGAAATTACTCTTCATTTTGAATGTGTTGTGTTTGATATGGTATTATGGGTCACATTAGTCAAGACCTTGTGGCTATATTTTAACTCTTATTATTTTCATGATAATGACATCTAATACTATGTGTAATGCCTTGAAATATAACTTTCATAGTTTAAATAGTTAATAGTTTTAGGGTTTAAGGTTCATAGTTTATTGTTAAATTTTAGTTTTAGGGTTTATAGTTCATAGATTTAGGGTTTATAGTTAAATTTAGCATTTTAGGGTTTATAGTTCATAGTCTTAGGGTTTATAGTTAAATTTAGCATTTTAGGATTCATTATATTTTAAAAATCATAGACAAAAAATCTTAAATTTATAAATTCTAAACCTTGATCTCAAAAATATAAATCATAAAACTTAAGCACTAATCTCTAAATGTAAACCCTACATACAACAAAAAATACATTAAAAAAATCAGGAAAACATACCTGGAGGTCTTCAGGAACTGTGAGTTTGGCAGGAGGAGGTGGCAAGTGTGAAAAGGTGGTCGAAAAGGTGGTGGCAGGGGGTTGGCAATTGGATACCCATTCCTGGTCATTGACAACTCTATGTCACTCTATGTTGGAAAAAATGAGCTCGCAGACCCTTTAAAAAAAAATTAAATATTTTTACGAAACGGGCATCCGTTTCTAAACAAGTATCCATTTAGGCCGAGATCCTGAATAATAACATTTGGGTACCCATTCTAATTCCAAGCTCGAGCCCCCATTCTTGTTGAGATTTTCTTTTTGCCTGATGCTTCCCCTATATGTGGACCCAACTTCTTCCATTTACCCATTTAACCTTAGCATGTTGTTCTACCGACCAATTGTAAACATCATTTGAAGTGAAATCGTCCCTTAACATAAAGCTTTGTATTTGAGTCTGCTTTGGCCACTAGTGCCATGTAGTCATCATGCCAGTAAAAATGAACTAAGAACCTGAGCATATAATAGGCCTATAAACATTTCTAGAATCCTCTTGACAAAGATTGTCCATGCTTTCATTGCCCCAAAAACAAGTAAATATGAAGCCTAAAGAACTAGATTAGACTCTAAATTTGAAAAGGCATTGAAGTTGTTTTGAACATAACATATCATCTTCATGAAGTTAGAGAATTTGAAGTTTGATAATATCTAGATGTGAGCTGATCTGAACATGTTTTTGGAGAGCCCCTGTAGCTGAGAACAAAGAAAAACAAATTGAAACAAGATGTCAGAGTAAAACTTTAGCATTTCTATTTCTTGATGAGCATAATGATTAGAAAATGTTGGCATATAAACACTTATTCTAAGTCATTTATACTAACTTAATCATGGTTAGGCAAATTCCACACATAATACCTTTGACATTGTCTAAGTTTTTAGTCATTTAGGAGATGTGTCAACTCAGTGGACACCTCGCACTAAATTCTCATGGATGGTTACTCGTCACCTATCCTTGTATTGTGGAGAATCGGGTATCCAATCTCTCTATTTTATACTTTCTCATTTGTTAATACATTTGTTCAATTTCACTTGCAATATCATGCTTATTTGTTTTTCCACGATCTTGGCAGTTTATACATGGTATCAGATCCATAGTGGTCTGGCCTCAAGTCATTTTTCTCGTTGTGTAAATTATTTCCATTTACATCAGGTTTTCATCTCTGTGAGCTTTCTTTTTGCATTTGATTTTGTTATTATTTAACATTATTCCTATGTGTTCGTTGTGAGTTCAAATCATGTACAGAGGGCATTGTTTCAACATCACAGTAAGGCCATCTATCAACCTTGTTGCACCTCACAGGTGCCTCATCACTACACCAACGTATCACAAGAGGCCGTGCATACTACAGGAGGTTTTGACGTCATCTATAGGTGCCATCAACACCATCTACATGGGTTCTCTGCATCTTTTGGAAGCCTCAAAGGAGGCCATAGCCATGTAGGTTGAGCTTGCATTGTGGGAAGGCCCTTCGACAGCCCTTAACCCAACCATCAACGCCCTTCACACAAACGTCGATGGCCAAACACAGCAGCCATATCGTCCTCTCTTGGCACCCTCGACATCCATTCACAAGCGGTTGAGACATGCTCTTTTGGTGTCATCGACACAATCCATGCCACAACCAATGGAGACACCACTTCTATGTGGTGGTTATCCTCCCTCCACATCATCCAGTGAAGCATGAATTCAAGGCATTTGACTGCGACGACCGTCAATTTGGAACCCGTGTTTTGTGTCACTATTCACGTGACATATGAAACTCGGGGGGGGGGGGGGGGAGGGTGAGGTCAACAAAGAAGAAGGGGGGCACAATTTTTAAATCCTTAGCCCTTGGTCACATGGGATATTAAGCTCCTAGTTGTGCCTAACCAAAGGGGGCTAAATTTTTTGCCTCTCTATCAAGTTTTTTTTCTCATATCAAATTATATGCAAATTATTTTTCCAAAACATGAAAATTTTTTTAGAAGGTGATTTTTTATGCATGCAAATTTTTTCAAAAGCCTATAACTTTTGCATAACAACTCAAAATTGAGTAATTCTTTTTGTAGAAGTGGTTATTTTTTCATCACCATTCTATTTATCCTAATATCACACTAAAATTATAAAGTGCTCAATTAGGCTATTTTAGGGTGTGTTGTCACAAAGGATTGCGCCATGAATGCTAAGCCTTTACAAGCTTGGCAATATCGTGCAACATGGGAACATTCTCAGATGTGGGTCTGTCTGTTTCAAGAACAAACCTCTGGAAGAGCCGGCTCCCTTTAAAAAAGCCCCTTTAGATTTGTGACTTGATGGAGAAAAGAGATAGAAGAAAATTTAATAAACTGAAGACTACACTACAAAATCTATCCTAAAGGGGGTGATGCACCAATACTTTGATTTAAAAATGCAATATAACTCACAAACATTCTCAATAAACATGCTCTTACAACCCAATTTGATCAAATTCACCACATAAGTATTTCACAGAAAGGCATGAATAATCTTGCTCAAGCTTGTGACCTGTAATAAACTAAAATTTGTATACTTGCATCTAATAAATGAGACAAAGAATCCAGGGGTTTTGAAACAATTCATAGAAAACTCTGATCAAATCACTCATAAAATAAGCAAGACACCTGAATTCAGATAGAAGAACCCTTGATTGTATTAGAAAATGGAAGGAATGTCTGCAAAACATAACAATAAACTGCTGGAAATAATGAACTATTGCTACTGTAAAGACGTAAAAAATGGCTGAGTTACAAGATAATCTCCTCTCTACAATATGTAAAGGCAAAAAAGCAAGAACTAAGGAAAAAAAGCATAAGCTTTTTTTTTAATACAAAACTCTCCCCAAAAGTGAATGGGCAGTCAACTCCAGCTCAATTGAACTCGAAAATATGCATGAATGAGTTTGAAAAAGTAACTCCAAGTTGATGGGTGAGCACAAATGAAAAGCCTAAAATTTAGGCTCCAAAACTCCTCCAAGATGAGCAAAAATAGCTCAGAACTCCAAGTCTCAAAGTCATTGACTAAGAAACTGCCAAAAATAGTCATGTCAAAAATAGAACTCCAAATATCGCTCCCTGCATGACCCTGAACTTCAGTTCGATTCCTCTCCTATTTTCATGTTCCTTGAAGGACTTTTGATAAAGTCCAGAATCATATTTTTGGGAAAATATCAAAAATTTAAATTTTTATTTTTTTTTATATTTTCTACATCCTAGTAAATTGCATTTTTGGAGGTGAAATCAGGACAATCCACTGCTAGGCAAAATTGCTATTAAGCTTAGTAACCTGGAACTCGAGCTAGATAATTCGTTTATCTTTCTAACAAGTCCAAAAACTTTGAATTCCAATAAAGTAGTGAGGAGTTATGACCTTGCCAAAAAAAAAAAATTCTTTCTTTTTTAATATTTTGGATATATGGTCTTCAGGTACCTCTATTTGCACAGTGAACAAACATGTTAGATAAAATCTAGACTCTGAAGCCTCTCTCTTGACTGTCTTGATCTGATATTCTCTTCCTTCCTGCTTCATTTGAAGTCACTTGCTTCCTGAATGCATTAGAAAACAATTCTTACGGCCTAGCCTAATTGGGCTGCCAAACACAATTCGGTATCATTTTTGGTGATTTCTGAGGGGTGTTTTCCTACTAAACAAATATGATTAGTAGCCTTGCATTTCCATTGGTTATAGAAGTCCTTTCTTGGCCTGAAACACTTTGAAAACTATCTGTAACTCAGTTGCTAGAATTTGAACAACGACAAAACTAAACTGAATGCAAACTATCATGGTTCTGAACAGGGCCAACTAACTATGCAACAACACTTCTTGGAAAAACTAAACTAAACTAAAAAAGATGTGCCAACAACACTTATTAACTAAAAAATATCTACTCTACTATGCTACATCTGCAACTTTTGATCTTCAGAAGCATTACTTCAGGTGAATCCCATTCACAATAATAGGTAACACCTCTCCATTCAGCTTTGAAAGCTGAAATGCATTATTCTGCTTGCATCTAGTAATCACATAAAGGCCATCCCACATGGCATCAAACTTGGTATGCTTGCCAGGTTTACTTTTAAGCTCATCCCACTTGAAAACAAGATCACCTTCCTTGAATGCTCTCAGAACTGCTTTTCTATCAAAGGTCTTTTTCATTTGGGCTTGATGAACCTCCAAATTTCTCAATGCTTCTTTCCTTGTTTCCTCTAGTTCCATCAGCTGTGTAAGCTTGATTTCCATAGGCTCTTCCTCTAACATCTCCAGTTCTTTAATCAGACTTAGTGTAGGCAACTCGACTGAAATAGGAACTCTAGCCTCTTTACCATAAGTAAGAACAAATGGTGAGTTACCTATAGCTCTTTTGGTAGTGATCTTGTCAGCCCACAAGGCTAGCTTCAACTTGTCATGCCAAATCCTTTGATTATCCTTGATTGTCTTTCTGATAATTTTGATAAAATTCTTATTAGTTTATTCAGCCTTTCCATTACCCTGAGGGTAATAATTGGATGAAGTATTTAGATAAATGTTATTTTTAACAAACTAGTCAAATATTCTCAAGCCAATAAATGCCAATGCATTATTAGAAATAATGGAATCCAGAGTACCAAACCTTGCAACTAGGTCCTGATAGAAGTTGAGTACAGAAGTTTCATTGGCCTCCTTCAATGCTACAGATTTAGACCACTTTGTAAAATAATCAATAGCAGTCAATATCCATTTGTGACATGCACTATAAGGTGGGTTAATAGGTCCAATAAAATCAAGCCCCCACTTGGCAAAGGGTCGATCCACTTGAATCGGATGCAAAGGGAATGTTGCTAGCCTTTGTTTTCTTGCAAATAAAGAATATTTAGTGCATTTTATGACCCAAGCATGAGTATCTTTAAATATATCAAGCCAAAAATATCCAGCTTTCATAATTTTAAGAGCTATTGTTCTAGCAGCAAAATGGCCTCCAGAAGGTCCATCATGAAATTCTTCTAAAATTTTATCAATCTGATTTGGCTCAATACACCTTAACAAAACTCCATGGTAATCCTTTCTGTATAAAACTCCATCAATGATAGCATAAGGAATGACCTGCAATCTAAAGTGTCTCCTCTTTGCATTGTCCAAACCTTCAGGATAGTCGCTAGTGTTAAGATAATGAATTATCTGTTGAATCCAGTTTGTAGAAGAAACTGGAACATCAGCTGATTCGTCATCTTCTAGCACCAAAATAATCTAATTCTTAGCTTCTTTGTTGTGTATTTCACCTCAAGCTAGCTATTCACATAGGCCTTTGCCTCTAACTAACTTTTTAACCTTGATATTAACATCATACTCCATTACCTTGGTTCTCCAACCTACCCGTTTATCATTTATATCCTTACTCAACAAGAAATCTTTAAGAGTAGGATGAGCAACCAGCAACTAAATTTTGTTGTTGGAGAGCATATGCCTGGATTTTTTTAAACTTCTGATCACAGCTAGAACATGTTTCTCAACAAAAGAGTACTTTACCTCATAATCTTGAAGAACGTGGCTAAAAAATGCAATGGGTTGTTCTAGTCACTCTTCATTTTGCTGACATAACATGGCTAAAGTAGTATCAACACTTTCGAATGCATAAAGAATAATTTTTTTATCAAAATTTGGGTTTAAAAGTGTTGGAACTACTGCAATGGCCTCCTTAATCTCCCCAAAACTCTTCTTCCCTTCTTTAGTCTAGCTGAAACTAATCCCTTTTCTGAGCATAGAAGTTAGTGGTTGTAGAAGAGCTGCAATATTGGGAATAAATCTTCTTACAAAATTTATCCTACCTAGAAAGCTTTGCAAGCCTTTCTTGTGGGCTGGTAGAGGTAATGCCAGAATAATAGAAATTCTTTTAGGATCTATTGAAATACCATGCTTTGAAACAATGTTCCCAAGCAGTTTGCCCTCGTGGACAGAAAAAATACACTTTTTGGGTTAAGTGAAACTCCATATTCTCTACATCTCTCATATATCTGTCTCAAGTGAACAATATGATCATCAACATTTTTTGAAAAAACTGTAATATCATCTAGGTAAACCATTACAAACTTAATCATCAAACCATGGAAAGCCATGTCCATAGATTTTTGAAAAGTGGCTCCTGCATTTGATAGTCCAAATGGCATTTTCCTATATGCCATAGTTTCCCACTTTGTTGTAAATGTAGTCCTTAATTGATCTTGTTCCTTCACCAATACTTGGTTGTAACCTAAAAACCCATCTAAAAGAGAGAATCTATCAGATCCAGATACTACCTGCAAAATTTGTTCCATAGATGACAGCAGGTAATGATCCTTGAGAGAGGCTCTGTTAAGGTCTCTGAAATCGACACAAAGTCTCATTTCCCCATTCTTCTTTCTAACAGGGACAAGGTTAGACACCCATGAGGTATGCTTAATTGGAAAGATGATATAATTACTTTCAATAAGCTTATTTAACTCAGCCTTTATAAGATGTTCCAACTTTGGATTCAAAGGTCTTTGCTTTTGTCTTACCAGTTTTGGCTTGGGTTCCAACTCTATAGTATGTTGAGCTAATTCAAGATCAAAGCCCTTCAAATCATGGTACTCCCAAGCAAACACATCAACAAATTCTTGACAAAGTAAAATAAATGCATGTTTTTCTTCTAAGGTGCATACCTTGCCAAGATTTAACAACTTGCCTTTGAAAATCTCAATCTGCTCATAATGCTCCTATTTGATGTATAAACAACTTTCTCTTTTTTGACTTGATCATCTGAGTTGAAGATTGACCCAAGAGTTACCAAACCTTTTGGCAACTTATTGGTTTTAAGTTGAAGAATCTGATCTTCATACTACTGAGACAACTTTTGTTGGTTAGAAGCTGAAAATTCAGCTTCTTCAATCATAAAACTGATAATCTATTCATCACTATCAAATACATGCCAATAAATGTTATTATCTGGCACAACAGGTCTAACAACAACTTTCACGTAGTTCTGAACAACAAGATTTTTTATTTCAGTTGGAATGTCAAACTCAGCTCCCATGGCAGTGAGTTTATTAGCTTGTTTATTATGAGCTCTTGGTATGAATAACAAATTAAATGCATCAAATTCCTCAATCATGCCCCATACTCTATGTTTATACAATTTTAACAAGTCATTTTTAGTGGCATGAATACCCCTTACTTGATTGACCACTAGTTCGCTATCTCCAAACACTTGAAGACACTTAACATTTCACTTTCTAGCCCATTCCAAGCCATGAACAAGGGCCTCATACTCAACAACATTATTTGAACAACTGAAAGCAAAATGAAAAGCTAAAAAATACCTTTCACCACTTGGACAAACTAGCACAACACCTCCTCTAGCACCAACTTTGCTCCTTGATCCATCGAAGTACAAACTCTATAGCTCATTGGACTGCTATTTTTCCTACACATTTGCATCTTTAATCAGATTTGGGATAGCAATACCTTGTTCTTGAATCATGTAAATGCCCAAGTCCACTTGTTCTATATTTTCAGTTGTAGTAACTTCATGATTCTTGGCTGCCCATTCATCTAAGAATAGGTCTGCAATACCTTCAACAAGGGTATTAGGATCTTGGACAACAAGCTAATCTTGTTGATCCTGCTTATGAAATGTGAGATTTGCATTAACAAGACTTGGAACATATGGCTCAATGTGATCTTTAGCCAGCAACTCATATTTTATTGTAACTTTTGTACTGTATCTAGTTCTAAAGAACAAATGTGACCAGTCAGAGGATAAGAATCCTCCTAACTTGGCTATAAAATATCTAGAAAGACAATATTGCAAAGTGAGCATGAAGATCTATTATATACACTTCTTGAGGAATTGTAAAATTCGGACAAGCATGTAATGTAAGATTTAAATCTCTGATTATTCCCACTGTATTAATGGTTGATCCATGATCTAATTGGACAACTCCTTTTGAGAGTGGTTTGTATTTTAAACCCAGCTGGTAAACAATCTTCTTTGGCATCATTGAATTGCTAGCCCCTCAATCTATCATGCACTTGTGGACAAGATGATTCCCATTGATCAAAGTGACATAAAAAGGAGGTGGCTTGACCTCTTGGTTTGGCTGTAACTTATTTACTGGTTTTTACTTTTGGCTGATCAGTTACAATATTCACCTTGGCTGATGCTTACTTGGCTCATTTGACACAGTGAGACTTGTTAATGTATTTTGTAATAAATCTCTTTGGACAGGAAGAGCCAAAGAGTCCCACATTGAAACACTGATATTGGATTTCTTCATTTGATCTAAAATGTTAAAAGAAGGTGGATTTACCTTTAGTTGTACCTTTGGAATAACAACCTCTCCTTGTACTTGTGGTTGTGTTTGAACTTTTTGCTGATCCTTGTTTGGTATAGCTTGTCGTCTTGGAAAATTTTAAACTTGTTGTAAGGGAATATGTGAAATACCTGGTTGTTGACTTGAAGAAGTCTGATTTTGCATCAGATTAAGCTGTTGTCCCAAATCTACAACCTTTTTCTTAGATGTTGTATTTGCTGCTACATAGTTATATGACTGATTCTGCCCCTGTCTTTGAGGCTGATTGACACCACAAAACTCTTCTCCTTGCTAGTTCATCAAAGCCACTTCATTTTGACCATCTTCATTAGTTACGTGCCCACTATTTTGCTAATCAATAGTGAAATTCTGCACCATAAGTGCCTGATTTAACACTCCATTTGGACAAGATGATTGACTATGAGGCTGGTTACATGGAAAGCACCACTCATGGTCTTGAACCAGATAATTTTGTATTGGAACTATCTCTCTCGATGAACTCACAGTATTTGGATTATATGGCTAAAAAGGTCTTGGATTGTAATTCCTCCTTTGAGGTGGAGGGTCAGCTTGATTTGAAGGCCTATTAGCTTGATATTGAGGTTGGTAAGGTCTAGAATTTTGGCCTTGCTGCTTCTTTATATTAACCAACTCATTACTAAAATTTTGTAATAACCCTTTTATCTCTTGAAGTTCCTGTGAAGGGGCTGAAACATGATTATTTTGAGTTGTATTTGTGTAACCCATAGCGGGTACAATAGGTATAGTAGCTAAAGGTGGGATTGGTAATAGAATTGATGGTCGTATTTCAGGAAAGATAGACATTGACAACCTTGGAGCTATTTTGCCTACCTAAATCAGGTTGTTTTAAGCTCTAATTGCAATTTCATAAGTAGCTGGTAATGAAGTTCCATTCATTGATTGGACCATAACAACAATGTCACTATTTATAGCTCTAAGGAAATACAAAAAAACATGTTTAGCTGTAAGTCTTACCAGTGTAGGGATTTTGTCCCATGTCCTTTGAAATCTGAAATTAAAATCAACCATATGCTCCTGGGGAGCTCTTTTTATTGTACTTAATTGTTCCATTAGAGACAAGTTATCTGACTTGTCTTCAAACTGTTTGTTCAGAGCATCTCCCAACAAGTCCTAGGATATGATATAACCAATAGCTAAACCTCTAAACCATTGAAGGGCCTTTCCTTTCAGAGCTGCAGCCAACAATTTGACTGCGACATTTTCTTGTGTTATGTGATGTACTGCACACAGTGTGGCTACATCTTTTATATGCTCAATTAGAGTGGTCTGATCCTCACCTGTAAAGAAAGGTAAGCCTCTCAAAGTTGCCACAGGAATGCCATCATGCGCTACAAACAAAAATGAGCTGCTAGTATTAAATGTAACAAATGGATATTGTCTACCCATTGGTGGAGCTTGAGGTATTTGCTGAGCTATCTGTGGAATCTGAAGATCTATCACCAAATTCCTTTGATAAAATTTTGTAGTCCTTGGAGGAGTAGATCTGGTCCTTAGTGTTCGACTGATGCCCTTGTAGCTATTCTACCTCTTCTCCTTGGAGGTGATAGCTGTAAATAATCAAAAGAAGAAAAGCTTCCTCTTGTTTGTACTCTTCTCATACCCTAGTTTCACTAGATCTGCTTCAAAAATTAGAGATTAGAGTCGCCAGGTATAATATTTACCTCTAAAAGGTAGAAAAATACTACTGCATATACTAGAACAACAGTAAAGATCTTGAATTTTTTGTCTGAAACGAGTTTCAGTGTCCCACCGGGCGTGCCAAAAATTGTTTTCATGAAGGATTGCATCCTGAATGTTAATCCCTTACAAGCTTGGCAATCTCGTGCAACATGGGAATGTTCTCAGATGTGGGTCTGTCTGTTTCAAGAACGAACTCCGAAAGAGCTGGCTCCCTTTAAAAAACCCCCTTTAGATCTGTGACTTGATGGAGAAAAGAGATAGAAGAAAATTTAATAAACTGAAAACTGCACTAAAAAATCTATCCTAAAGGGGGTGATGCACCAACACTTTGATTTAAAACTGTAATATAACTCACAAACATTCTTAATAAACCTGCTCTTACAACCCAATTTGATCAGATTCACCACATAAGTATTTCACAGAAAGGCATGAATAATCTTGCTCAAGCTTGTGACCTGTAATAAACTAAAATTTGTATACTTGCATCTAATAAATGAGACAAAGAATCCAGAGGTTTTGAAACAAAACATAGAAAACTCTTATCAAATCACTCATAAAATAAGCAAGACACCTAAATTCGGATAGAAGAACCCTTGACTGTATTAGAAAATGGAAGGAATCTCTGCAAAACATAATAATAAACTGCTAGAAATAATGAATTGTTGCTACTATAAAGCTGTAAAAAATGGTTGAGTTACAAGACAATATCCTCTCTGCAATATGCAAAGGCAAAAAAGCAAGAACTGAGGAAAAAAAGGATAAGGTTTTTTTTTATACTTAACTGTCCCCAAAAGTGAATGGGCAGTCAACTCTAGCTCAATTGAACTCAAAAATATGCATGAATGATTTCCAAAAAGTAACTCCAAGTTGATGGGTGCAATCCTTCGTGACAATAGGGTGACCTAAAATGACTCCTTCTATACAGTGCACAATTTGGGGGGGGGAGGGGGGGAACACATAATCAAGGGGAGATCTAGTGTGTTCATCTTTCACACTTCCTAGAGAAGTGATTTTTGTGTGGGTTGTGTTTCCTTTCACGTCTTCACTTGCATTTCTTTATCTCTTACTTTAAGTATTTTTGCAACTGCTATATCTAACGACTAAGAATCATGGATTCTACTATCCCTATACCGCTTCTAACTCCTTTCAATTATCATGATTGGAAGATTAAAGTAAGTCTTGTGCTAAAAAATAAAGGTTTATATAGGATAACTATGGGAACAGGAAAATAACCTAATGCAACCAAACAAAAAGAAAATGTTTTCAACAAGTGTGACTAAGCATTTGGTTTTCTGTGTTTAAATCTATCTCCTGAATTGTTCTTTCATGTTGAGAAGTTAACTACACCCAATGAAGTTTGGGATGCTTTAGACAAATTATTTAGGAAAATTGATGAACTCAGTAGTCATGAATTGGAAAATAACCCTTAGGTGTTGTCCTAGAAGTTTCTCAACTTTAGAAGATTTTTTCACAAAATTCAAATCTTTAAAGTTGTAGTTAAAAGATTATGGAATTGACAATAAAGAGGATCAATTAATCCTTTCTGTACTTTCCAAAATAGGTCCAAAATTTTTTGTGTTGATATCAACTTTCTATTCTACTAAATGTGTTCTTGGAGCATCATGGACAATGCCCACTCTAGATAATTTTATCTCTGATCTCACAAGGGAACAAGAAAAACTAATTCATATGGGTTCTTTGATGTCTACAAAGCCTCAAGATCTAATTGCAGGGAATGATAAGCCACAAACTTCAAAAGGGAAGAAAAAGAACACTAAAAAGGACAAGGATGGTGTGAAAGCTGATAAAAATGACAACTTCAAAAAGGATAACTGTTCTCAACAAAGTAAGCCAATTATTGAGAAAGTTACTTGTGCCTTTTGTAAAAAACTAAGGCATGATGAACATCAATGCATGAAGAAACAAATCAAAAATCTCACACATATTCTTAAAAAGAATAATATTGGGTTACCTGATTCTCTCAAGGCATCTTCATCAACTCAAGACAATACTTAAGACAGAGAAATTGAAAGGCAAGGCGTTAGTTTCTACTACATCTTCATATCCTTCATGGATTATTGATTCTGGTGTCACTCATCATATGAGTTCTTCTCAGGTTGTTTTCTCATCCTTAGAGCCATCCAGAATGTCTTCAGTCAACTTAGGTGATGATACCCTAGTATTGGTAAAAGGGAGAGGATCTATTGAAGTTGAAGGTGAAACTTTTTCAAAAGTTCTAAGTGTACCTTCACTATTAACTAATCTCCTTTAAGTGTATCAAATAACACACTTAGGGAAGGGTATGTGAGTACATTTCTCTCCAAATTCAGTTGAGATAAGAGAATTACAAAGTAACAATTTGGTTGCTATAGGGGAGGCAAATCACCAATCCAGATTATATACCTTCTCAAGTTTTGCTACTAATATTTCTCCAAAGGCACTACTAACTCATTCAGATGAAGTTAGTAAACTATGGCATGAGTGGTTTGGCCACCTTAACTACCACTATCTTGAACAACTACGCCTACAAAAAAAGGTTAATGGATTACCAAAAGTTAAGTTTTCTAAAGGACTTTATGAAAGTTGTGCACTTGGTAAACATCCTAAAGCAAAGTTTGACAAGGAAAAAACATGGAGGGCAAAGCAAGTATTAGAACTTGTTCATAGTGATGTTTCAAGGGCTTTTCCCCATCCATATTTTACAAAGGCTAGATATGTTCTCACATTTATTGATGATTTCTCATGTTTTACATAGGTCTACTTCCTTGGGCAAAAATTAGAAGTATTTGAATCTTTTCAATATTTCAAAGCTCTAGTTGAGAAACAGTCAGGGAAATTCATCAAGGTTCTGTGAATAGATAATGGTAGAGAGTATGTCAATAATCATTTTGAGGAGTTTTGCATAACAGAAGGGATAGAGTTGCAACACATAGTTCCATATACCCCTCAACAAAATGGTGTTGGTGAATGCAAAAATAGATCTTTAAAAGAGATGGCTAACTGTATGATTCATTCTAAAGGCTTAACACCATCTTACTGGGCTGAAGTAATCAAATGTGAATTTTACATTTATATTAGAGTTCCTCATAAAGTATTGAAAGGAATCACCCCCTTTGAAGATTGGAAAGGATGGAAACCAACAATTGATCATTTCAGAGTCTTTGGTTCACCAGCTATGGCCCACATTCTGAAAGAACATCGCAAGGCTATGTATCCACAATTCAAACCTTGCATCTTTGTTGGATATCTAGATGGTGTTAAAGGCTATCTCCTACTTCACCCAACTACACATGAGTTGTTCATTGAGAGAAGTGTCAAATTTTAAGAAACACCCCTTGAAACTATTCTAGACATTCCTTGACATACCTTTGATTCTCCAAATCCTAATAATATTTCTAATGATTCAAATCATTCACAGTAGATTCCTAGTGCAGTAAGTGGTACTTCTTCTTCTAGTTCACAAAGTGATGATAGTATTGATAATTCTTCATGAATTAGAAGTTGACATTTCTACACCAGACTCACCTGAATCTAGAACTCTACACTCACTTCATAAAGAAGATTCTTGGGTACAACCTATAGTAGATGACAAACAACTTTAGATAGACTTTCAGGGGGATCACATGCCTTCTTTGCTTCAGTGTCTAATCCATAGACATTTAAAGAAGCGTCAGGCATACCTGAGTGGGGTATTTCTATGAGTGAGGAATATGATTCCTTAATTAGAAATCACACTTGGGATTTAAATTCTCTTCCTAAGGGAAGGAAGACAGGTTGATGTACATGGATATATCGAACCAAATTGGTAGTAGATGGGTTAGTTGATAAGTACAAAGCATGTTTGGTTGCCAAAGTTTTTTCACAAGTTGCAGGCATTCACTATATAGAAACCTTTGCACTTGTTGTAAAGATGACTTTGATTCGACTCACACTAGCTATAACCATAGCACATGGATGGGTTGTACATCGGATGGATATAAAGAGTGCATTTCTTCATGGAGACCTTAAGGAGGAAATCTACATGGAACAACCACCAAAGTTTGTTCAGGTTTCATCCTTAGTGTGTAGACTAAGAAAATCTATCTATGGTCTTAAACAAGCCCCTAGTGCTTGATATGCCAAGATAGATTCTTACCTTCTATCTTCAGGATTTACTCGATGCCATTTAGATCCTAATGTGTATCTTTTGTGGTAGGATGATTCACTTTTGATACTGGTTCTATATGTTGATGATCTTTTGATTACTGTGAGTACTTCATCTGCCATTGCAACAGTAAAATCAACACTTTAGGACATATTTGGCATGTTAGACTTGGGTTTATTACACTACTTTCTTGGTATTGAGATATCACAATCAGATTCAAGGATTTCTCTTGCTCAGCCTAAGTACACTTTTGATTTACTTGCACATGTTCACATGACTACTTGTAAACCATCTCCAAATCCCTTCCTATCTTGAGTAAAGCTTGAGACTTCTTGCCCTACACCTTTAGTTGATGCTACATAGTATCAACAACTTGTGGGTAGTCTTATATACTTAACACATACTAGGCCTAACATATCATATGCAGTTGGCATGGTTTCCATATTTATGCAGGAACCTCATGAGTTGCACTTAAAAGTAGCTAAGAGGATTCTTCACTACCTTCATGGTACACTTGCATTTGGGATACACTACAGAGTTGCTTCATCAGTTGATTTGGTTGGTTTCACAGATTCAAATTGGGGTGATACTGAGTATCGCAAGTCCACTTTTGGTTATAGTTTTTCACTTGGTTCAGGTCCTATTAGTTGGTCTAGCAAGAAGAAGAATGCTATTGCTATATCTTCTATAGAGGTAGAGTTTTGAGGAGCTATTAACTCAGCTACTAACGCCATATGGCTTCAAGGCCTTCTTTCTGAGTTTGGTATTCCTTTTAGATAGCCTACAGTTATCTTTTGTGATAACCAGAGTACTATACAGATATGCAGGAATCCAGTTCAACATCAACGAACCAAACACATAGAGATTCATATGCATTATATTTGAGAGCTTATTCATGATTAGATCATCGACTTAGTCTTTTGCTACTCTTTAGAGTAGGTTGCTGACATTTTCACCAAACCCTTTACTAAGAGCAAGTTCATTCATCTACGAGCTCTTCTTGGTGTACAGTCTACATCAGCATCATCATCTTTTGGGGGGGCTATCTAAGCCTTTCCTTCTTTTTTCTCTCTTTTGGGAGGAACATTTTTCCCAATGGGTTTTCTTTCTTTCTCCACTTTTTGAGAGATACATTTGTACATGGTTACCTCATCAGTCTCATAGCTGAGAGCCATCTTTCATAAACTCACCTAATCTATGCTTAAGGGGGGGTGTTAGTGTATAAACACTTATCCTAAGTTGTTTATACTAACTTAATCATAGTTAGGTGAATTCCACACATGCTACTTTGACTTTGTCTAAGTTGTAAGTCATTTAGGAGATATGTCAACTCAATGGACACCTCACATTATTCTCATGGATAGTTGCGCTATTCTCATGGATAGTTGTGCTATTCTCATGGATGGTTACTCACCACATGTCCCTATATTGTGGAGAATCAAGTATGCAATCTCTCCTATTTATACTTTCTCATTTGTTAATACATTTGTTTGATTTCACTTGCAATCTCTTGCTTGTTTATTTTTCCATGATCTTGGCAGTTTTTACAGAAAACACTGTCAAACATATGTTTTTCCAAATGTGATGCAAAATAGAGTGTCGCATCGAGTCAGCCACAACATTTTTTATAAAGACCAACCCCCAAAATAGCCTCTTTCCAGCTCAAGTAATGATAAAAAATAACATGTATATATCTAAAAATGACATTCCATTTTTTTTGTCCATGAACAATCCCAAAAAATATGTTTCAAATTTTCATTATGATGAAAAAAGGACAATTCACTGGCTGCAACATCATACATCTCAATCTATCCCCAATAGGTAGTTTGTTATGTAAGATTTTCCACACCAAGATCTGAGCATTAGCTTCCGCTTTTGACCTCCAAATTTGGGCACTCAAATCTCTCCAAGTTTTTTTTAAAAATATACATCTCCATTTTATATTAAGTCTCAGATTTAATGACAGGCTTGAAAGGAGACATGAATAAGTATTTTTTTAGAGGAAAACAAAAGAAATTATATTTTGAAAGCCACAACCAGTCTTTGAAAAAAATACATCGATAAGGAGTGCATATTTTCATAACTAAATCCACAAGCACCAAAGATTTCACAAAAAATATAAAATGTTTAAACATGTTATTAAGATTATATCTGCTCTTAGAAACCTTCCAAGTATCCCAATCCAAAACATTAAAATCCCAAATATCACCAAACTGTTGAATCCCCTTTTTAAATAAAAAATAAGCTTGTTTTGGAAAATTGATAGCAAGATGTTGACCTTGATAGAAAAACAAAATTCTTGACATTGCTCATACTTCAAAGAAGAATATTGGCACCCACTAGCTACAAAAGCAGCAAGATTAATAGATTATGTGGAATCCTATAGTAAACCTTCTAGGTAATGACTAAAAGTAGCACAGCTTCAAACAATACCATGTCAATGAATAGAGCAAGTTCTAGTGCCATGAGAAGAGCTTCATTTGTAAGGCCAAAGTGAATTTCAACAAATTTCTAGGTCAAGGGCATTCCAGGTTTTGAAGACTAATTGTGAGGTTGCATCAAATTCTGATGCCACCAAAGTTTTAAGGACATGTGCTTTTTATTTTCCAATTATTGTTATGTTGTCTTCCATTGCCTTTTGAGGAAGCAAATCCCTCTCTACCTTTGGAAGCAGTCAAAACAGCTCCAGGGAGACACCAAAACCTGGTACAACATGTTGGATGGCCTCTGCCACTTCCATGTTTGTGGGAAGCAGCTGTGACAACACATGAACATCACTATATATCATAGCAGTAGAAAAACATGATAGTAAACATGAAAAAATGAGGCATTTATGAAATTTTTTTCTTCACCCTCAGTGCCAATCTTGTCCAACTAGAGGAGGAGTTCTATAATGGACTCCATATCTCTGTAAAAAACATTTGTTAGCCCATTTGCTATATCTCCTATCACCCAGCGATGACTAGTCATTATCTCATGTGCCAGTTTTACAAAAGATGGGCCAAGAGATCGTTCAAACACACATCGCTTACACTCACAATGAAACCCCATTTGTTTGCAATACTTCTCATGCCTCACCAAAGGCATAAGACTTCTACAGTAGGGCACATTAATATCCTCCATCAATATGTATAAATTGTCAGATTTTTGTGTTAGGTTTGGTTTATGTTTTTGTTGGTGTATAAACACTTATCCTAAGTTGTTCATACTAACTTAATCATAGTTAGGCAAATTCCACACATGCTACTTTGACTTTGTCTAAGTTGTTAGTCATTTTGAGATATGTCAACTCAATGGACACCTCACACTATTCTCATGGATAGTTGCACTATTCTCATGGATAGCTGTGCTATTCTCCTATTTATACTTTCTCATTTGTTAATACATTTGTTCGATTTCACTTGCAATCTCGTGCTTGTTTGTTTTTCCATGATCTTGGCAGTTTCTACATGTTATCAAAGACATAGTGGTCAACTTCAATTCATTTTTCTCACTATGCGAATTGCTTCCATTTACTCCAGGTTTTCATCTCTATGAGGTTTTGTTTGCATTTGATTTTGTTATTATTTAACATTATTCCTGTGTGTTCACTATGAGTTCGAATCGCCCACAGAGGGCATTGTTTCAACATCACAATAAGGCCATCCATTAGCCTTGTTGCACCTCATAGGTGCCTCATCATTGCACTAATGCCTCACAAGAGGCCGTGCATATTGCAGGAGGTTTTGATGTCATCTATAGGTGCCATCAACAACATCTACAAGCGTTCTCTGCATCATTTGGAAGCCTCAAAGGAGGCCATAGCCACGCAGGCCAAGCCTCCATTGTGGGAAGGCCCTTCAATGACCCTTAACCCAACGATCGATGCCCTTCACACAACTGTCAATGGGCACACAACAACCATATCGACCTCTCTTGGAACCCTCGTCGACCATTCACAAGCGGCCACGATGCGCTCTTTTGGCGACGTCGACACAGTCCACGCCACAACTAACGAAGACACCATTTCTACGTGGTGTCTATCCTCCCTCCACATCACCCAGTGAAGCATGAATTCAAGGCAAGAGGAAAGTCTTTTGAAAGCCATGATTTTGGTTGACAGTTTGGCATTTGACTGCGATGGCTGTCAATTTGAAACCCGTGTTTTGTGTCTCTATTCACATGACATAAGAAACTTAGTGGGGGTGAGATTAGCAAAGAAGAAGGGGGGCACAATTTTTAAATCCTTAGCTCGTGGTCACATGGGATATTAAGCTCCTAGTCATGCCCAACCAAAGTTTGCCTCTTTATCAAGTTTTTTATTTCTCATAAGGTGATTTTTTTTGTGCATGCAAAATTTTTCAAAATCCTATAACTTTTGCATAACAACTCAAAATCAAGTCATTCTTTCTGCAAAAGTGGTTATTTTTTCATCATTATTTTATTTAGCCTAATATCACACTAAAATTATAAAGTGCCCGATTAGGCTATTTTAGGGTGATCTAAAATCACTCCTATATAGTGCACAATTTAGGGGAGAAAACACATAATCAAGGGGGGATCTAGTGTGTTCATATTTCACACTTCCTAGAGAAGTGTTTTTTGTGTGGGTTGTGTTTCCTTTCACGTCTTCACTCACATTTTTTTAGCTCTTACTTTAATTATTTTTGAAACTGCTATCTAACGACTAAGTATCATGGAGTCTATTGTCCCTATACCGCTTCTAACTCCTTTCAATTATCATGATTGGAAGATTAAATTAAGTCTTGAGCTAAAAAACAAAGGTTTATATAGGATAACTATGGGAACAGAAAAAGAACCTAATGCAACCAAAGAGAAGGAAAAGTTTTTCAACAAGTGTGACCAAGCATTTGGTTTTTTGTGTTTAAATCTATCTCCTAAATTATTGTTTCATGTTGAGAAGTTAAATACACCAAATGAAGTTTGGGATGCTTTAGACAAATTATTTGGGAAAATTGATGAACTCAAAAGTCATGAATTGGAAAATCAACACTTAGGTCTTAGTCCTAGATGTTTCTCAACTTTAGAAACTTTTTTCACAAAATTCAAATCTTTAAAGTTGTAGTTAAAAGATTATGGAATTGGTAAGAAAGAGGATCAATTTTAATCCTTTCTGTACTTTCCAAACTAGGTCATTAATTTTTTGTGTTTATATCAACTTTCTATTCTACTAAAAGTGCTCATGGAGCATCATGGAAAATGGCCACTCTAGATAACTTTATCTCTGATCTCACAAGGGAACAAGAAAAACTATTTCAGATGGGTTCTTTGAAGTCTACAAAGCCTCAAGCTCTAATCACATGGAATGATAAATTACAAATTTCAAAAGGGAAGAAAAATAACACTAAAAAGGAAAAGGATGGTAAGAAAGATGATAAAATTGACAACTTCAAAAAGGATCTCTTCTCAACAAAGTAAGCCAATTACTGAGAAATTTACTTGTGCCTTTTGTGAAAAACTAGGGCATGATGAACATCAATGCATGAAGAAACAAATCAAAAATCTCACACATATTCTTAAAAAGAATAATATTGGGTTACCTAATTCTCTCAAGGCATCTTCATCAACTCAGAATAATACTAAAGACAAAGAGAAATTGAAAGGCAAGGCCTTAGTTTCTACTACATCTTCATCTCCTTCACGGATTATTGATTCTGGTGTCACTCATCATATCGATTCTTCTTAGGTTGTTTTCTCATCCTTAGATCTATCCAGATTGTCTTCAGTCAACTTAGGTGATGATACCCCAGCATTGGTAAAAGGGAGAGGGTCTGTTAAAGATGAAGGCAAAACTTTTTCAAAAGTTTTAAGTGTACCTTCACTATCAACTAATCTCCTTTCAGTGTATTAAATAACACACTTAGGGAAGGGCATGAGAGTACATTTCACTCCAAATTCAATTGAGATAAGAGAATTACAAAGTAACAATTTGGTTGCTATAGGGGAGGCAAATCACCAATCCAGATTATATACCTTCTCCAGTTTTGCTACTGATATTTCTCCAAAGGCACTACTAACTCATTTAGATGATGTTAGTAAACTATGGCATGAGTGGTTTGGCCACCTTAACTACCACTATCTTGAACAACTACATCAACAAAAAATGGTTAACGGACTACCAAAAGTTAAGTTTTCTAAAGTACTTTGTGAAGGTTGTGCACTTGGTAAACATCCTGAAGCAAAGTTTGACAAGGAAAAAACATGGAGGGCAAAACAAGTCTTAGAACTTGTTCATAGTGATGTTTCAGGGCTTTTCCCCATACATCTTTTACAAAGGCTAGATATGTTCTCACATTTATTGATGATTTCTCACGTTTTACATGGGTCTACTTCCTTAGGCAAAAATTAGAAGTATTTGAATCTTTTCAAGATTTCAAATCTCTAGCCGAGAAATAGTCAGGGAAATTCATCAAGGTTCTTCGAACAAATAATGGTAGAGAGTATTTCAATAATCATTTTGAGCAATTTTTCATAACAGAAGGGATAGAGTTGAAACATATAGTTCCATATACCCCTCAAAAAAATGGTATTGTTGAATAGAAAAATAGATCTTTAAAAGAGATGGCTAACTGTATGATTCATTCTAAAGGCTTAACACCATCTTACTGGGCTGAAGCAATCAAATATGCATGTTACATTTAGAATAGAGTTCCTCATAAAGTCTTGAAAGGAATCACCCCCTTTGAAGCTTGGAAAGGATGGAAACCAACAGTTGATCATTTCAGAGTCTTTGGTTCACCAGCTATGGCCCACGTTCCAAAAGAACATCGCAAGGCTATGAATCCACAATCCAAACCTTGCATCTTTGTTGGATATCTAGATGGTGTTAAAGGCTATCACCTACTTCATCCAACCACACATGAGTTGTTCATTGAGAGAAGTGTCAAGTTTCAATAAACACCCCTTGAAATTGTTCTAGACATTCCTCGACATACTTTTGATTCTCCATATCTTGATAATATTTCCAATGATTCAGATCATTCACAGTAGATTCCTAGTGTAGTAAGTGGTACTTCTTCTTCTTCTAGTTCACAAAGTGATGATAGTACTGAGAATTCATCTTCATCTAGTTCAGGGATTGAATTAGAAGTTGACATTTCTACACCAGACTCACCAACATCTAGAAATATACGCTCACTTCATAACTTAGCAGATTCTTGGGTACAACCTATAGCAGATGATAGACAACTTCAAATAGATTTTCAGGGGTGATCACATGCCTTCTTTGCTTCAGTGTCTGATCCATAGACATTTAAAGAAGCATTAGGCATACTTGAGTGGGATATTGCTATGGATGAGGAATATGATTCCTTAATTAGAAATCACACTTAGAAATGTTCTTCCTAAGGGAAGGAAGATAGTTCGGTGTAGATGGATATATTGAACCAAATTTGCAGTAAATGGGTCAATTGATAAGTACAAAGTATAGTTGGTTGCCAAAGGTTTTTCACAAGTTGCAGGCATTCACTATATATAAATCTTTGTACTTGTTGCAAAGATGACTTCGATTTGACTCACACTAGCTATAGCCGCAACACATGGATGGGTTGTACATCAGATGGATGTAAAGGGTGCACTTGTTCATGGAGACCTTAAGGAGGAAGTCTACATGGAACAACCACTAGGGTTTGTTCAGGATTCATCTTTAGTGTGTAGACTGAGAAAGTTTATCTATGGTCTTAAACAAGCACCCAGGGCTTGGTATGCCAAGATGGATTCTTACCTTCTATCTTCAGGATTTACTCGATGGCATTCAGATCCTAATGTGTATCTTTTGTGCCAAGATGATTCACTTTTGATATTGGTTCTATATGTTGATGATCTTTTGATTACTGGAAGTACTTCATCTGCCATTGCAGCAATAAAATTAGCACTTTAGGATAGATTTGACATGACAGACTTGGGTTTGTTGCACTACTTCCTTGGTATTGAGATATCATAGTCAGATTCATGGATTACTCTTGCTCAGCCTAAGTACACTCTTTATTTACTTGCACATTTTCACATGACTACTTGTAAACCATCTCCGACTCCCTTCCTATCTAGAGTAAACCTTGAGACTTCTTGCCCTACACATTTAGTTGATGCTACATTGTATCGGCAACTTGTAGGTATTCTTATATACTTAAAACATACTAGGCCTGACATATCATATGCAGTTGGCATGGTTTCCAAATTTATGCAGGAACCTCGTGAGTTTCACTTAAAAGCAGCTAAGAGGATTCTTCACTATCTTCATGGTACACTTCTATTCGAGATACACTATAGAGTTGGTTCTTTAGTTGATTTGGTTGGTTTCACATATTCAGATTGGGCTGGTGATACTGAGTATCGCAAGTCCACTTTTAGTTACAGTTTTTCACTTGGTTAAGGTCCTATCAGTTGGTCTAGCAAGAAGCAAAATGCTATTGCTATATCCTCTACAGAGGCAGAGTTCCGGGGAGTTGTTAACTTAGCTACTAAGGCCATATGGCTTCAAGGCCTTCTTTTTGAGTTTGGTATTCCTTTTAGATAGCATATAATTATCTTTTGTGATAACCAGAGTACTATACAGATATGCAGGAATTTGGTTCAACATCAATGAACCAAACACATAGAGATTCATATGCATTATATTTGAGAGCTTATTCATGATCAGATCATCGACTTAGTCTTTTGCCATTCTTTAGAGCAGGTTGCTGACATTTTCACCAAACCCTTTACTGAGAGCAAGTTCATTCATCTATGAGCTCTTCTTGGCGTGCAGTCTACATCAAGATCATCATCTTTTGGGGGACTAACTAAGCCTTTCCTTCTTTTTTCTCTCTTTTTGGAGGAAAGTTTTTTCCCAATGGGTTTTCTTTCTTTCTCCACTTTTTGAGAGATGCATTTGTACATGGGTACCTCATCAGGCTCATAGCCGGGACCCATCTTTCATAAACTCACCTAAGCTATGCTTAAATGGGTTGTTGGTGTATAAACACTTATCCTAAGTCATTTATACTAACTTAATCATAGTTGGGTGAATTCCACACATGCTACTTTGACTTTGTCTAAGTTGTTAGTCATTTTGAGATGTGTCAACTCAATGGACACCTCGCACTATTCTCATGGATGGTTACTCACCACCTATTCCTATATTGTGGATAATCAGGTATCCAATCTATCCTATTTATAATTTCTCATTTGTTAATACATTTGTTCGATTATACTTGCAATCTCGTGCTTGTTTTCTTTTCCACAATCTTGGCAGTTTCTACGTTTCAATTTTTTTGTTTTGATATTATTATGTATTTTCATATATTTGTTATTTATTAGGTATTTATTATGTCCACATTCGTAATTATTTCCATACATTCACTCTATACATTGATATAATCTTTTTTTTCTACTTAGTTTTTTTCCATGCCACTCAAGATTGAACTTGATATTCAAATGTTCAAACACAAATTCCAACTTCTCGTCCCCTTTTTCGTAGCTATTATGGGTCAACTTAACTCATGATTTTTTCAATTGCTGTTATGTCTTGGTATTTAAAGATATTAAATGTGCAATTAATTCATATTAAAAAATCATATCGATCAGTAAGGGCAAATCATAGCACATTTCAATTTTCTTAAAGAACAAAAAAAATCAAAATTTACATTAGAATCATATAGGCCATCTATAGATCAATGCATGTCATTTGAGATCATTTTCCAAAATCATAAAGTTAGCCCATTCAGGGGATTGACATAGGATAACTTGACCCTAGTAATTTGGGAAGCTCCCCTAAAGTATTTCCAAACACCACCTTAACAGATTCATCATAGGGAAGGTTAATAGACTTCTACACTCACATTTTTCCAATTCATTCCCATGTGGCCAATTTCATTCCCACATATTAGTTCAAGGTTGTGGAGTTTAGGTTTGAACCCAAGGGATTTGGTTTTGAACCACAACAAGTTTTGAATCTATGCAGAGCTTGAGACTTTTTACAAATTGAGAGCATTTATTTGTGTATTTGTGGCAAATAATTCCATCTTGACATCAACAATGTTTCTTCATCATTGTTACAAAGCTAAGAGCATATTTTCTCCTTATTTAATTTTTGAATATTCACTGCATGTTTATCAACTCAACTACTAATTAAATCTAGGTTAATTGGGAAACTATTGTTAGCATTTGTTTAATGAACCTAGATTTATGTAAAATAGATTTTATTTCCTCACATTTTTTACATGTTGGCACCTATCCTAAAATGGTTGATTTCTAGTTACTTGTGTTGTTATGTGTTCCTCTAATACCATCACTAATTTGAGAAATTTTGGGTAGGGTTATGTGTTGTGCTCACATGTCTATGTTTTGAGAAGATATTTATGATTCTTGTGATATGGACCTATATGCCTCTATATTGGTCTCCTAGCTTCTATGTGAATTCTGTAGCCTTTTGTGCCTTGGATAAGATTTAGGTTTGCAGTCATGACTACCTATGTAAATGCCTATTTCTTTTGTTTGAACCAATTCAAAAATTGCCCATGTCTCTACCTTCACCTCTATGGTTTGCTTCTATTTAAAAGTTGACTTTTGTAGGTAGTCATTAAAAACTTAAGAGATCTTGTCACTATGTGGTGACCAAATATCAACTCCTAGGACAATGGGGGCATGCTTAGTAGATGGTATTCTTTTTATCTCCAATGGCTTGAGATACTCCACTTCAATGATATTGAGTGGCTGCAATGGCTTGGGTGGCAGTGCCCACTTACGTCTCATTTTCCTATTCATGTGTAGCAATAACTATTTAGGGAGTGGGAGTCAAATGTCTAAGTCCATGTGGTATGTGGAAATATTGTATAGGCATGTGGTAGGACTACATTATCTATATGGAAAGCATTCAAGTGAAGTCTACTATGTGTCTTTGGGGAAATGTGTCCAATTCTTATTGGCAACAGTCAAATGGCTAAGTGGCATGCATGTTTGCCTAAATAATAGATTTGGGCACTATATTTTGATCATGGTATTGTCCCATGGTTTGTAGTTTAACACTTATGGTTTCTTGGATATCATTTATATTAGGTGCTTAGATTGGATCGAAGTATGTGTTGTATGAATTATTTATAGGTACTATTAGATTGCCAAAATTATTTTGGAATCTGATTGTTGTCAATACTCCTATAAAGGTATAGCTTGAGATTTGTTTTCTAACCTCATAATTGTTAAATGATATAATTGAATTTTTTTCAAGCATGGGGTTTTTGTCTTAAAAGGGTTTTCCTCATATAAATAATATTGTTATGGTATAATCTCATTTTGTATTGTTTTTGTAACTATAAGATTATTGTTTTTGGACATACTTCCCCTCAAACATTAGCGTAGGAAGCATATTCTGCACCATTTCTTCATTTCATTTGGTATCAAAGTGTGATACCTTAGATTCTAGGTGTTAGGGACAATTTTGTTAATACTAATATTTGATTGAGTGGGCGCTTGCACAAAAGAAATCTTGTTGCAAGAAAAATGGAAAGCATAACAAAGATAGAGATGGAGACATTCATAGGCATTAACTTTAAGTTGTGGAATCTCAAGATGGAGGTTACACTCATAGATAGAGATCTATGGGTTGTTGTATCTAGATCCAAACCCATTACAATGAAGCAAGAAGACGAGGAAAAGTTGGATAGAAAAGTGAAGGGTCTTATTAAGATATTTATGGTAAATTTAGTGTTGTTAAATTTACATGAAGGATCCAACATTGAAGCCCTCTGGAAGAAGTTGGGAGAAATTTAGCAGGAAAAATCCCTAGTGAATAAACTCTTCTTGAGAAAGAAGTTGTATACCCTCAATATAGAGCATGGTAGTTATGTTGTTAAGCACATGAATGCATTCAATATGATTGTGACCTAGTTGTACTCTGTTGGAGTTAAAATAGAGGAGGGCCATTGCATGACACTTTTTTATTCTTTGCCAAACTTGTGGAATCACCTTATTATGTCCATTGAGAGAACTAGCTCTAAGATCAAGATGGATGAGGTAGTGGCATCATTACTTTCAAAGGAGATGTAGAGAAAAGCTTCTAAATCAACTAAGGAGGTCCTATCAATTTATGGAAGACTAAAAGAGAAAGGAAAGGAGGACAAGAAGAGATAAAATTCAAGATCTAAATCCCATGGGAGGTCCAAATCTCCTAAAAATTTCAAGGCTTAGTGTTGGAATTGTGGTAAGCCCAAGCACTACCATAGAGACAACAAAGAAGAGAAAAAGAAAAACAAGAATGCTCTATAGAGATGATGAGTGCAAGAATTCCTCTCAAGATGATGCAAATGTTTTTATTGTAGCCTTGGCAACACATACATTGGAAGGTGTGTGGTTGATTGACTCAGGTGCCATATTTCTAGCAATGAACTTGATCTTTCATGTGAGGATGAAGCACATAAATGTCTAATACCATTTTTCTTGTGACATGGTAGAGGATGGGAGGGTGATGTTAGAGAAGGTTGATACTTTGTTGAATGTTTAAAATGGATCTATATGAAGCTTGTGACCATAAATAAATTTAGGTGGTGCAATGACTTGATGGGCCTCACAACCTCTAATAGTTAGTTGATAGTGTTGGTGTTCCTCTTTACTCTTGCAAGGCATACAACAGTGGGAGAATGTAGGGATAGGTGTGTCATACACCTTGAAATTCTAATATTTGAAATTAACTAGATTTAATATTGTGTTTACTTATTATTTGTGAGTGCACATCAAAAAGGGCATCTCACTTATGACTTGGCCATTATGCAATGTGTATGCATTATTGTGAGATAAATAATGGTGTGTAAGAGAATATCTTGTCATGTAGGATGTGTAAGATCATTTATGGAAAAGATAGTGGTGTAAGAGATGCTAATCCATGTAAGGGCATGATTGTAGGGGAGTTATATTGTTGACTAGGAATCTTGATGAATTTTATGATACATCATAGAGCATCTTTTGAGGGAGATTATGGAGCCAAAATGGAGTGCTTAATTTAGTGAGCAGATTATGAAAGAGTTATTGAGCATTATGACAATGTAAGAGCATCTCCTATTATTAGGATGTTGACTCATCATGGAGGGGGGATGTTGGAGTTTGGGCGGCCCTAAATTTAGGAACCATAATTGGGTCATGGTATTGGCCCATGGTTTGTGGTTTACTGATTATGATTTCTTATATTGGATATCCCTTATATTAGGAGGTTAGATTGAAGCCAAGTATGGGTTGTATGATTGATTTGTAGGCACTGTTATGCTACCAAAAATGCTCTAGAATCTGGTTGTTGGTGATATTCTTGTAAAGGCATAGCTTGAGATTTGTATTGTAATCTCATAGTTACTTATTAATACAATTGGTTTTGCTTTGGATTGTGGTTTTTATTTCTCCCAAAAGTGTTTTCCACATGTAAATCATCTTTTTATGGTATAATCTCTGTGTGTATTCTTTTTTGTAAGAATAAGATTAATTATTTTTACAGATACCTCCGCTCAAAGTTTAGTGTAAGAAGCATATTTTGAACCATTGCTTCCTTTCAAGGATTGAAGGTATTTAGAAATACCTTGGGGAAATTACTAAATTGTGAGGGTTCATCTTCTTCTCAGTTAACCCCCTTGAATGATCAACTTTATGACCTTGAGCAAGTGTTTAGGTAGACAACAAGCAAGTGTAAAATCACCTAGATACAAATTCTAATGGAAATACTATTTTTATTAGTTCTCCAAATCTAGGTGTTCCTAGTTATACTCCTTATAGTGTGGGTAATGCTTAATGATTATAGAATGTTAATTCATGTTCAAGTGAATGTCTTTATGATTCCAAGACAATGAATGGGTGTATGGAAATATGAACTAATAATAAAACAAATGTCTCAAGATAGGTGTAGATAGGATTATGATAAGACCGAATGTATAGAAATATGTGTCGGTAAGAATAAATAATGATGAATAGTGATTAGAGAAATATCATGCCCACTTTTTCCATGCGGTTATAACATGCATTACACACATGTCATGTCCACATGCACCATGTGGTCATGATACGAACTATCAAAAATTTTCCCTTACTACTCTGAAAACCCCCTTGCACGCATAAGCGTGCTCGACGGTGCACACTTAAGGCGAAAGCAATACAATTGATAGTGGCGTACCAAATACATGTGCGCACACCCTAGACAAGGAAACACGTGGTTCCCTGACTTAGGTTAATCTCACGAATTATATTTGAACAAAGTTGTTTTAGGTGATAGATCATTTTTCAACAAAGCACGATCATCTGTTTATTTGCCCTCTCTTCCTTTTCTTCGAATTTAGTTTTGATTGTATTTCTATCATGTTCATTTTACCGTTTATCTGAAATTTAATTTTGATTGTATTTCTATCTCATTTCCCTTCCCGTTGTGCAAGATCTTTTTTTAATCCTATTGTTTTCTTCACGTTCTTTATCAAACAACAATAACACTACATCCTTTATATTATTCCTAATTTCTTGGTAAACCAGATCACTTACACAGGATTGGTTAACTTCACTTGACTCAGTTCCCCTAGGGTTCTGCTCTAGGTTTTAGTACAACATTTGAATTAATTTTAATAATCAACCTGTTCCTAAACAAGATTAATGGTAGGTTAAACTTACTTAGTTCTCTTAGCCTTGTTCAGAAATGTCGCGCATTTTCTCCTCTTTGTTTTCCAAGATTAGCTGTTCTTTCTCTTTCTCTATCTTTTTTTTCAATTAGACGTTTATTCTCTAAATCTACAGTTGAGTTTAAAATGGCCACTCACAGAATGCCTGTGAGGGCTTGTTTACGTTTATTTTTAGTGTCCTTTGTAAATGAAAGGATCATATTTTCCTCTTCATTTTCCTGTTAAGTAATTTGTGATAATTGTTGAAACTTCCGAGAAACTCTTACTTAAAATGAAAATATATTTTCCTATGCTCTTTTTATATTATAATTATATTTCTCCTTATAAATTTAATTTAAATATATATATATATATATATATATATACTGCCATTATCTTAGTTCACTTTAACTCTTAATTTCATTAAGAAGTTCCTTAACTAGAAAGTATAGAATAATTCATTAAAAACAGAGCAATGAGTTAATTTTATTTTTTTTTGCAAATATAAACATTGTATTTCCGAATTGCAACCCTGAGTTTAAGCATCTATTCAATTCGTATTATACAATATGCATAAATAAATCCCACTTTCCTTGATTTAAGATTTCTATTTCAAGTCAAATGTTTTAAACTACATATAGTTTGCCTTCAAATGAATAGTGAAAAGTGAATAATAAAAGTAAATAGTGAAAAGAAAAAGTGAATAGTGAATAGTGAATAGTAAATAGTGAAGAGTGAATAGTAAAAGTGAATAGTGACAATGAATAGTGAATAGTAAAAGTGCATAGTAAAAGTGAAAAGGTTCCCATCTTAGAAGAGACCTTCAAGGTGACAGTAATTTCAAAAGCAATACTGCAACCCAAATTTCATTTATTTCATGGTGGAGATTTTTTTAATACTTTTACAAACTTAATTAAAACATCAACCAACTCACAACATTGCAATTAGAAGAAGAAGGAACTAGATAATTTTAATATCCTTTTAAAAACAAATTTTCTTTGCCTTTACTTATTTCTAAATGGTAAAATTTAATGAACAAGAAAATTACAACTATTAGCCCAAGAACAGAGAGGATTTCCTCACAACTCCAAAGTTAACAATTTATACAACAATAGGGAGATAATTTTCTCCTTTTGGAAAATCGACAAGGAAGGAGCTATTATAAGATGAGGCTCTCCTTACTTAAGGAAAATAAAATATTTTCTAAGATCCAATAATCTTCTCTAATCTTCACAATAAGCTCCAAGAAAACTTGCATATCACATAAGGGAAGAAACACCACACAAGCTGCTCTCCTCCCTACCATAGACCGGCAAGAGGGTCACCCCCGAGCTAGGGAGATCATCCACATACCCAGGGTAAAATAGACTATACACATCACAACATTGAACAACAACAACAAATCAAATACTACACACACCCTTAAGGTTTGACTGACAATACAAAGACTCAGCTTAAGTGAGTTCAAGGAGGGTAGGGAAGTAGACATCTCTACCTCTAGGTGTCATCCTTTACATATTTTATCATATTTTATCACAAGGCCTCAAGCCAACAATTTATCTTTCCACAAGGCCTCAAGCCTTCCAATTAATCAAATTACTCAAGATATACCAATAGGCTCTCAAAGCCATAAGCCCTCTAGGCTAAAAAAAATACCAACATGCCCTCAAGGCATTTCTTACAACAAGAACCAAGATGACACCCGAGGAGGGTCACACCTCCCCTTCCCTATACAAGATGAGCATTGCCTTCCAACTAGAAGGAGCTCTTTCTACACCCAACACAAAACCCCAAAACAATACAGAATACTCATAGAAAATAATTGCAAACTCATTCTACAAGCAAGAAACAAACATACATATAAAACATCAGATACACAAGAGAGTAGATTGATTCACCAACCTTCCAAAGCCCAATTATAGAATGAAATTTGATGAAGAGCTCCACTCTAGCCTCCTTCTCCAAAATTCTCCTTCTTTCCATAATAATCCAACCTCAAAACTAATCTCTCTATGATCACAAGCAAGGGATAATGAATGGAGGATATAAGATGGCTATAATAATTTTGGCATTATGAGGCTATGAAGAGGAGAATAGAGAAGGAATTGGGAATTATGAGGATGCCAGAAGAAGATTTCCTAGAGAAAATTAGGCATGATAAGAATGCAAGAATGAAGTCCCCCTGCAAGAATGAAGTTCCCCTGCAAGAATCAAGTTCCCCTGCAAAAATCCTGTCTTTCAATTGCTTAGAGAAGGGTCTTATTTATAGATTTTTTTGAGAAGAGAATGGAAGGTGAGGATCAAGAGTTGAGATCAAGGGCTCACATTATTTGTGAATTTTGAATTCATAGTGGATGAATTAAAAATTTCTTTTTTTAAAGATTGTAATATTTAAATAACCCCACTGTCCCAAGTGGAATTAATAAAATATCCTCACTATCCTAAGTGGAATTAATAAAATATCCCCACTTTCCCAAGTGAAATTAAAAAATATCCCCACTTTTCTAAGTGGAATTAAAAAATATCTCCACTATCCCAAGTAGAATAATAAAATAAACCTACTCATTATTTATTATCCCTAATGGACTTAAAACAATTAACCCCACTGAAGAGGTCCCCCATTATAGCCCACATGTAGAAATAAAATACAATAAGTAAACTAAAATAAGAAAGAGTGGGTGACACACCACCCTCATTAAGGGGAACCCCACAAAAAGAGAAGCACAAGGAGACAAGCACTCCATTATTAGGAGATCATGGAGTTGCTCCATGACTTGGAAGTGGGCCTGAGTGTGGATTCCACTCATCCCATTGTCCCCATGCTTCCAAATTCGTCACTTAACTTCACCCTGAAGTTGAAGTGACCATATGGAGGTTAACCCAAGGTTATCCTAGTCAAAAAGGTCCCTAAACCCATGGGGTATAACATAGGGTTGTTTTAAACCTAGTTAGGACTCCCAGAGTCAAGTAAAAACACAAGAAGAGGGTCAAAAAGAAATAAAGTTAAAACAATATTCAAAACACATCTCTTACCACACATATCACAATATAATTAATTCAAAAGATAGAACTATTTCTCTTAACCTCATGCAACATTACAATAATTTACCAAACACAAGGTTGATCTTAGTTCCTCGTGGAACTAGATCGGCTCACAAGGGATACAACATAGGGTGTGGAATGATCTCCTGTATTTGTGGTTTTGTTAGAAATACTTGCACACTCAATTTCAAAGTTAATTCCACATATAAATATCATAGCCGAAGCAAATTTAATACATGCATTTCTAAAGCATACCACAGTTCTTATAAACATAATGAAATCACATGACAATTTTCTATCTAACATCACCCAATTAGTTTTCATTTAACATAATAAGATTTTAATAGTTTAAAAATCTGGGAACAACAGTCCCATAAATATAAAAATACCAACAGTAAGCTAAATAATCACATGTACAGAAATGAAAAAGTGAAGGCCTCACATACTCCCCCCTTAAGATTGTACTTCCTTCTGGAAGTCATCAAAGAGGTGAGGGTAAAAGAAACTCATAAGATTTTCAAGTATGATACTAAATGTTATAAAGGCATAATCCTATTCACAAAACACACTGTATTGATTGAAATCAACATAAGGAATTTCATATTTATTTTTCACACATGCATAAGTAATTCACACATCATACATCCTGTTTATATAGAACATCAACTCGATACATCAATTACAGATCTTACATCTAAACACATATTTTCATTCATCCACATTACAGGTATTAACTTCACAAGGCTCACATAAGGTTTAGGGGATGTCATAGTCTCATTTTAAAACCAAGTAACCAATAACCAGTGCCAAGTAACCAAAGACCCAAGAACTAGGTAGAATGATGGTCTCTGGGCCACGCGCCTGGGGGCCTCGCCATACATTCCCAAAATGACCTACCTCTTGTTTGTATAAGGGGTTTAACCTCTAAGAGATAGCCAACATAAGAACAAGATCACTAGGAAGGTAAGTGGATTATAACTAGCCCATACTAGTCCACACCTACCCCCATCCTCATAAGTTTCCCACATCTGCTTCCTTATATACACTCTACTAGAGGTTGCTCCATCGACATGGCGAGAAGAACATCACAACACAAGACCAACACTTGCAAACAAAAATAAACTAGCTTAGCCACCACAAATAACAAATATACCAAAAGAAGGGAGTTTCAAAATTCAACAATAAAATAAATAAATGCGCGCCATTTCAACAATAAATCAACCATAACTGCAAGGGTTACGTGAAAAATGGAGAAACCGAAGATTTGTGGCTAAGCTACTTTCAGACAAGATTAAATAATATGGTTGGTCCACACAGACAAGATACAAAAAAAAAGTCACCAACAACTGAAAGAATAATCGCAATCCATGAAAGTGCACATCACAACACTACATGACTAACATTAAGTCACCAATAAGGAAGGAGGGAAACACAGTCACTACATATGTTATGCAAACACAACTAATGCAATAACATCATGTAGGTAAATGCACCTTCACGTACTCTTATGTGGAATTGTGCCCTTGTCAAAGGTAGCACGTCATAAGTATAGTACATCGTGTCCTCTCAAAGGTACACGTCATCATAATATAGTACATCGTAGCATGTCCTCGAGCAAATCACATGCCCATACCAAGGTACGATTAAACCTGCACAAGTAGCATGGCCTCGAGCAATTCACATGCCCTTACCAAGACATAGCCAAGAATCCCAAGTCAAATGTCAGCAGTACCATCAAGGAAATATAGCATGATAGGATAGCACGATGGGCCTCGCAAGGGTCCATTTACTAAGGGGAAGTAGGGGGTACTCTGGCATAGGAAGGTATGGTTGGTTGGGTAATCCCAATCCAATGCCACAGCATGTCGCCATAGCTTCCTAAGTTCTTCCTCTCCACTACCTCTCCACACATGGAAGGTCTCCAACTCCAAGATTGGACCTTACAGAGTAAACATACAAACAACCATACAAGCACGAGTCCATCATACTTGTAGTTATACACTCAACCCATGGATGGATACCCAGTATCGCAAGCTCATGAGTACACTAAGCATGTACGGGATAATCACAACACATAGCAAACATGTTCATAACAGGTATTTACATCCACAAGGTAACACATAACACAACTTTTCCTCTACCATTCACTACTTATTGACGGAAAAACAACTTTCCATCACAAGGTCACAAAATTATTTACCATATTGATTTATAAGGAATCTACTCAACATCATTTAAAATTCACCTTCATGAGAATCTTACTTTAACTTCGCATTTAAAGCCAAAGCAATACACCCTTAAACAAGTATACCAACATACTAGCATTTGCATAATAAGTCATAATTGAATCAAAGCAGCACTATTTCAACTCACGAGGTGGTGTCTCACAACACCTCACACATCAAGGAGTTTTCTAAAACAAACATAAAATACTACATATGAATTATGCACCATACATGTACTTATCTGACAATCAAGCTTGTAAAGAGAATCATAAGGAAAGTCTAATTAAAACTTAAATTGTCTATTTAGTATTTTAACAATAGATGCCAACATTAGTCCCACACAAGGTATGGGCAACTAGATATCTATTTTACACAAGGAATATTTATAGAAGCAAAACTTCATTTTAAGGAAGTTCTTTTCAATGTTCAACAAGTACATCATTTAACCTTGTATCATCTCGAGGACATAAATTATTTCGTAACAATTTTAAGCATAAGTCACGTTTACTCCTATTTTTTTTTTTATAACCTTTTTCACTCAAAGGCGATGTAACCATCACTCATTGACTTGCACTCATGAGATTAAAGTAGATACAATTTATGCAAGCATTTCTAGTTACCCAGCCCAAGGAAGACATTGCCATAACTCACATGCTAACTAGGGTTATGAGTCAAGAAGATCTGCTATTCAACATTGTGATATACACACGCAAGGTACACAAGGCAAAACAATCAAACAAGTCATTAAGACTACATTATTCATTCAAATAGTCCAAGCATAACAATGCACCATCATCTCTTTCACATCCAAATTCATAACATAAATCAAGGTGCAACACGTGTCTATTTGTCCCCATGATGTTAACCTCTAAACCTAATCACTCATAGTGCATACTACAGAACAACACCACATTTTACTAAAAGAACACAAGGGCGAGAAAAGGGTCCAATACAACCTTCTCATACTAGACTAACCTACCCAAGGGGAGGGTCGACAAGAAGAACATAGCCATCTCTAAATCACAAGCGGAAGACTTCGATAGTCGTGAGGCAAGGCCATCATGAAGGCAACACAAAAGGATGGTAATCCTCTAAGGTGAAGGTTAATCGCCAAATCACAACCTCGCTCTCTCACAGCTACATGGAGTAGGACTAGTGTCAAACCACACTCTACCCACTCCATGTCGGTCCAAACAACACGCAAACCTAGAGATCCCAATATTGAAACCTGGGGAACTGGTTGTGTCTGTATAACTAGCTGAACCTGTGGAATTGGCTGTTCTGGTGGAATTGGCTGATCCGGTCCCACAGCTGAAGAATCAGTATGCACCTCAGTGGGTGGAGTACGGTGGGTTGGCATTCGCCGAACTCGTCTGGGAGGCATCTTACAAAATGAGATAATCGCTAGTCAGTTTGATTGCACAAGTAATAATGTGCCTAAACAAGCACAGTGTTTGAAACATGGGCTCTGATACCAAATGTCATGCCCACTTTTTCCATGTGGTTTAACACGCATTACACACGTGTCATGTCCACATGTGCCATGTGGTCATGATACGAACTATCAAAAATTTTCCCTTACTACTCTAAAAACCCCCTCGCACGCATAAGCGTGCTTGGCGGTGCACGCTTAAGGCAAAAGCAATACAGTTGACGGCGGCATACCAAATACATGTGAGCACACCCTAGACAAGGAAACACGTGGTTCCCTGACTTAGGTTAATCTCACGAATTATATTTGAACAAAGTTGTTTTAGGTGATAGATCATTTTTCAACAAAGCACGATCATCTGTTCATTTGCCCTCTCTTCCTTTTCTTAGAATTTAGTTTTGATTGTATTTATATCATGTTCATTTTACCGTTTCTCTGAAATTTAATTTTGATTGTATTTCTATCTGATTTCCCTTCCCGTTGTGCAAGATCTTCTTTTTTTTATCCTATTATTTTTCTTCACGTTCTTTATCGAACAACAATAACACTACATCCTTTACATTATTCCTAATTTCTTGGTAAACCAGATCACTTACACAGGATTGGTTAACTTCACTTGACTCAGTTCCCCTAGGGTTCTGCTCTAGGTTTTAGTACAACGTTTGAATTAATTTTAATAATCAACCTATTCCTAAACAAAATTAACAGTAGGTTAAACTTACTTAGTTCTCTTAGCCCTGTTCAGAAATGTCGCGCATTTTCTCCTCTTTGTTTTCCAAGATTAGCTGTTCTTTCTCTTTCTCTATCTTTTTTTTCAATTGGACGTTTATTCTCTAAATCTACAGTTGAGTTTAAAATGGCCACTCATGGAATGCCTGTGAGGGTTTGTTTGTGTTTATTTTCAGTGTCCTTTGTAAATGAAAGGATCATATTTTCCTCTTCATTTTCCTATTAAGTAATTTGTGATAATTGTTGAAACTTCCGAGAAACTCTTACTTAAAATGAAAATATATTTTCCTATGCTCTTTTTATATTATAATTATATTTCTCCTTATAAATTTAATCTATCTATATATATATATATACCGCCATTATCTTAGTTCACTTTAACTCTCAATTTCATTAAGAAGTTCCTTAACTAGAAAGTATATAATAATTCATTAAAAACAAAGCAATGAATTAATTTTTATTTTATTTTTGCAAATATAAACATTGTATTTCTGAATTGCAACTCTGAGTTTAAACATCTATTCAATTCGTATTATACAATATGCATAAATAAAACTCACTTTCCTTGATTTAAGATTTCTATTTCAAGTCAAATGTTTTAAACTACATATAGTTTGCCTTCAAATGAATAGTGAAAAGTGAATAATAAAAATAAATAGTGAAAAGTAAAAGTGAATAGTGAATAGTGAAAAGTGAATAGTAAATAGTGAAGAGTGAATAGTAAAAGTGAATAGTGACAGTGAATAGTGAATAGTGAATAGTAAAAGTGAAAAGATTCCCATCCTAGAAGAGCACGAATGACATATCCACTAACATCAAAGAAAGAAATGTTACATGGATATTTTTTAAATAGAAACATCTAATTACAATGTGCATAGTCAAGTTAGAATTTTAGGGAGAATCTTGTATGATGTTTAAAATTACAAAATCAATTTCCCTCACATAGGTGGAGATATCTTTCGGCGTACTTTAGATATATTTTTTAAATATAGGTATACTAGTTATTTATAATAAATATTTATATGGAGGAAATAGACATCTGCCGTGGCTCTGCAATTACCTCTCTATGCACTCTATGGGGAAATTATGTCGACACAATGGCAGCGATAACACTGGCCGCTCGCCTTCCTCGTAATTAGAGAGTCAGATAATGCACTGTTCTCCGCTCTCGTCTTCCACCTCGTCTTCAAACAATGGCTCGAAATGAACGCCCATGTCATATTTTATGCACGGTGAAGAAGAAACCGCGACGGTGAAAACTTTTCCGGGACAATTTTCTATTTTAAAAAAAAAAAATTTGAATTTAAATTACATGAATTTTGTTTACAGGGTTTCAACCCCCCGCTGCTGCGTAAAAGAATAAAATAAAACCTTTCTTAAATTATTGGGTCCCTCCACTTCTTTCTTGCCTTTCTCTTTATGAACTTTTCTCTCTCCACGCACTCAGCTTCTCGGTCACTTTACTTAAATATCATCCACTTCAATGGTCAAACAGCCAATAGTAAATTTACATCTCATTCACAACAAAAAGTGGTAAATATTTGTCCTATTTTTATTGGCCAAAATTGACCTTTTGACTGTTGAAGTGGATGATATTTAAGAACAACCCTTTTCCATCTAGATAGTTTGATGTTCAAGTTTGCCTAAATATTTTGAATGTTTTGTTTGCCGTCCATAGCATTTTGCCCTCGTTTCCCTAGTCAGCAAAACTAGGCAAATATGGAAAGCAATGTGGGAGAAATGCAGAGAAGATTGGGTGGACTGCAAGTTTCTCAAAAGCTGCAAGGAGAAGCAGAGAGTTCCTCGGTTGCAGAGTTGTTTAATTTGCTTCCAAAGGCAACCAACGGTTTCTACACGACTGGTGGAAAGGGGCAATCGAGTGTTATTCTGAATTTGCTGTGAAGGATTTCCTTGTGAGTTGTTATTGTAACAGGGCAGAGGCTTGTTAAAGCTGGAAGAGTACGGGAAAGCAGTAGAAGACGAGAAAGCGCTGCAACTTCATTCCACACATCTCAAATCGCTCTTTCGCAAAGGCAGGGCTTTGCACGGGCTCAAAGAGTACAACTTAGTCTGTTCATGCTTTCAACTGGCACTAGAGCAATTCCCAGCTGCCGAGGAAATAAAGTCTCACTATGAGAAATCGAAGAAGCTGAATGAAGAGAACCAGCGAGGTAAGTTTGATCTCTCTGCCTATTTTCTAAATGGTTGCAGGCGTGAAGATATTCCAGAGGTGAGTAATTATATTGGTCCAGTGATTATTAAAAAGTCGCCTGTGCATGGTCGAGGTTTGTTTGCTACCAAGGATGTTGAGACCGGAGATACTGTGCTTGTAGAGAAAGTTGTAAAGAAAAAAAAGAAAGAAGTGGAGGGACCCAATAATTGAAAACAAGGTTATATTTTTTTTTTTATTATTATTTTCCTTGTACATTATTCAATTTCAAATGGCTTCATTTAAGTGGACGTAGATTTATTATTTCTGTGGACCCACGATATTTAGTGCGAGCTTTCGGTGCAAAAGTTGCCGGAATATTTGTCTCGCGCCTTCTTTTCTTTTCGGTCGCCGTGTTTGTGGTGCAAAACAACTCTCGAGTCGCCGGTATTTTATACCCTCGATATTCCGGTTACTCCTCTCCTTTCATCTTTTTTACTCTTACTCTCCACCGTCCAAATACGTGTCCTCGTATGTCCCTTCTCTTTCAAACAATTACGTAAATCTTAAAAAAAAAAAGATTCCGGGTGCGTACGTGGTGAGAGAAAGCGAAGGAGCGTGGAGTTGGAGGCTTTTTTTATGTCTACAACACGCACTAAATGGGCACAAACGTATACGTGGAGTTATTAAGACGATCTGTGTGGGAGGAATGGTCTTATCCGCTTTAAATTTGAACTAAGACAATAATCATCTCGCAACTTGGGAACTTTAATATTCGCAGTATGGCTAAGGCTTCTTTTCATTTTCTCACCTCTAACAGTATCATATTAATGCCTTAAAATTTCACAATATACTATTCATAAATTATGAATACATATCTGAATTAAATCGGATTTTAGATATATGGACACGTGGATCATATTTGTTTGGTTAGTGTTATTTTGGATTAAACCTACATTTCCTCCTGCTCAAATTATGAGTCATGACCTTACCATTGGTCTTTAAATACAAGAAAAATTGCACTGATTCAATAAGTTTGTGGAGGAGCTTGAATTATTAAGGAGATTAATTTTATTTAGAAGATTAATTTTATTTAGAGATTAATTTTTCCAATCTTATTTTGGAAAGGTGCGTCATGGATCCTATCAGTAGAGAAAAAGGAGTAGGAGAATCCATTCTATAGCCGGCAAACACAAAGAGAGGGCATGTTACATATAGATACGCCCAAACCAACCCGGGCAATCCGATCTCATTTGGTTGGTTCGGGACCGGTGGGTCCACCACTGTAGGTGTTGCTGATGCCCCCGCCCCCATTTCTCATGGAGTATCGCTACCATGGGATATGAGCCATGAATGGTCGAATGGAGTATTCCCTTGCCAACCGAAGGGGATAAGGGCAATAGATCCATCTGTGAGTGGTCCATCTGGGCCCATTCCATTCTATTGAGTGAGTGAATCTCCTGGTGGACCACCCAAGTCATTCTGTCCACCGAGCACCTTCTATTCCCCCCACCCCGGCCATCAACTCTCAAGAAAGCAGCCCAACTTCTAGAACTAGAAAGGAAGGACCTCCCACCCACAACTATAGAAGGTTCAGCATAGCATGACCAATTCTGATAAGTGTTTGACTCTGACTGAGGTCGTGTTTAATGCCGAACACGACCACGACCGGGGAAACTTCACCTATAGCAATCGAGCCCTTACGGCCCCCCATCGCCCCAGGTGGGTGGGGAGATATTGGCCTACCTCTATCTTGGCAGTTGGGAACTACTAGAGTTTAGTTGACTGGCACTATAGCTAGAATTCCCTAACGGTTGGGTGGGGATTAGCTGGGAATTCTAGGAGGCCCTCGTTGGGCCACCAAGGAGCATAGAGGTCATTGGTCATTCTCCTACCATCAAGGAGCATAGAAGTCATTAGTCATTCTCCTACCATCAGCCCTCCAGCCAGTCATTCTCTTGCCATCAGCCATAGAGCATAAAAGGTCATTCTCCTACCAACAGCCATAGAGACCACCATAGGAGATAGTGGGGCCATAGCCATAGAGATAGAAGGTCATTCTCCTACCACCAGGAGACCCAACAGCCATAGAGATCTCCCCACACCGCCTACATTCTCTCATTCTCCTACCTTGCCTCTAGCCACAGATCCCCTGCCTACAGCCCACAGTCCCTCAGGGTTCTCCTCTGGAGGCATTACCATGAATTGATGACTACCACACCATTATTGCCTTTCTCCCACCCCTGAGAATCAGAGGTTCTTGATCTGCCTTCAACCCCTACTCTAACTAATGCCGCTATTAAAGCAGCTAGAATTCTTGGCTAATCCCCCCCACTCAGGAGGAGGGCTATATATAGTTGGGGTGCCTCCGGTCTGTCACCCTATTGAAACATCTTCCATCTTCATCTTCTCGATTAAGTCCGGTTCTCCTCGCCGCCCTACCTTTTTTCTAGCGGGCGGGAGGGATATTTGCAACAATGTTAGCTTGTCACCAATCTATAGATAGAGAGCGTTGAGTATAACGTACTCTATACGTAACATGAGTTGTTACCACACCGAAGCATCTATCTATAGTAGGGGGCGAGACTGGCTCTAGCCCTTGTTATGTATGGGCCCAGCGGGATGTTTCGGGATGGGCGCGGGAGATGAGTAAGGAACTGAACCCAATCCCTAGATCTGTGAATATTTTAAGGGTCGGCCACTCGACCATAGAAAATCCTTCCTCCTGGCATTCTGCGATGATAGATAGGAGGGGCCCACCCTACTTCCCGGCTCTATTAATGTCGATGGATTGGGCATTCATGGCCAAGCCTGGCACTCCTTGGATCGACTCGACTACAGGATATTGAAGGCGATTCATCGGCGGCTCCCCAACTACATCTCCCACCCTTGGGGTGGAAGGGAGGATGAAGCCTAACAGCTATCCTAGAATTCCTGGGTGGGAGGGGATTATAGGGCTTAGGCATCTTAATATCCCCACCCCCCAAGCAGGGTGGGAGGATATAGGAAGTTGCCGAGTCGGAGGCCCCTACTATTCTATGGCCCCCTACCATTCTAAAGAGCCGGGTGGGTGGAAAGGTTGCAGATGTCAATATTCTCGGGGGGCCCGTCCAATGAATTGGGCAACTTTACCCTCGGCTATACTCTAGTTGCCCCCAAGAAAATAGAGTTGTAGTTGCCCTCCACCCCCATAGATATATAGGCATGTGTTGGTGCCCGAATAGTTGCTCCTTTCCTCTTCTGGTTGTAGTGGGGGGCATGTTACGTATAGAATCGAGAAAAACTATCGTCCTACCTCCAATGAAGGTTGAGGTGGGTGGGAGGAGATGGCACTTTCGCACTAGTTGTGGGTCCATCAAGGCGAGATTCTATATGTAACATGTCCCTGGTGACGAGGTAGGGGTGGGTGGGAGGATATAGTTTGTTTCCTCACCCAGAATGGATGTGCCATATGTTCCCGCATACCATGAGAGATAGGGATTCAACCGCTGCATTCAAATCCACTGGATTTGAAGGGTGGGTAAATGTTGTTTTGAATATGGAAGGGGCTTTGTTTGAAGAGAAGGGGATAATCGTTTCCTAATTGTAGACCGACTATAGAATCTCTATGTTCCACTCTTGTTCTTGTGGGTGGGTGGGGGAACCAGAGATACCAGTGATGGAATGAAACTTCCTTCCATAGCCTTTGCCGTAAGATCTGACTAGAATCGTATAGAATCTAATACGAGAAAGAGATATGGAGGGAATGATGTTTCATTAGTTTGATCTGCCTTTTCGTTATTACAGTAGATGGATAACCACTCACTAGCCCCCTACTATCTATAGGGCATAGAGATTAGTAAGTGACGCGATCTCCCTCCTACGATTTCGTACTCACCGTCAATAGATATTCTCACTCATAGCTAGATCCGTTACACTACAATTAATATAGCGTTGAAGTTTGCCATAGCTTGGATTATTCCACTTTATCTCAAGCACCGGTGAGAGGAATATATGAATAATAGCTCGCATCTCCCTTCCCTGTTCAGACTGGGTGAAACACGTGAAAGAGCATTCTAAACCAATAATGGGTAGTACAGGGAGGGATACGAAGGTGGGATATCAAGCCCAGTGAGGTGAAACCAATGTTCTTCTATTCTATCTCATTTATAGATGACCTGGGAAGGGAAAATACTTCTATCTGGTAAGCGGAAAATACCAATAATACGAGGGTGGAACAGCTTTCCGGTCGGAAGCATCTACTCCCAGATATAGTTTACAACATCTCCATTAATGTGAAGTGCAGGGACCAGGCAATTGATAGAGATTGGTGGTAATGAATCAAAGTATGCGAACAATTCACCCCCACCCCCCTATAATTCTATGGGCCCTGCGCTGATTAATCTAGAGTGGGATATTCTTTCATAGCAGCTTAAGGCAGCATTTAGAGTGGGATGGCATAGTCATTATGGCGTGGTAGTCGTAGCAGGGGGTATTCCCAGAGCATATCATCAGTGGGGAGGTGGAAAGCTTAGGGACCTTAGAATGGGAATATAGTAGGTAGAGAGGGTGAACCCACCAATTGATGGAGGAATGAAACCACAATGACACGAGCATCATCATCAATCATCTCGTACGGAGAACTGAACCAATCAATTACTCCATCCATCCTTCTCAGACTGAGGGGTAGGTGATGGACTTCTTGAAATGAATTGATGTACAAAGCACTAGAAAAGGGATACTCTTAGCGGAATTCTAGCCGGGATGGCCCTACCTTTTCTCTCTTGGCATTCGCCCGGAATCGACTCGCAGGAATCTTGGGAACAATAATTCCTCCCAGCCACCCCAATTAATTAGCCTGCTAGAGTACCGCCTGCTCCAGCTTCAACCCATGATGAACTAACAGCACAGCACTACTGAACTTTGGACTAAGGCATAAAACACTACTAGACTATATCTTGTCGTCCCTAGCACAGCATCGTCCCTATTGGAGAAAGACATAGGGCTGCAGCACACACACACACACGCACATGTTTATGTCATCGACCACGGTTGATCGACTATCTCTCCTCGCCCCTTGGGGATAAGTTGACCTATTGGGATGGATAACCAGGAACCCTAGCTATTGATTCTGGATTGACTGGAGCATGGGGTGGGGGGAAGAGGTTGTAGTCAGCCTCACCCTCGATCAGGTGCCAACCAGGTTAGTTAGTTCAACTTGGAACTGAACTGGTTTGGTTAGACATGGTATAATTGTTCTTGCTCTTCGTGATAAATGATAACCGGCCAAAGAGTTCCAGCCAAATGGATCAGATGAGGCTGCTACGCTATATCCTCCCACCCTTAGGCTAGCCACCCCCCCCAACAATGGCATCTAAAATAAACCTCCCCCCCGAGAACCCAATTAATCTACCGACTACCTATAGAATGGTAGGGGCCCAACCCTCCCGCCTCCCACAATTAATCTACCTCCAGATTAATCAGCGCAGGGAATAAGGGGGGGCCGAGAGGCCCCCCCAACAACTAATATCCCGTAACCTCCCTGGCGGATTGGGCGAGGCCCAAACAACAGGGTGGGGAGAGGTAGTGTTAATTAATCAGCCTGCTAGCATAAGGGTGAGTGGGAAGTGGAACTAAAACTCCCACCAACTATAATTAGAGGAGGGCTAGCAAGTTGATTAATTAACCCACCCAATTCTATGGTAGCCCTCAATTCATCTAGGGGTGGGTGGGAGGATGAAGTCAGCTAACTCCCACCCAGGAGGGGGGGAATTATAGGGATGGGTGGGGAGAGGTAGTTCTTCCCCGCTGATTAGTTGTTGGGTTGGGAGAGATAGTTGTGGGTGGGTGGATTGATAGTTTGGGCCTCCCACCTTCCTTAGCCGAGGGTTCTAGGCATTGGGGTGGGTGGGAGGCTATAGTTGGAACTCTAGTCGGGAATTCTAGTTTGTACTAATTAGCAACACCTTTGATCAATAGGTATCCCAATCAATAGGCCATAGAGAATGCATTTGTAGGGTAGGGATCCTCCCAAGATGGGCACGAACGTGCCGAGGCATTGAACAGGCAAGTGTGAAGTGCCAGGTGGGGGAAGACGCGCCCACCATCAACTACGTCATAGAATCAATCTCTCTAGTCGGCTCTCAATGTCAAGCCCCCACCCATCCCCACACATGAGGATCAATCTCTAATCTTGAGAATCTGAGAATCGATCTCTCATCAATGGAGAATCGATCTCAGGGTGGGGAGAAAAGTGTGGAGGGGTGGGGGCTGATAATGCAACTTACGACGTAATATCCCCCCCACTTCCCAGGGAAAAGGCCTCAGGGGTGGGGGAGGGGCAGGAGAAAACTAGAATGACCATTTTTCGAGGGTGGGGAGCCTCCATCAACCGTTTGTCGGGGGTGGGGGAGCCAGAATCTCACCCTTTTTCGGGGGTGGGGAGCCAAAATCTAACCCTTTGTCTTGGGTGGGGAGGGATATAACGTAGAGAAACTAAGGATCTCGAATGGCTAGAATGATGCCATTTCAATTTCAGGCAGGGTATTAGTTTAGAAGCCATGATGTCCTTCATCTCTGGCCTAACTACGAACTCCTCGGTATTCTGACGAGATGTACTTCTTCAACCAGCTTGGGAAACCAGCGCTTGGGGCAGAGTCGTACATCACTCCCAAAGTTGGGGACAAGGGAGAGTTGCACAAGCAAAACATGGGTCCGTACCCTCGACTGTCCCCACTTGAGCGGGTTGTGGAGTCACAGTCTTCCCATGTGGTTTGGTGGAGGGGAAGCCAGACGGCTGTGCGGTAGGGGTGAGCCTATAATGAATACTAGGGTTGAGCCCCAAATGAATATGATGAGGGAAAGTAGATAGACCATAGATGGATGGCATTCTACGTTGCCCACTAATCAGCTGAGGAGTGTCTCATCAGTGGGCTAGGACTCTTGGTATACTAATCACTCCCTCACTTGGTTCTCAAGGAGGCAGCTCTGTTCACAACATTGGAAGTTTACCCCCGACCATAAATAAATTAGGAGAAAGCTCGCGAGGTTGGGGAGTTGAAGAAGTCTTCGGTAGTCTTCCAATGGCGGTCGGGGTAGCGGAGAACCTGATCATCTGCACGGCTGGATTTATACCAACTCTTCAGATAGGAAACATGATATAGGACACGTGGGGGCCTTAGGCGCATGTGAACGTCAGTACTACTACCAAGATCCTATCTCGGTTGCAGGGTGAATGGGGAGGTAGTGGCGTGTCCAGTTTGGTAGCAAGCATTGGGGAATAGAACTGGTCATAATAGTGTCACCTTCCAGTTCTTTCCAAAGTAGAAAAAGTACTTCCATGATGTTATGGCTCCTGATGGCTTCAGTTCGAGCCATCATCTTTGGCTCTTTTCTCGAGACGATAGGATCATAAGAAAGTAATGAATAGAGCTAATTGATGATCTACAGCACCCCCCAATGAAGGAGTACGGGTGGTGGAGAGTCTACAACAACAAAACATGCGGCAACAATCAGCGCTTTGACGGACAGACCAGGCAACAGCTTCACCAATCTCATTTTCTAACTAATTAAAACAACCATCTCGAAATTGAGACAAAGTCTCACTCACACTGTAGTAAAAGTGCCCCGAGAACAAAAAGGTAGGACAGCCGGCCTAGCTTTCTTCCATCCTTTCTGGAGCACACCCCCTCATTGGATTGTTCGGCTTCCTCCCCCCAACTATAATACCCATCGGGATAGTTACTATAATACTTATCGGGATAGTTCAACAACTGTTGGATTGGCTGGCTCGGAAGGGCCTAACCTATCCACCTCCTCGCATCTTTCCTGCTAACAGTTTTTCATTTTTGGGCATCCTGAACTTCCATTTGCCCTGCCTAGACAACTTTCTTTCTTCTTGAGTTCAGTTCACTGGAAAGTAAGGAAGGCAAGCTCAAGTCAATCCATCCTCCATCCTACACCTCCAGGTGAAGTTCCTGTCCAGAGCCAGAGAATTTCTAATCGGGGTTGAGGATGGGCACATGGGAAGAGAAGTTACCTCCCAACGGTAATGTATTAGACTAGCAGGAGAGGATGTTCTATCCTTACATACGTTATATCGATCGGCCTTCAAACCAAACGACCTTCATCTAGGCAATAGAGAAAGTTGTTTTGATTGGCCGGAAGGAAGGAATTTGTTTCTATCCGGTTACCCAGCTCCTTCATTAGACTGTCCTAACATTCTTTCTTTACTCCCTCATCCTGGGGCCCTCATTGGATTGTTCGTACTTCTAGATTCTCCACAAAAACCAGACTAATCCATCCCCGGGTAGTTGAATTCTAGAAGGAATTAATAATAATAACCTCCCTAACTTTCATTCCCAACTGAACTACCTGGAGGTGAAGGAGCAGGAGAGAATAAGAATTCCCCCCGGGAGTTCTAGTTGTATGGGAGTTAAAGAAAGTCGAGGAAGGGAGTTAAGTCCTTCACCCACTCTTTGTCCTACCAGGGGTAGAGCCTTCCTTTTGACCCTCCTTGCAACAATTGTATACTATTCTAGTTAGGCTGACTTGCTAGTCGAGGTAATTAGTCTCCTTGAATAGGCTGAGGTAATGAACTAGTCTTCCAGTGAACAGTTACCTGAACTGAACTTCTATTTGTTCTAGTTGTAGTTTGGATCCTCCCTCCAGTTAGCAGAGATAAAGGAGAGGAGAGCTAGCAGAGAGAAAGCATGCAGAGAGAAAGCATGGGCCAAACTAATCAACTAAGGAAGAAGGCAACGGATGAGCTAAAGCAATCCTCGGCCTCTACCTCTTCTAGATAGAAACAATCCAACATCAACAAATAAACAAGCTGTTTATTGTGGGCACCCCCCCTCATTTCAGGCCCCTCATCCTAGTCCCTCGTTCAGTGGGTTAGTGTGGGTCATTGCCTTTTTTTTCTCTTGTCTGGCCTTTCTTTCTTTCCAGAGGTAGGCTCGGGGGGAAACGCACACGAGGTAGAATATGAAGGAATCACTTTAGAGGGTACAAGCCCCCTGATATTTTCTTCTCTTGAAGGAAGGAAGTATTTTCTCCTGTGGTAGGAGAAGTATTTTCTTCTCTGTTAAAGGTGGTATTTGGTATTTTCTTCTCTTATCCAGCCTCTACCTCTCAGAAGTAATCTCCATTGCCACCCGAACGATGGTGACAACATTGGATTGTTGGAGGTTGTAACAGCATTGGATTGTTGCAGGTTGGCTGGTGGTAGTTATGTAGTTCTTTTTCTCCCATGAGGCTAGATAGATCTCCCTGGGAGTAGACTAGTTCATTCACTTTGGATGGCTAGATAGATCTCCCTCCTATGAGGCTAGATAGATCTCCCCTCCCTCCCTCCGACTAGTTCATTCACTTTGGATGGCTAGATAGATTGTATTCCTGATAGCTAGATGGCTAGATAGATTGTATTCCCGATAGCTAAATTTTCTTCCCTGGGGGAGATAGATTGTATTCCCGCTAGCTAGATTTTCTTTCTTCCGATAGCTACCCTGGGGAGATAGATTTTTCATTCCTGATAGCTATATTTTCTTCCCTTCTCTCGGTGGTACTTCCCTACTCCCGGTTGGATGGGCTAGCTAGATTGTCGAATAGTCGGCTAGCTATATAACCTAGATTATCGGATAGTCGGCTAGCTATATAACCGGCTACCCCCACAGAAAGAGATGGTATTGTTGGATGGGATAGCAACTAGATTGTATTTGTTATTGACTATCCTAACTACCATTGTATTCTATTGCCTGTGCTAACTAGTGTCCCTCCCTCTTCCCCCCCGAACAAGTTTTTTTTACCGTGCCTAACTGTATAGTATATAGGATTGTCCTCACTATATATAGGATTGTGTGGGTGAATTACCAATAGGGAGGGAGGTGGTATTATGTTAATTAATGACTGTTTGAGATTGAGTGAGTTCAAGAAGGGAGTGAGTAAGTTGGTTGAGTGAGTTCAAGAAGGGAGTAAGTTGGTTGATCGGTAGGGTAGTTGGATTAGCCCTCGATGAAGTTAGTTGTATTGTCGGGCGGGAGATTGGATGTGTTTTGAATTGGGTGTGGTTGAATGAGAACCCCGTGAATGAATGAGAAGAGCGTGAATGAATGAGAAGAGAATCCTTGTCTCTTCCTTCTAGCAGGCAGGGTGAATGAATGAGAAGATTTCCCTGTGCGTGAATGAATGAGAAGCATGTTACATATCTGTCTAGAATCCTTGTCTCTTCGGTGAATGGATGAGAAGATTAGCAGGTGCCCTATGACTAGACTAGCTGAGGCTGGTATTGAGTCAGGGTTGAGGTTCAAATCCTTGATAATCTATGTCACTAGTTATAGAGCACCCTTTTGTCTATAGTTGACTCCATAGGAAGGAAGCCCGACTTCTAGATAGTTTCTATAACGACCTCCTCTATGGGTTATCAGTTATTCATAGAGGCAATTTGGTTATACCCAGACCATAGATGCTAAGCAAGGACCCATTGGGATTAGCAATGGAAGGAGGAGACAGACAGTATATTAAAAATCTAGCATGTCTGGATCTCTGTACTGCCTTTCCTCGATTTGTAAGATAATTCTAGGGGGGTAGCCGGTCATACCCTAGGAACTGGGGAAACCTGGACATAGGCAACTAGAGTATGGTGATGCAGGGCAGGCTTTCGTTTAAAGACATCAAAGTCGTGGTGCTCCTCACAAATCAATAGTGCTCCCTCTGCTCACCCAAAGCTCTTATTATTGTAAGCTCTATAGCTATATTCATGTTAGCTATATTAGTTGGGCAGTTCAAGTAGTTCAGTCAAATCAAGAGAGAGTGTCTCTGGAGTGGTTAGCTATGGAGTGTGTTCACTCCTAGGCAAGCTTCAAAGGGCACCGGTGACTCTACTCGAACTTGTCAGTAACTGGATAAGTTCCTACAGGCAGCAGGATAGTATTTCATGGAATATTAGTTGATGGAATACAAAATGTATTGATGTATATTCATTCCCCCAACCATAGTCAGATTGCTATAGGGTAGGGTAGGAAGAAAATATAATGGTAAGTCCTCCTTCCCTCCCGAGCTAGCTCCCAGTAGAGCTCCATGATAGGAAGCTCCGTGGAAGTAAGCTGGCTGAAAGGAAGTGGGTTGTGTGGCTGCCGCACAGTGACCTGTTCCTCCTTTGCTTCACCCCTAAGCAGGATCTAATTGTACCTGCTTTCACTTCAGCTGGGATACATACTAGCACTATGTACTCCACTCCAGCGGATCATTATAATTCCTCCCACCCTAAGCTAGTATGTCACATGGGATGACGATGCTGGTTATTTGAGGAGGGTTGGGTTTTGACTCCCTAGGGCAGCTTGCGGGCATTCTTAAACGAGCGGGGGCTTTCCCATCCGTTCCCCGTAAGGAGCTTGTGTAAATAGGCCTGATTTGACGGTTACACCTCAAGATCCCCCTACAGACTACCCTCGACCTACCACTAGAGTCATCTGCTGTCTAGTACCAACCAGAAATCTAGTACCAACTAGAAATCTAGCTAGTACCAGAAATCTAGCCAGATAGTACCAACCAAAAATTTAGCTAGTACCAGCCAGCTAGTACCAACCAGACAAAAACTCTAGTGCGGTTTCTGCCCCCAAGAGCTTCCATTAGACTCTTAGAGCAAAGAGCTCCTGTGGTCAACCCTAATACTCTTCTTGCAGTTGGACACTGTTATGGGGCCTCATTCGACGGACCTTCATATCAGGCGGACCTTCATATCTTTAGAAGAAGGCGGACAGGTGGACCTTCATATCATGGAGAAGGCCAACTAAGGAGATAAGACACCACAAGGGAGTCTCTATTATTGCCTATAATACTCTCTCAGCAATGTATCCCTACCGATGCCCGCCTACACCCCCTATTCCGATGGTCAATCCTGATTCCAACACCGATCATTGAAGAATCTATAGTCCTATTGATGATGTTCTCCCATCAGCGCATTGATCATTGATTGATTGATTGCCGGATGGATAGCCAGGTTGAGCCCTTGCCTCTATTCATTAATCCCATCTACATAGCGGGGAGGGGAGGCATCAGGGAGGCGCGGGAGCCTGTAAATAGAGTGGCTCATTTTTTTCGCTCTCCTGAGCCCTCCACTATCTAGTCTAGCTAGGGCGCCCTACGTCTATAATCCCTTTGGGTGGGTCGAGCCCCTACTTTATTCCTATTCCATCACTCACACCTAACCGCACATGTTGATTGTGAACCGGTTACCCAATTTTCGGTAATCCGATGCAATGGCAGAAGTCAGTGCTAACCCCAATGGTGATCCGATCTATATATAGCTGGTTTGCCGGTTGTTAGCCTAATGGTGGAAGTTGGTAACCCAACTGATAATTCATTTGCAAACCTAACAATGGTTATCAAACGCCCTATCTATGTATATGGGGGATCATATATGTGATATGATACGATAGTGGTGTTTGCGCACCTCGGAGTGGAGTTCTGTGAAGCGGCTACTGGGTCTATGGCGTTTATGCACCTGGCTTTGCTGTTAGTGAGTGGAGAGTGTGTTGGAGCCAGTAAAGAACACCTTGGTTTGTAGTTAGTGAGTAAAGAGTGTGTAGCTGGGTGCGGAGTTGTTACGTCTGGGTTGTGTGTACGTTCCCCCACCCCTGTCTATTCTATTAGTAGAGGCCCATATATCTATTTGGGAGGTGTTGGGGAGTTTGTTTGTTCGGGGCCCCCAACTATAGATAGAAGAGCTCGGTGGTTGTCTCCCATTGTCTGAGTCGTCACCTCCCTCCTCAGTTAGCCAATAATATTTTGAAGGGGCATCGGTAGAGTCCCCTTCTTCTGTATAGTCCCTCCCTCCTTCGTCGGGAGACTCCCCCTGACCTCCTTGACTATATATGAGTCGGCCCCCTATCTCTATTCTCTAGAGGCGGCCCCCCTGCCCCCTACCTATAGATCTGATCTTATCTATCTGGGCGCCTATAGATCGGTCTATAGGGGAGGGGGCGCATAAATGAAATGACCTTTCGTCAACCTATCCATATCCATGCCCTCGGCCTCCCAAGCATGGGCTGTATACAATCATAGTTCTGTCGGGCAGCCTATAGAATATCTAGTCTAGCTGCGAAATTATATATATACCTCCCGAGAGAACCCCCTATGAATTGCCTTGAAACTATTTAACTCCCTTCGGGTGGGGGGGGATGATGGTAGGGGGCCGCTGTCGGCCTATCTATATATATGGGATCGGATCAGATATAGGGCACTCGGTTAGTCGCCAGTGGGCCGTCGGTCGAATCCATCCCCATATAGATAGATAGATAGATCCCCTTCATTGGTTATGAAGGGAAGTCAGATCCCATCCCTCGGCACTCCTTCCCACTAATGGACGTGCTATGTGCACTAAAAAGTGTGGGCTGACAAGGGAGAAGACAATTGGGTGATAGTCTACTAGTCTTTAGCGAGATTCTCCAGTCATCGCCCACGTCCTCAATGTGCCACTAAGCACACTTGAACCAGACACAATAGTGGACATATCAGAGGAAGTAGGAATAGTATGTACATGTGCCTATTGTTTCTTTAGGGAATGAATTACTGTTGAAGCTACAACAGATTGAGAAGATGTATTGACCAGACTTGTGGACACAACAATAACAGGGACTGACACCGACTGAGAATCAATAACTATTGAACTACCTTGAATAGATACATGAATACTAGATGAGGTGGAAACATAAGTACCTATAGAACTTCTTAGAAATATGGCAGGTAGCCCCTCGCTATAATAGAATTCATGGACCTTTAAATGTTTGTGTTGCTGCAGTGGTTGGAGCTGATACTGTGGCAGGATAGGATTTTGAGTCATCTTCTCAATTGAAGGATCATCATCTATATTCTATTTCTTTGGAAGAGGGGGGCTACCATCAATCTTCCTTGTCTTCTTCTACTTATCTCTATCGTCATCGTCACCATCTGCTTGGCCACCAGTGGTTGTGGATACCTGAACGGGCCTGTGTGGCTTGAGGTTGTGAAGATTAAGCTGGAGTGGAGGTTAAAGCTTGTGATGTATTCCCAGCTTGTTGCGAAGATGAAAGGGGCTAATCTCCTCATGCTTGAGCTATCCTGGATCATAGGGCAGAGCTTAATGGGGTAGAAGATGCCTTCACTAAATGGATTCGGGTACCGCTCTCATCGCCCTTTTCATTATCTTCTCTATCGGTACTACTACTGTGAGCGGTCAGGACTTACCATTTGGAGTCGTCATGAGAGCAAGTGATTTCGAAAGGGGAGAGAACAAGACTTGTTTTTTGCTCCAACCTGACTATCTGCCCTACTATAGATAGTTTGGGCCATAGCCAGCCCCCTGAAGGTCCCTGCCCCCCCTAGAAAAAATTGGAAAGGGCTTTCCTTTTCGTCCGCGGACTTTCCAACAGGGTGGGTGGGAGATATAGTTGGTGGGAGGGAGGAGATAGTGCCGGGCCCCATCGGTCGCCGGCCGCCAGGGCCCGTAGGGGAGAAGATGAAATTCCCTAGTGGGAATGGGGACTAATGAATGAAGTGCCGGTGTGCGTGCTATGATCTCAGCCGCTCCCCGCTATCAGCTATGATCTCAATGTAACAATATTGAGCAACCCTATAGTAGGGCCCTCCCCCCACTATAGTGCCGGGCCTGGCTAGTGTTAACCACCCACCCGGGTGGGAGGAAGGTAAGGGGGGCCAAAGGATGAGGGAACCCCCTTAGGACCAAGGATACTTGGGGAAGCACCCAGGCTCTACCGGCCTTCCCTTAGGAATAGGACATAGCAAACGAAACCAACAAAAGATAGTAGGGTGCCATTTTTATTTTAAGGCTCTTGACTCACCCAACGATAGGGACCCCCCACCTGGGTGGGTGGCCTATGCCCCCCACTTAACCCCAACAACTAACTGAAGAAATCGTAAGGGGGGGTCAATGACTTAACCGCCCACCCGACTATCTGTAGGAGTCAAGGACAACACTGAGAGGGGGGGGTGAATCAGTGTTGTATGAATTTTAACTTTTGCAAACTTTATCTTACAAGACAAATACAAAGGAGGACATTAATGATTTGTTGAGTTTATATGCACAAGATTTATGATAACAGATATAAACAAAACATGATCAAACCATTAATATGCACACACAGAAGAAAATAATGAGAAGCATGACACAAGCTTTTTGCCAAGTGGAAAACCCTCAGGGGTAGAAAAACCACTCATGAAGTGCCTCACTGGCTTAACCTTAAAAACTTCTTACAAAGCCTCACTGGCTGAATATTTTGTCTCACTGACAAATACAAAGGTCTTCACTGACCACAAGCCTCACTGGCATACTATGCCTCACTGGCAAACCATCACCAATAGAAGTAATAAACAAATCAGAGGGATACTCTGTTTCCATTCAAAAACAAAACATTTCTTCTCTCACATATGTCTGTCAAATGGCCATTCTATTCAAAATCAATCCTACATCCGGATATGCTCAACCACACTACATCCTCTGTATGTTTCATCTTTGTCTATTTATAAAGTTGCATCAATGCACTTGGAAGATTATTGTCAATAAAAAGACTATTGATGTTCCTCTTCTCTGCAAAACAACATCCATCAATCTCCATTCTAAAAACATATGACTAATCATCTTCCACTATCTGCAAAAATAATATCAAATTGTCTTAAAAAAATCATTTCATTTTGGAATTCCCTTCAATATGCAAAATGATGCTTCATATTCTTTCTTTTTAAATTCCTTCAATCTACTCCAATTTCTTCATATTCCTTTGAAGAAACTTCATTTCAATTCTCACAATAAATTATTCTTCAACCTGCAAGAATAAAAGACATGCAAATATATTTTCTCCTTGCATCATTGTTATCCTGTTCTTTTTGAAATTCTTCTCTCTTCAATTTTTCTTAAAAAAAACTTTACTAAATTCTTCAATAAAATCTAATCAATGCTCTGCAAATAATGTCTGAGAACTTTTCATCTTCTCAAACCCTTTAATCTGCAAAAATAAAATCATCTTAAAGAAAAACTTTCATGCTTATTTTCATGTTCTTCTTCCAAAAATCCATCTGTAAACCCATTCATATTCTCTGCAAAAAAACAATAAAAATAATCTTTTTCAAAGGCATTTTCTTTCCTCTATTTTTCATATCTTTGTAGGAACTTTATGTTCATCTGAAAAAAATCTCTTTGTCTTCTCTCAAAAAATCTTCTTCTTAACAATTTCTTTCCATAAAAAAAAATCATCTTTTTGTGCCAAAATAATTCCCATAAATATTTGCCTTACAAAGATTACCAATTTCTAAAAAATAGAAATAAATCTTCCAACATCTCCTTGAAAATCTCCTTTAAAAAATATGCTTCCATATCCCTTAAAAATAGGCTTTGAAGAGGGCTTAAAAATAGCTCAAAAATCATACTATTTAAATTCCACCTCATAGACTTTATAGGCCCCCCAAAAAAATTAAATATATAAACAAAAACCATTTGTATGGCTAAACAGGCTCCCTTTTTTAATAAAGCACATTTAAACTCTCCAAAAAAATCTTCAAAGCATTTTAATTTGATGCCTTATAATTTTTAAAAACAAGGCATAAGTATTCGCCACCACATATGCTTTATATAAATAAAACATTAAAAACAAATGCCTTTTTTTTTCTTAAGTCATACTCCCCATTCAATGTGCTATAAAGCATGTTTTTTCTTTATGAAAAATCGGGCTCCCTCTTGGCATATATACTATGCTATAAACTTGGGCTAAACTTAGCCTTTTTAAATACCACTTTCAACTTAAAAAAAAATTTAACCCACGTGCTCATATGGAGATGTTATGACATCGGTTAAAAACAACTAGGGGCCGGTCAATGCAAATCAACATAGATCTTCTAACAGGTAATTTTTAAGATATGAACCTGCAGTAGCAGGTCATCATTGAAATAGGAATAAAGTGCTTGACATTTCAAATTAGGACTTGAAGTATATACTTTGAGAGCAAAATAAGGTATTTGAGACTTTGAACACCTTAAGCACCTTGAAGATCATTCTGAAACAATATTTGCAACCTTATTGTGAATAGTATGACAAGATATCATCAAGCAACAATACAAACTGTCAACCGAAAACAACTCAACATCCTGTGTGAAGAAATGATCAAACATAGCAAACCAAATATGAAGCATTGAACTAATAATTATGAAAGCTTTCTTGACATCTTTGATACTTCTAATCTGATCCTCTTATTCCAAAGCACCAATGTGAGTATCATGAAGATATCCTGATCAAATGGAAGCATCATGAAACACCAACTTCAAATGAACTGACAACATTACTGATGATTGAGATCACATGTCACTTTAACCATGAAGAACAAACTGTGATATAACAATAGAAAGAATACACAAGATGATGTCTCCTGCTCCTGTCAACAACAATGTCAAACCCTAACATCACCATATTGTCTCCTGATAGAATCTTATCATTTCAACTTTGTCATGCTTGGAGATATACTGATTGAGACCACTTGTGAACAAAGATTTCATCACACTGACCAAGCATACTGCTATGATATGACAACTCCTGTCAACAACTTTACACAACCCTTGATGAAGCATGAACACACATATGAAGCATCAACCTCTTGTACTTACCTCCTGTAAGACCTTTTTGACATCAATTACAATCTGACACCATCAATCTCCCCCTTTGTCATTGATGGCAAAACTTCATGAAGCAATTTATCTTTCTCCCCCTTTTTGACATCTGATAACAAAGCCTGAAACAACTCCCCCTGAGAACAACTCTATTGAAAGATGTTATAGCATGATCATAACAATTGTAATCACATTGCATTAAGAGCACCTTGAAGACATAAACTCTTGTTATCTTGTTATCTTCAACCAAAAAAATAAGAACCACTTACCAAAAAACTTTGATACCACTTGTCTTTCAAAGTATTGAAGGCACTGAATGCAATCAACATTTCAAACTTGAGAGCAAAAAGATACCATAAAACTTATATCTGAAGCACAATACCACTTCTTATTACAATACCACTATGAAGATGAAGACTGACACACTCTTGATAACATCACAAACTTTCAAAACAAATAGTTCTTCTTCAATCAACAACCTTTTTGACCTAAAATAACAAATCTCCAAGATCTCCCATGTGTTAAAGTTCACAAACAAATCACTACTCGGAAATACCATTGGTAAACACTGACAAGACTAACCAACATAACTCAACTTAACTCAGCACTTATCCACTTCCTGAATTAGTCCTGAAGCAACATATCAACCTGAAGTATACCATCCATTTTACTGACAATCAACCTTCTGAACACTTTTGCAAAGAAATCATAAACATACCAATACTCTTTGATAAACAAATTTGCAGGCAAAAATCATGAAGACTCCTCATCACATAGTTCCCAACACCATATGACATGATGACCATTATCAGCAAATTCAATACCTTTACTTGCCTCTGATTAACTGATAAACTTGAAGAAGAACAAGGCACCACCATCAATTTCATAAGCAACTCTAGATGTCATAGCTTGACACACATACCTTACCACTTCAAAATAAGAGGCACACAATTTTCACATACCTTTCTGAATCATATTAATGAAGAAGAACAACAAAGAACATGTCAAATTATTACACCAAAGATCAGTTCTAAATAAACATTCATTCTGCAACCAATCTCTTCTTGCACATCCTTTTTGACATGAAAAGAATGAAGACCATCCTGCTGTTCCTGCACATCTTTTTACACTGTCAAATCTGACATAACCATAATCAATACCTTTGTAAAAACAAATCAATTGACTTCTTTCATTTGCAACTTCCTCAACCAACACAAGCTAACATCTCAAGAGAACTTCTTGAGAATACTCAAGATCCATAATACAAATCAGCTTATCAAGATTGCACAACTTTCACCATCAAGCTCTTCCTGTAACAACACTTTGCAACAATGTCAATTCTGGTACATATTACAATCAACATGAATTAATTTAACCATCAAGTACTTCCTGTAACACCAAATGCAGATGAGAGTTCCTTGAGAACACCTTAACTGAAGCATATGTCAACTTAATCATGTAAATATCAGATAGGATCCAGTAAACATGTCACTGATCATGAACACCTGACATACTCCTGACATACACTGAAACTCAAAAAACATCAGAAATTTCATTTCAAACATTATCAGACAAGCATGACAAACAAAACAAGATCAACTGATCTCCTCCTGTAACTTATTGGGGATAAAAGATAGAACAAGAACAACTCCCCCTCACATCATGTTATCTATTATTCAACTGATGATATAACTTGTGCAGGATGCACAAGTTTAGGATTTGCCTCTCATGACTCTGTTTTTGCTTCCACACTTTTATAGGTTCTTTCTTTTCTCCAAACTTTTTCTGCCTCTTTCCATTTCCAACCTATCAAATTAGATGATGCTTTTCTGCAACTATGAGCTTTATGACCAAAAGAATTGCAATTATAACAAACTATGTTATAATCATAACAAAATGACTGATAATACCTTTGAGCACTCATGCTAGACTTCCATGCAGAATCATATCTTTTACAATTTCTTTGTATATGTCCAACATTATTGCACTTGTAACAAATATGTCAGTATTCCTTTTGCAAACAATTGCTTTGTGTCCAAATTGATTACAAGCATAACAATAAACATTAAATGGATAGTTATACCTGTACATGTAAGCTTGTCTTATAGATGCAGGTTTTCTCAAATTTCTTCTTTGATTGTGCACAAATTCATCTCTCATTTTTCCTTCTGTGGCAAAATGATTTAAATCAATTTTCCTTCTAGGAGTCTCTCTAGCTTTGGAACATTCCCCTTCTTCAGTACTCTTTTCAAACAGCAGATTCTTGTGCAACTTAGAGGAAGCCTTTTCTAACTCCTTCTTAAAGAGACTATTTCTGATTCTAGTTTTAGATTCTCAATCCTTGTAACTTCAAGGTCAGATATTGAGACATCAGCTATCCTCTTAGCTTCTTCAATTTCTATCTTTAATCTAGCAATTAGTTTGTCTGAATCATCAATATATGTCTTTAAACTTACAATTTGACATCTAGCCTCTTCAAGATCTGTAGATACAATTTCAAGTTCTGAAAGTGCATTGTCTTTAGATTCTCTTTCTTGTTGCAGCTATAATTTAGTTTAGATTTTCCTTCTTATAATTCTTGAGTTCACTTAGAGCATAAATGAGCTCTCCTTCCAAATCAATCTCATAATCTTGTTCATCATAATCTGATCATGATCTTCTTCTGAATTTGATTGGGTCTCAACTTCTTCATGTGATTGCCTTTCATTGCCACTTTCTTCACACACCAGAGTGTCCTCTTCTTTATCATTATCTTGATAAATTCTTTTCAGTTCTTTCTAGATATCCTGAGCTGTAACACAATCCATAACTTTACAAGTAACATCATTAGATAGAGCAGACAATATAGCCTTCTTTGCAATAAGATTATATTCAATAGCTTCTTTGTTATCAGTAATACAATAACCATTCTCAACTAACATTAAAACATCATATCCTAAAGAGGATAAATACACCTTGCATTCTAACATACCAAACTGCAAAATTTGAACCATCAAATTGAGGAACATCTGAAACTTTTTCTTCTAAGACAATATTAGATTCAACATCTTTATCAACTGACTTTATATCAACATTTGGATTTGATATAGATGATGTCTTTTGTGTCTTTTGACTAGAATGAAGCTTGACATTTCTGTTCTTATTTCTTCTACATTTACCCATTGAACTCCACACACAGGACCTACCCAAGCTAATTAAGCTGCAAAAGGGAAACTGGCTCTGATACCAATTGTAGGAGTCAAGGACAACACTGAGAGGGGGGGTGAATCAGTGTTGTATGAATTTTAACTTTTTGCAAACTTTATCTTACAAGACAAATACAAAGGAGGACATTAATGATTTGTTGAGTTTATATGCACAAGATTTATGATAACAGATATAAACAAAACATGATCAAACCATTAATATGCACACACAGAAGAAAATAATGAGAAGCATGACACAAGCTTTTTGCCAAGTGGAAAACCCTCAGGGGTAGAAAAACCACTCATGAAGTGCCTCACTGGCTTAAACCTTAAAAACTTCTTACAAAGCCTCACTGCTGAATATTTTGTCTCACTAACAAATACAAAGGTCTTCACTGACCACAAGCCTCACTGGCATACTGTGCCTCACTGGCAAACCATCACCAATAGAAGTAATAAACAAATCAGAGGGATACTCTGTTTCCATTCAAAACAAAACATTTCTTCTCTCACATATGTCTGTCAAATGGCCATTCTATTTAAAATCAATCCTACATCCAGATATGCTCAACCACACTACATCCTCTGTATATTTCATCTTTGTCTATTTATAAAGTTGCATCAATGCACCTGGAAGATTATTGTCAATAAAAAGGACTATTGATGTTCCTCTTCTCTGCAAAATCAACATAGACCCCTCTAACAGGTAATTTTTAAGATATGAACCTGTAGTAGCAGGTCATCATTGAAATAGGAATAAAGTGCTTGACATTTCAAATTAGGACTTGAAGTATATACTTTGAGAGCAAAATAAGGTATTTGAGACTTTGAACACCTTAAGCACCTTGAAGATCATTCTGAAACAATATTTGCAACCTTATTGTGAATAGTATGACAAGATATCATCAAGCAACAATACAAATTGTCAACGGAAAATAACTCAACATCCTGTGTGAAGAAATGATCAAACATAGCAAACCAAATATGAAGCATTGAACTAATAATTATGAAAGCTTTCTTGACATCTTTGATACTTCTAATCTGATCCTCTTATTCCAAAGCACCAATGTGAGTATCATGAAGATATCCTGATCAAATGGAAGCATCATGAAACACCAACTTCAAATGAGCTGAAAACATTACTGATGATTGAGATCACATGTCACTTTAACCATGAAGAACAAACTGTGATATAACAATAGAAAGAATACACAAGATGATGTCTCCTGCTCCTGTCAACAACAATGTCAAAACCCTAACATCGCCATATTGTCTCCTGATAGAATCTTATCATTTCAACTTTGTCATGCTTGGAGATATACTGATTGAGACACTTGTGAATAGAGATTTCATCACACTAACCAAGCATACTAAACAAGCTATGATATGACAACTCCTGTCAACAACTTTACACAACCCTTGATGAAGCATGAACACACATATGAAGCATCAACCTCTTGTACTTACCTCCTGTAAGACCTTTTTTGACATCAATTACAATCTGACACCATCACTATCTCCCCCCACCCAGAAAGTGACAGGGATGGGTGGGGGGCAACTTATGGGGGGGAGATAGCCGGGTGGGTGGGCCCCCCAGGATGTATATTATTGTGATTCAGGGATGGGTGGGGGGTTATATCTCCCACCCACAATTTAATCTGAGGGGGTACCCGCCGAGCCATAGAAAAGGGGGGGGGGCGTTTCCTTAGGCATCTACTGAAGCAGGGGGGGCCCCCCACCCAACCCCACACACGCAGTTCTACTGGCCATACTCTATACATAACATGATTGGTGTAGTGACTAACTATAGAAAGTACCAGCTAGGGAGACTTGTTCCTGGTAGATTAGCCAGCCATTAGAGTCATGGGCATCATTGCAAGCCAAGCACCAAAAATCTTGTGTCTCTACTAGGTCATTTTGCACTAGGATAACAGGGACTAAGGCTTTAGAGGGTTCAGGTGCCCCTACCTATATAATGGTGATTTTTATGAGGAGGAAGGCCTGGTAATCTCTAAATTGGTACAATAGGCTGGGGAATATTGGGGTGAGGCTGATACCTCTAAGGTTGGTAGCCCCGCCCCTACTATCTATAAGGGGATTATTGCTATAGTATGGCCTGTTGTAATTTTGGTTGGGCCATTATAGCTAGTTGTAGGGGCCAATACAAGCTCATTTGAAAACCCTCTCATCATATTCTTTATCTCATCTAGGTCACTGGAACTAGTAGAGGGAGTGCGTTGTTGGTAACCATGAGCATGTTGATGAGTAATATCAGTGATAGTAGGGGGTCTGGGTAAGGGATTAACAGCAGGGAGTTAGGCCCAACTAGAATGGGGTTGGGGGGATACGGCCTACTCTATAATGGTGGGGGCTGGGGATGGAGAAGTGGTAGATATCTTAGGTAAGTGAGGCATTGCTGGCCTGGGAGCAAGCTTACCAACCTGTATAAAGTTGTTCCCAGCATCTGCAGCAGTCTCATAGGCATTAGGCAGAGTTCTGCCTCCCATGGATTGTATCATCATAGCTATCTCTGGGTTGAATGCCCTCAAGGAATAGGAGAAACCCATGCCAGGTAGGGGCCTGACCTCAATAGGAATCATCTCCCATGTCTTCTTCAATCTGCTATTCAAATCAGGGATGGATTCCATTGGGGCTCTCTTGATAGTTGTCAGCTGCTCCATAAGAGAAAGGTTGTCTCCCTTATCCTTGAATTAACTGTAAAGTAACCTTCCAAGCTCATCCCAAGTGGATATTGAAACAAGTGCCAAGCTCCTGAACCAGTCTAGTGCCTTGCCCTCGAAGGATGCTGCAAGCAATCAAAAATAAATAGGCAGAAGGGCAACCCGCATGGGGCAGAACTGCAAGGATTCCTAGTGGAGAAGCCAAGAAGGGAATGGCTAGCATTCCCCCCACATCTTTGGTTTATGAGCTCAGGCCAATTTAACATGGTGGAGCTTATGAAGAAAACACTTGCCAATCCAATAATGTGGGATGCCTAAAGAAACATTAGGGCTTTTGGATGGAAGCTATTTGTTATATACGTATGAACAACGAACCCGGGACCTGACTCATCTCATCTCACCTGGGACAATTGATGGAATAATTGAGGGCAACTGGGAATCGGAACCGATACAATACATCTAGCCCTCTTCTTTCTTCCTTCTCCCTCCTAATCCCTCCCTTCACTGCTTCATCCAAGGGAAAAAAAAAGACCCTCCACCCTACAAAGGAAAGAAAATCTCAAGCCTTCCTTATGGAGTTATCTCAAGAGCACAGGTAGGCAATGTAACAAAAAATTCATAAGAAAGTTTTGTGGTCTCGACCACAATAAAGTTGCAAGCTCTATTGTGGAGCCGCAACACCATGGTCGATTAGTAGCCCATTGTGGGTGCTACACTTACAAAAGTGTGTGGTCCTTTGTGGGGATCCTCCCCCTTTCAAAATGCATTATATTCAGGTTGCCCATTGGGCTTTTATACGACACCTCCCTCAACATGACTCCACCTCCCTTCCCCTCCCTAAACACTAAAAATTTGTCTGCTATGCCATCATTCTATTAATGGTTGACTTCTTGAGTATTCTTCTGCCGTCATAGCCTCATTCCTCATAAATCTTCATCTTGGAAAATATAAAATAAAAATATGCCAATCTTCTTTAAGGTTTCAATATATTATTTGATTAGAGATGTTATGATTTAAGCCTTGTATTTTATTTTTGAAACCATTGTAATTAAGGGTTTCATAATTTCTCTAATAAATAGTCATTATAAAATTGTTGATAATTTTAAAAAATGTGGGATTAAATTGACCATTTAAAAATTGAATTTTGACTTATCACAAAATGCAACACTAAACAACACTCATCTTCCTCTACCCTTGTTTCTGTATGACACTTTGCCTTTCTGATTCTCTTTTCCAGACTCTTTCCATTGCCTCAATTCATTTCATTTATGCTACTCCTTTTTATGTTTGATTATGCTTATGATTATGGGTATCCAATATTCTTTTACATGTTATTATTGGGTGACTTATGAATATAAATCTATTTCTTTAATAAACAAAATGATGCATTGTATTTGGTGGCCTTTCATAGCATTCGTAAAATAGTTGGGAATTTGCTAACATTGAAAATGGTAACCGTTTTAAAAAGGTTAGAGAAAGTTTGATTTTCTTTTTCATGTTTGTATGTGAAAATTATTTTTTAATGAGTAATCAAATGTCATTAATAAACACACAATTAACCTAAATAGTATACACAAGGAAGTTAAATGCAAAGGAAATGTTATTTTTAGCAATTAAAGACAAACTTATGATTTTTCTCAAGATTAATTTTGTGGTTTGGGATCAATTTGATGTCTAAGGTATAGTTTGATTTGGTCAAAAAAAATTTATGATTTAGTTAGTTGTCAAATTTGCAATGGCTTAAATGTGAGTTTGGATTTAAATGTGATCCTTTTGGTGTTCCACTTGAAGTGTTCTTATAATGATCACCCCTTGATGTTGATGGTGGTGCAAAAGCCTAAACAAATGCTAATGAATCAAGCTAGCAACATGACCTCTTCCACAAACTCTCTACTTTAGTTGTTAGTATTTATATTAAATATCAATAAATAGTATTGGCTTATGAAGAAATATGAATTATTTACATTTTGTGGTTATCAATCTAAATATTGTTGTGAAGCTTCATTGTCAAAATCATTATTGTTGTGGCTAACTTCCTTAGTTCTTCTATTTGAAATAAAATTGTTGATCAACTGATGATTTTCATTCCTAACCATTTCTTTAAAAAAAGAAAGGAAATTCCTTAAATATTTTCTCCCTCAATAAAAATAGTGCAATAGATGATCACTTCCCTTGTATGGAAAAGATGACATAATACCTCAATTAGAGATTGTAGTCAAATCATGTACATTTATTTCTTTTGAAATTAATGTTACAACCATACGACTTTAATTTATTTAAGAAGGGAGATCCCAAACATCTTTAGGCTTGTAAGCAATTTGTCCACACTAATGAGGAAGATCCCATTACTACTTCTATTCAAGATTCTCTCCATATAATCCTCATTTTTCATCTTGACAAATTAAACATCTTATAGGGTATTGGCCATAATATATAAGTTCATGAACCTATCAATCTCTCCTACTTTTCTTCTATTGATATTTCTCTCCTTCCTCCTCCATCTCCATCCCAAACCCAACTCTCTATGTCTATTCCATCCCATGTTGGAGCCACATGTACAACCCCGTTGTAACCATTGAATATTCTATTTAAACTTTTCACCTAGGAACCTCTTCTAACCCTCGCCACCCTTACTCTAATCCCATTTCTACCTATCACTATATTTCTCTGTCCCAATCTATTCCTTTCACTTAGCCCACCTCCCTTTACTCATGCTTCTTTAGCCACTTATCTGTCATGTTTGAATTTTGAAAAACCAATCCTTAATTTGGGCCATAAATGTATATTTTATGGTACTAAACTACCTATAATTGACAAAACATTTTCTTGATGGCAATTTTTTAGTTTGTGGTAGTGTGTGTTGACATTGTTTATGAAATAGTTCTGTTGGTTCCCAAAATAGCTACAACCCAAAACCCTAAAACATTTCACAATCACCAAGGCTAGGGGTGTCATCGAGGTGATTGAAAGAGGTTTATCAACATGTCAAGGGAGATCTTGACCAACTAACAGGAGTGGGTATACTTGTCTGCACTTCAGGCTCAACTAGACCTAGGAGGGATATTCCTAGCGACATGAAATGGAACACAAACAAAACATAGCCATACCCAATGTATACTTGACCTCTAAAGTTGTCACTAGATCAAGACAAATTGGCTGCACATGCCTCTAATTAATCTGATTAATGCACTATGCATTTGCACCTAATCATAACAATATTGCATTACTTGAGATTGTTAGGAATTAAAGTGTCTCAACCTTGGTAATTCCTTGCATTATTTATGTTTTTATTTATTAATTCATTTCCTATGTTGCAAATTAATTGTAAATTCCATATTGTCATATTGTGGGATGTGGCACAGTGATGTGTCATCCTACATGGAAGATGACAACTTGTAATTTTGTCCTTACATGAGGAGACAGGAGTCCCACTTTGTGGTAGGAGCATTTTTCCATGTGTCGGCATCTTGGATGTTGTGTAAGGGAATGTTTGACCGAAATGGTTATGACTGATTCCTATGACGAAGTTATGACATGTAAGAGTTAGAAATAGAAGTTTGTAAGACAGGTGAAGACATGTATTATGAAGCATCTTTGAAAAAGGCATATTTGGGCACCCCAAGGTGGACTATGACATGTTGTAAGAGAATATGCTATTTATAGCCTGTGTATGACAGATTCTCTTACAGCTGTAAGTTGTAACCGCTATGACAGATTCTATGACAGTCGTAAGTGTCATAAGAGCATCTATCATAGTCCATTTTGGAAATAGGCGACCTCTTTGGGATGGGAGTTATGGACAAGTGTCAGGCACATTCGACAATGTTGACCAAGTGTCCTTAGGCGTGTGTTTTGGGCCATGAGACCAAGTTAGACGCCCATTCCAAGTTTGGACCAATATTGCCTTGTATATTCTATATAAATAGGTGCTTGGAGAGAGAGATGTATTATAGGTTTGACAGGTACTATTATGTTGCCAGTTTGTCTCCAGATACGAGTGTCGATGACTCCTAAGAGATTGCATTGCAAGTGTGTTGTAAATAATCTTTGTTTTGATAATACATTGTGCAGGTTTTGGAGTGTGGGGTTCTTCACCTGATAAGGGTTTTCCCCACGTATATCTTGTGTCTCTCTTCTTCTGTCTCACCTTTTCTGTTATGTGTTTGCTGCAATATCTCATGTTAATGGTTTAATGTTACTGTAATAGTTAGGATAAATTTTAATTTGCACTCTCCTCCCCTCATTAGATTAGTGTAGGAAGCGATTTCTATACACCTAGCTTCCTTTCAGTTGGTATCAGAGCCTAGCCAATTTTGGTCTTAGCTATTGGGTAGAGGTTTTTTGAGCTAATCTTAGGTTGAGTGGGAGTCTTGTGTAGAGTATTCTATATCTTATTGTAGCAAAGAGAAGGCAACCACATCTGGATGGTTAGAGGTTGAGAAATTTAATGGCACTAATTTCGAGTTGTGGAAATTAAAGATGGAGGACCTACTTGTTGATCGTAACCTATGGGAAATGGTATCCGATGTAAAACCCGTAGCAATACAAGAAGCTGATTAGGACCTCAAAGATCAGAAGGCTAAGGGTCTCATTAGACTCTATTTATCTAACTCTGTTCTGTTGAACATCCATGAGGAGAAGACAACAAAGGATCTTTGGAAGAAGTTGGGTGATGTTTATCAGGCCAAGTCCTTGGTGAACAAACTCTTCCTGAAAAAGAAGTTGTTTTCTCTGAAGATGGAAGACGGAGGATCTGTTGTGGACCACTTGAATGCTTTCGACATGATCATTGCACAATTGACATCTATGGGTGTTAAAATGGAGGAGGAGGATCATTGCATGACCCTGCTTTATTCTTTGCCAGATTTGTGGGATCATCTTGTAATGGCTATCGGAAGCACCACTACCACTTTTAAGATGGATGATGTGGTGTCCTCATTGTTATCTGAAGAAATGCGGAGGAAGACATCCAAATCAGCCAAAGAGGCTCTTGCAGTTCATGGAAGACCCAAGAAGAAAGGGAAGAAGAAAGACAAGAAAAGTGATAAGGGCAAATCCAAATCCCGTGGAAGATCTAAATCTCTTGGAATTCCAAGGCTCTTTGTTGGAACTGTGGTAAAACTAGGCATTTTTGAAAGGAATGCAAAGAGGAGGAGGAGAAGAAGAAAGCTCCTGATTTAGATTCTGACAAGTCACAAGATGATGCTGATGCCTTCATTGCAGCCCTGGCCACCCATGCATCTGATGATGTGTGGTTGATTGATTCTGGTGCATCATTCTACATGACCTCACATCGAGACTGGTTTACCAAATATGAAGAGTTTGATGGTGGAAGGGTGTACCTTGGTGATGACTCTCATCTGAAGATTGTTGGTTGTGGAAGAGTCTCAATCTGATTCCCTGATGGATGAGTGAAAGGGATCACTGGAGTTATGCACATTCCAGGCCTTGCATAGAACCTACTTTCTGTAAGTATGTTGAATGATTCAAGTGTGCAGGTTTTCTTTTCGAAGGATGGATGCAAGATGACAAGAGGATCTATGGTGCTTGCGAAGGGTACTCGGAGGGGTACTCTATTTCAGCTGGAGGCATGCACTTCACAGTGCAATAGTTCTTCTGACTCAAGGAAATGAGCTGTTGTCACTTCATTCCCACTATCTGAACATGCAGTGAAGAAATCTATTGTAACCGGTTTTGATGGTTGTGCACATGCTTTGGAAGCTAAGCTTCCTACTGAAAAGACTATGCTATGGCATTTGAGATATGGCCACATTGGTGAGAAGGGTCTGCGTACCCTAAAAAATAAAAACCTCATTGAGGGGTTAAATGATTGTAATCTCGAGTTCAACTTTTGTGAACATTACATTTATGGAAAGCAAAACCGTGTTCAATTTTACTCCAGTTCTTACAAGTTTTTTGGTGTATTGGATCTTATTCATTCTGATGTGTTTGGTCCTGTTAATGTTCCTTCATTATCAAAATCTGTATATTTTGTATCTTTCATAGATGATTATAGTAGAAGGACATGGGTTTATTTTATTAGAAGCAAGACTGAAGTCTTAAGTTAGTTTAAGGAGTTTAAAGCCTTTGCTAAAAATCAGACTTGTAAAAAGATTAAGTGTTTAAGAACTGACAACGGTGGTGAGTTTTGTTCGACAAAGTTTGATAAGTTCTACAAAGAGCAAGGGATTGAAAGGCATAAGACAACTCCATATACCCTGCAACAAAATGGAGTTGTAGAGAGGATGAATAGGACATTGATGGAGAAGGCTAGGAGTATGCTTAGTGGAGCAAGCCTCGAACAAAAGTTTTGGGCTGAAGTTGTTGACACTACCTGCTATCTGGTAAACAAATCTTCTACATCAGCTCTTGTTGGAAAAACACCTATGGAGGTGTGGTCTGGTAAGAAGCCTTCAGTAAGGCATCTTTATGTTTTTGGTTGTGAGGCATATGCACATGTGCCTAGGGAGAAACGGTCTAAGTTGGAGAACAAGGCAGTTAAATGTATCTTCATTGGCTATGGTGTCGGTGTGAAAGGATACAGGCTTTGGGATCCCATGACTGAGAAAGTGTTGTATAGAAGAAGTGTTATCTTCAAAGAGATAACACCATCTTCCGTTGTTCTACAACCAGAACAGTCAGAAAAGAAAGAAGATGCGGTTCAATTTCCTTCTACCCCTGAGAAGACTAAACCGACAGACCCTATGAGGCTTGATGATGAGGAGAGCTCTAGAAGCTCTGGAAGCGAAGAAGAAGAAGCAAAACCTCAACCTTAGCCATTGAGGAGGTCTACATGAACAAGAAAGCAATTTGATAGGTTTGGTTATTCATTACTTCATTCTAGTTGTGCTTTTGCTTTACTTTCTAACACTAATGAGCCTAGAACTATGAAAGAGGCTATGGGCATGAAATATGCAGGTTCCTGGAAGGAGGCCATGGAAGATGAGATGACTTCTTTGGAAAAGAACAAAACATGGGACTTGGTGCCTTTGCTTGATGGACAGAAACCTATTGGTTGTAAATGGGTGTTCAAGAAGAAATCCTGTGTAGATGGCAGTGTTGAAAAGTAGAAGGCTAGATTGGTTGCGAAGGGGTACTCACAAGTGGAGGGAATTGATTATAGTGAAATTTTCTCTCCCCTTGCAAAGCTAACATCCATTAGATTTCTATTATCTCTTGCAGCTGCTTATGATTTAGAGATAGAACAGATGGATGTGAAGACAACTTTCCTTCATGGTGATTTGGAGGAAGAAATCTACATGTCACAGCCAGAGCATTACATAGAGAAAGGTAAAGAAAATTTGGTTTGCAAGCTTAAGAAGTCTTTGTATAGTTTGAAGCAGTCTCCTAGGATGTGGTACTTGAAGTTTGATGCCTTTGTGTTGTCCATTGGTTATCTGAGATCAAAATCGGATCACTGTGTGTATTATAAGTTTGATGGTGATCATATTCTCATTGCTGCATTATATGTTGATGATATGTTGCTCATTGGGAAGGGTAAGAATATGATTTCTAATTTTAAGTCTTAGTTGGCAACATAGTTTGAAATGAAAGATTTAGGGGCAGCCAGGTACATTCTTGGAATGGAAATCAGAAGAAACAGAACTAATAGAAAAATTTGGTTAAGCCAGAGTAAGTATGTGAAGACCGTGTTGGACAGGTTCAGCATGGTAGATTGTAGACCATTGAGTGTTCCTATTTCAATGGGGACAAAGTTGTTTGTTAATGATTGTCTGAAATCTCCTAGTGAGGTGGAGGACATGAGTAGAGTACCTTATTCTAGTGTTGTTGGCAGTTTGATGTATGCTATGGTATGCACAAGACCAAACATTGCCCAAGCAGTGGGAGTCCTTAGTCGGTTTATGGCTAATCTTAGATGGGTACATTGGGATGCAGTTAAGCGAGTGTTCAGATATTTGAGGGGTACTTCTGAGTATTCCATAATTTTCTATCATGGCAAGGCTACAGGACCTCTGCATTCAGTTAGTATTTGTGGATTTTGATTGGGCAGGTGACATTGATAGCAAGAGATCCACTAGTGCTTATGTGTTTACACTGTTTGGTGGTGTGATTAGTTGGTTTAGAATTTAAAGTTTAATGGTTGAGAGTTGAGGCTTTAGGGATAGGGTTTACGGTTGAGGGATTAGGGTTTCAGGTATAGTGTTGAGGGCTTAGGGATAGGGTTTAGGGTTTGACATTGAGGGTTGAGGGTTAAGGGTTGAGGGATAGGGTTGAGGGATTAGAGTTAAAGTAGAGTGTTGAGGGTATAGGGATTAGGGATAGGTTTGGAGGGTTTAGGGATAAGGGATTAGGGTTTAAGGAATAGTATCGATCCCGTTGGGGGTTTAAGAATTGGGATAGCGTTTAGGGTTTAGGGATGAGAGATTAGGGTTGAGGGATTAGGGTTTAGGGATAGGATTTAGGGTTGAGGGATTCTAGGGTTTAAGTTATAGTGTTGAGGGTTTAGGGTTGAGGGATTAGGGTTTGACATTGAGGGTTGAGGGTTGAGGTTTGAGGGTTGAGGGATTAGGCATAGTGTTGAGGGTCGAGGGATTAGGGTTAAAGTAGAGTGTTGAGGGTATAGGGATTAGGGATAGGGTTGGAGGGTTTAGGGATAAGGGATTAAGGTTTAAGGTATAGTATTGTTGGGTGAATATTTTGTCGTTAACTCACTAACGGCAAAATGGGTATATCAGCCATAGCTATGATGAGACAAAGTCTCTCCTCTCAGCAAGGGGAGGTTCCCTCTAAGTACTTAACTTTTGCAAATCAAACAACTTATCAAACTTATGTACACTAAAAACTATGTTTGTGGTGGTTCCATCTCATCTCATTCTCTTTTTTTAGAATAGATGTTTATATTTTGAATCTTGATATAAGACTTATAAATTATCACAATATCACAGAAACACAAAGTTTTCTGTTACCTCACTTACTACTTGTAAACAGAACTATTTGAAGTAGAATGCAACCCAAAGTCTTAACTCCTCTTCAAGATGATAAAATTAAATCGAATATAACAAATTGCAGCACAAAGTCTCCAAACTATTGTATTCTCACAAACATGAACATATAACCCACAACTGATTTGATAACACAAAGTTTATCAGAATCAAATTAAGAGTGCCCTTCAATCACTTGTAACAAACTCCACACTTCAATTATTATCAAGTAAGATTATGATAGCAAGACGTAAGAACAAAACTATCACAACACAAATAATCCCAAGACAAAGATTGGAATTGAACTTGATTTCTTGTATTGATAAGTATTTGAATATTGATTTTCACAAAAAGCACAAAGTCTTGATTTGCTTCTCAATTCGCCAGAGTTTTCTTGCAATAGACAAAAGATAATATTTACAAAAGAGGTCCTCTTTATTTGTAGGGAAAGACCTTGAGAAAATCTAGGAAATCTACAACTACTTTGACTTATTCAACAAGAGAGTCCTATTTGACTTATGACTTCTCTTGTTTCACATGTAATTACATTTTGGAAAATTACATGTGTAGATGTCCAAAACAAAATTCCATTTACATAATATCTAAGAAAAACAAGCTAAGGCACTAGCTTCCTCCATCCTTTTTCCTCAGGAAATTCTGATACATGGTTTGAACAACTGACATCTCGCATGCATCTGGTTTTGCTATGTTTTCAGAGATGGTGCAAGCTCGGAGAATTGAATCTTTCACCACCTTTACTGCCTTTTCATGCTTGTCTAGATTATCCTTCAGATTCTCCAGAGTTGAATGTTGATCATACAGGTTGTCCATCGAGAGCACAGAGGGAGCTTCCTCTTCAAATTTCTTCTATACCATTTCTTCAAAAGAACTTATCATTTCCTATGCTGTGAGGAAACTATGATCTTCCCTTGTCAAGGTGCAAGGGAGTTCTTCTAGCCGCTGTAGGAGTGTGACATCACTATCTTCGCTGGCTTCTCGAGCTTGGCACAGATCTTCAAGTAGACTCTTTATTATGAAAATACGATGAGCTAGAGTCTCCTTGGTCTTGAGATATGATTCCCTGTTGGTGATGACCCCAATGGTGATCAGATTCTTTATCTTGATCTTCTTCATATCTATCCACTCTTCTAGGCTCTCTTCTTGATCTTGTAGCTCTTGTGAAAGTAGATCCACCAGATTGTCTAGCTCAGCTTTAGCTTTGTCCATTTTCTCCTTTCTTTCCACAGCAGTTTTTAATAGAACTCGTCCTTGGGCCAACAACCGCTCCACTACATCCCCTACTATTTTGCCTCTAGCTTGGGCTTTTTCAACCTTCTGTATCAGGGGATCTTCCACTGTCACTGCCATTGGTTCTACTATCTCTGATGACTTTACTATTTTCTGAAGGACAACAACCAGTTGTTCTGCTTTTGCTTTGTATTGCTCTTTTTCCCTCTTGGCTTCATCATACTTTTCAAGTAGGGTAGTGGCAGTGGTCTGGAAATCTGCTTTGACACCTTCATGAGTCACTTTACTAAGTTCAACCCTTGAGATGACATAACTGCTCATGTCGAAAGTATCAACTGTGGCATCTTTAGGAGGTTTGGCAATTTCGGCATATCTTATTCCCTTTTCAGTGACCAGCCTAGAAACAGTCTTAGGCTTCTTCTTTTGGTTCTTAGCTTTCACGAGCAACAGCTTTTCAATGTCAATCTCATCAGGTGAGATGGCTTGTTTCTTCCTCTTTGGAGTATAGGTAGATAGCCATGGAGGAAGTATAGATGCATCAACAGCTGGAGGGGGATCCACTACTTGCTTGGTTGGCTCCGTGTTTATACCCGTGATGGTTACAATTGGACTTGTGTTGGTAAACACAACACCTGTATCAACAACCTTTTGTGAAGCATCAAGAAGGTTCTCTAAAACAGTTTGTTCCCTGATATCAAAAGAAGGGGAAGATAAGCTTGGAATGGAACCAAAAGAATAAAAAATAGTTCCAAGACTAGCCCTCATGGATTGAGGAGTATTGTCAGAAGAAACAACAAAAATGGGAGAAAGAGGAACATTTGAAATTACTAGCAAACCATCAGAAAATGGAACATGAGGAGGAGGTGTAAGAACTTGTGTCTTGGAAGGAAGGTCTTTCACAGGAGTCTGCAGGGAACCATCAAGTTGCTCTACCTCTGTATCTTCATCTTCACCTTGTTCAGCTTCTTCAGATACCTTTGTCTTAGACCTTTGAACATTTTGTTCTTCAGTCTCAACATCTTCAATTTCCATATGATCATCATTGATGTCTTCAACATCTGACTTAGTGGCATCAGAAGCCTCTGTGGTTTCTTTCTTCTTTCCTCCCTTGGATACAAATTTGATCTTTGGTTTATGTACCTTGGAGGAGGAAGGAGTGTCACTCTTGTTCTTAGTTCGGTTTTCCACCTTTTTACCTGTTTGCTCCTGTGTCCCCTCTTTGGACCCTGTAAGGAACTCTTTCAACTTGATCCCTTTACTTTCCAACCACAAGTTGGTGTTTGCCAATATAGGTTGGAATCTTTTCCTGATGGATTTCTCCTCCTTGACTGACCATTTCACCTCTGGGAGAGGTGAAGCCTCAACATTCTCTACCTCATATTTGTGATCTAGGACATCTCCATCATCCTCCATCCATCTGGAATATCAGCTAGTCCTAGTTCCTCAATTTGGCTCAGATGAAGCCTGCAGAAATCCAATTTTCTGATCTCATTTTGGGTCCTGAGATCTGCCCATATGTCTTCGACCATTGGCTCATGAAAATTTGACTTCCTCTTGATTTTATCTTGAACCCTTCTGAAGTCAAAATGATTTCTTTTCTTGTAGGTCTTCATAGTGGCCACCTGCAACTCAGAGTCAATTATCTTTGCTTTGTTGGCAAACTGAACTGAATACCTCCCAATTTCAATGGGAAACTTTATCCCTGACTTCTTAAGCTCCATCTGTTTATTGTGTACCACGATCAGCTGTCTGCAAAGCTCCATAAGAACAATGCGATTGCTAGGATAGCGTGGCAGCATGTAAGGGTAACCAGGATAGTATCCTACCCGAAGATATGTGAAGGTGGGAAATTGTAGGAACAAACAACCAAAAGAATTTACAACCTGCCATGCTTCATCAGAAACTCTTCTTTGAACCAGTTCACCATTCCACAAGCACATGAAAACTGAGAAGAAAGCATCATTGACTCTTTTGAAATGATGAATTGACCCCTTTAGAGTGATTTGGGGTTAGTATTCATATACTAGGACCAATCTCTTGTCGCCCACTTATGTTAAACCTAGAAAATTCCTCATGCTTGTAGCAACATAGACAAGATAAGAGGTCATGTAAAATTTGAAGGTAGTATTGACCCTTATCAGTTGCTCGTGCAGAGCATTGTTGATCTGTTCACCCCATAATATCTTCTGGTTACCCCGTAGAATCACCTTGATGTAAGTGTACATCCAGTCCTGGAATTTGGAAGCAGAAGGGAGTCCTCTGATGCGACTCAAAAGAGTAATCAAATCACACACTTCTTCCACAAAATCACTCCTGTGAAGGTCTTTTGGCCATCTGGTCAAAGTTGCCCTAGGAATCTTTAACCATTTGCTATTTATGTGCCTTCTAGCAGATTCCAAGTCATTGTCATAGTCTTGTTGACCTTGAGCAAAATCAATCTGCCCGACATTTTCAATTGGTAGACACATGAAGATTTTGTCCATGAATTCTGCATCCAATCTCATGATAACATTACCCTGTGAGTCCGTCACAGCTCTAGTGTCTCTATTGTAGTGGTTGGCCACTTGTAGAACAAATTCAGGATTATGTGCACTGACAGGAAATGATGCAACGAAATGAATACTGCTGTCAATAATTTTCTGCATATGCCGGGAGGGATTTGCTTATTTAGTTCTATATATGAATTCGGCCATATCTACGTGCCCAATTTCAGTGTCTCTGATTTCATCAACATTTGACTGAATTACTGTTACCGGAAAGACACCCTGGTACTTGTACTTCATGGCTCTGGACTTTGACGGAGATGATTCTGACATGAGCCCTGGAGAAAACCGTGAATTCGAACACCACCACGAACGCTGATTGAGAACTACGAAAGGCCATGATCTCACAGTTAGGGGAAAAATTGGATAAACTGGGTCAACTGCATTTTGATGATCATGGATGGGAAAGCATGCGTTTAAAGGGCTTGAGTGCGCAAATTGAGGCAAGGGCGAAAGCGGGCTTTTGGTTTTGGAAAATGAATTTTCTAGTATTAGGGAAAAAATCAAGAAAATGTGCTTGGGCGGGTGAAAACACCGCTCTTGCAAGTTGGGGAGACTTCATGTGTAAAGGCGGTGAAAAACACGGCTTCTGCATGTATTTTGGAAATTTTGATTTACTTGCAGAAGCGGTCAAAATTACCGCTATTGCATGTAAAGATTGAAAACCTCAAGTGTTTGGACGGGTGTATCGACCGCCGTTGCAGGTTAGAAGGGAATTGAGGTGTAAAAGCGGCGGAAAACACCGTTATTGCAAGTATTTTGAAAGTTTTTTGTAACATGTTCGAGCAATCGATAACGCCGCTCATGCGGGTAAGTGACAATGAGTTTTGGTGTAGGGGCGGAAAAAGCTGCCGTCATTGCACACAATGGGAGTTGCGAGGTTTGGGAAGATCTTGCGGTGAATTTGGCCGTTATTGCACATTTCGAAGGCAAGGTTGGTACACGGTGAAGGTCTAACTGATGAAAGACACATCGTCTTCAAAACGAAAAACCCTAATGGCAATCTAAAACACTCCAGACACAAATCACAAAACAATAGAAGAATAAAAACCTAATAAAACTTTATGAACCAATCAATACAAACAATCAATGAGTAAAGACGGGGAAGAGAAACAAAAGAAACTTACCTGTAAAAACTTGAAACCCTAGGTTCAATCTGCAACACGAGATCCGTTACAACTCGGGAGCATACGATCAAACAGTCAAAGAGAATGTTGGCGGATCAATTAAAAGGTTTTAGTATAAGAAATGACAAGCAATGATAACACATTTAAAAGGTTGAAATTGAATTTTAAATGCATGGCACGAGTGGCCATTAATGGCACTCGACACCAAAATCCTAAAGATCTCGCTCGAGCGGCGGTTTCGGCCGCTACGACACTACAACCAACAAATATGTAAGGGCAGTGAAAAATGCCGTCATTGCATATCGAACAGAAAACACATGTGATGGCGGTAAATTTAGCCGCTTCTGCATATCAAACTTAAAAATGATGGAATAGCGGCAATAAATGCCGTCATTACATCAAACAAGAACAAGTCTAAAAATAATAATATGTATGAGCAGCATTTTTCGCCGCTCTTGCATATCAAGAGTCAAAAATTTACGAACTCCTAAAAATAACCAAAATGACATTTTTACTAGTTTACGACTTTAAATGATCCTCGCGAAAATTGAGAAATCAATTCAAGGGAACGTCGCAGACAAGTTTAGAATGTCATATGACCTTGCCGGAGAATAAGGAAATCTTTTCTCGATTTGCAATCTTAGAGTGTAGATTCACGAAACGGACAAGTTTTGTGGGGTTGTCTACAAAAACGAGCGTAGCTGATTTTGAGAACAACAACTGGCTCTAACTGGGGAAATTCCTTCGATCAAACTTTGAAATGATTAAAGGGATTAGAATCCAGTCTCTAAGTGCCTTCATCCATGACATTGGGCCATAGAGTCAAGTTAAAAGAAAAAGACACAAACGACTAAATGAAAACACAAATAAAAACACAAAACTATACAAATGTACAATTTTTAACTTATCTGAAACTTCAAGGATTGAAGTGCTTCAAATGTTGTCCACTGTGAGGCAATGAGAATGGTGTCCCATCTTGATACTCCAGTAAGAAACTGTTTTTACCACAGAATTGATGAATGGTGAATGGGCCTCTCCACAAGGAATCAAATTTTCCGTGCATCCCTTTTGGTTCTCTCCTCTTGTCCCACAACAAGACTTGATCTCTGACCTGAAACTCATGAGCCTTTGTCTTCTTGTTGAAGAGTTTCTTTACTTGATTTTGGTGTTCAGCAATACGGTCCACCACCATAGTACGTTGCTCCTCAAGTTCAGTCAAATACATGATCCTTTTATCAATAGAACTATCAAAAGTTCTATCTTCCAGTGCCCTTACGAACTTCAATGCTGGCAATTCCAAGGTAATCAGTATCTCTGCATTCAGACCATATAGAAGCTAAAATGGCGACATGCCTATCGCCCTTTTGGGTGTAATTCTATCTGCCCATAAAGCATCAAACAACGCCTTATGCCAAGTTCTCTAATTCTCATCTACCAGTTTCTTGATGATAGTGACCAGATTCTTATTGCTTGATTTTGCTTGACCATTCCCTTGCGGATAATAGTCTGAAGAATGGGAAAGAATGATCCCATGCTCATAGCAAAATTCAGTGATCTCATGAGAGGAAAAGCAAGTAGCATTGTCTGCTACAATCTTGTTTGGAACTCCAAACCTGGAAATAATATTCTCCTTAAGAAAACTGCACACCACCTCTGAAGTAGCATGCTTGACTGGAATAGCTTCCACCCATTTGGTAAAATAGTCTGTTGTAGTGAGAACATAGTTATGTCCTGCACTTGATGATGGATTCACTGCGCCAATGAAGTCAATACCCCACTTCTGAAAAGGCTCCTCAATCACCACTGGTTTTAGGGGTAAGGCTGCCAATTTTGGTTTCCCAACAAATTGTTGGCATAAATCACACCTGCGTACCCAATTGTGCGCATCTTGGAATAGTGTGGGCCAATAGTATCGAGCTCGCAGAATCTTGTGAGCCGTTACAGGTGCTGAAAAATGTCCTCCACAAGCCAAATTGTGGAAAGACTCCAAAAGTCTATTTTGTTGCGCTTTATCCATGCAACGGAGAAATACACCGTCAAGACTTCTCTTGTACAAACCATTGTCCCAAAAGACGTAGTTAGCAACTTTTAACTTGACAGTTCTCTTTTCCTTATAAGACAAGTGAGAAGGGCACTCACCATAGGTAAGGAAATGAGCGATATTGGAATACCACTCGTCAGTTGTAGTAACAAAAAGAATAGTTGTGTGTCCACAACTTCTTCTTCATCCCCTGTCTCTTTTGGAATATTATCTGTGATCAATTGACACAGACCTTTACCATGCACAAGCTTGGTAGGCTTGATATCCAGATCAAATTCTTGGATCTTAGCGATCCAATTACCTCTCTTTGTTCTGAACTCCTGTTGAGTTAGGATGGATTTGACTGTTGTATTAGGCACCATGACAACAGTGTGTGAGTTTAGAATATAGAACCTGAAATGCTTAATCGCTTTGACTACGGCATAGGCATGCTTCTCCATATTCGAATACTTCAATTCATGAGCTTTGAGAGGACAACTCATAAATGATATGGGGGATTCAACGCCTTCTTCATTCTGCTGAACCAGAATAGCTGAGAGTGTGTGTTCTGAAGCATAGCTATAGACTACGAAATCCTTAGTGTAGTCAGGACAAACAAGAACTGGAGCATGAGCAATAGCTCTTTTGATATCCTCGAACGCTTCCTTACCTTCCGCAGTCCAACAGAAAGTGGCCATACCCTTCATCATATTAACAATGTGACGGGTTTTTTCTGCAAACTCAGGAATGAACCTTCACAGAAAATTCACCTTTCCAAAGAAAGAATGAACATCAGTCTTACTTGCTAGCAGAGTGAGACTTTGAATAGATTTAACTCTCTCCGGGTCAATCTTAGTACCTTCCCAGGATACAATGTGTCCGAGAAGCTTGCCTTTCATCACCCCAAAAACTGACTTCATGGGATTGAGGGAAATACCATTTTGCCGACAGCGCTCTAGCACTTGTCGCAAATGATGCGCATGATCATGATGGTTTTTGGAGAAAATAGTCAAGTCATCGAGATATACCACGATGAACTTACCCATCTCATCTCTGAAAGTAAGATCCATCGCTCTTTGAAATGTTGCGCCAGCATTGATTAGACCAAAAGGCATTCTGCGATATGCAAATGTGCCCCATGGTGTGGTGAAGGCAGTTTTGAACTGATCAGCTTCATTTACCTCCACTTGGTTATACCCCGAAAAACCATCTAACATAGATAGCATTTCTGAACCTGTCACTGTTTGCAACACTTGGTCCATGATGGGCAAAGGGTAGTTATCTTTCAAGGAAGACTGGTTGAGATTCCTGAAATCAACATAGATACGGATTTCTCTGTTCTTCTTCCTTACAGGTACTATGTTTGCAATCCATGTGGAATGATGAATTGGAAAAATTATCCTTGCATTCAGCATCTTCTGAATTTCAGAAAGAATCGTACCTGATATCTTTGGATTGTATTGCCTCTGCTTCTGTTTGTGAGGCAACGATCCAGCCTTGAGGGGAATTTCGTGTCGAACCTCCTTAGGCCTGAAAGACTTCAGGTCATCATAGGAGTAAGCCAAAACATCAATGTAATGGTGGAGGAGGGTAATGAATTTGAATCTCTCATCAGCAGTGCAACATTTTCCAATGTTGACCATCTTAGGATCCGCTTCCGAACCCAAATTGACCTGCTCAAATTCCATAGAGGAATCTGAATCCTGTTGTTGTTGCCGCTGCTTGATATACCTGTCGTGTTTATCAAAGAGTTTCTCAAGGGAAACCAAACCTTTTGGGATTTTATTTCCTTTCAATTGTAGAAATTCTTTACCGGTCTGTGAATCTACCTCAGAAACACATTCACGAGGTGGTGATTCACTTCCTTCAAAGTAAAGCTCATCAAAACTATCCATCTTCTCTAGGAAAGCGATGATCTGATTATCACCATTGAACACCTGCCAATGGTTAGCGTTATCAGGTACACTTGGTCGGAAGACCAGCTCAATAGTGTACTTGTTTCCTTTGAAATCCTTGTGAGGCACCATGAGAGTGGCAGAAACAGCCAATGAATTTGCACGGTCATTGAACTCTCTTGGCACTGCTGAAATATTGAAAGCATCAAAATCTTCAATGCAATCCCATACGCGATTGCGATAGTGTCTCAGTCTTTCATTTTTTGTTTGGTACAAATTTCTTACTTGACAAACCACCAATTCGGCATCCCCTTGAGCATGAAGGATCTTAACACCTCTGGCACGCGCCACTTCCAATCCGAGCAACAAGGACTCGTATTCGGCGGTGTTATTGGTACTATCAAATTGTAGCTTGTATGAAAAAGGTAAAATATCACCTTGTGGCGATATCAAGACCACTCCGGGTCCAGAACTGGTAGAAGAACAACTACCATCAAATTCTAAAATCCATACTCCATCGGAATTTGATTTCTTGGACTTTCTTTGGTCAGAAGATTCCTCTTCATCGGTGAGGGAAGAATCTGGAATTACTATACCCTTACCTAAACTTTCATCTGAAAACTCTTCTAAGTCTCCATCTGACATATCAAAGCTATCACCTGATGTACCCTCGTCTGATGAATCGGAACAATCTTTAGTAGATAGAAAATAGTTACCCATTCCCGAGGACTCAAACAAAATTTGAGCTTTGGGGTTTGATGTTTGAGTAACAATGTATTTTGCCTCCTTCTCAGGAAGCAGCTTCTGTATGACACCTTTAACAGGTATCCTAGCTTCAGACATATCCATGTTTAATTCTCCACCCACATCCTTGCAAAAATTACGTCCAAGAAGAATGCCGTATGAAGCTGGAACATCAGCTACCAAGACTGTCATCTTGATTCTCTTATCTGGAAAAGATGCAAATGCAAATTGGGCATCTTTTATTTGACCCAAAAGTGGAACTTGCTTATTCTCCATAGAGAAACACCTCCCAAAAGTTTTGGTTAAGGTGAGGCCAAGGGCATCTGCTACCTTAGCAGGCATAACATTGTCTGAGGCTCTAGAATCTATTACATAGTTGCTCAATTTATGACCATTTACTAATAGGGAAACATAGAAAGGTTCAATTTTTCTAGAGGCTTCAGGGGGAGTAGTAACAAGATTGTTTTGGGTAGGTTTACTTTTGGAGGAGTCTGGTGTAGCTTTGGGAAACTCTTGTCCTGTAGGGACAACCTTATTTTTGACATATTTGGCTAATCTATCAAATTGTTCAGGATTAGCCTGCAAATATTCTACTTCAGACATTTGTATCTTAGTTCTCCTAGCATGATCTATTATATCAAATTGCTGAAAAGAATTAGATATAGAGGAAGAAAAACCATCATTTTGATTTTTGGTAGAGACAGCACTAGTCTGAGGAGTAGAGGTGGAAGGTACAAATTCATTAGAGGCACTTACTTGTTTATTGATCACCAGGTATTTTGATTGGAAAGGTAGCGGAGTCCCCCGTTTAGTGATTGAAATCGCCAGTTGAGATTCTTCTCTCACCTTCCCTTTATCAGCTTGAAGAGCTGACTGATTTTGAGACCTAGTGAAAACAACATATGCTCCTTCACACACTTCTCCTTTTTCAGCTTCGTCCTGATAGTTCAGAAAGCTAATGGCAGAGTCGCCAGCTAACTCTTCTTCTCCTTCTGTGAAGAGATTAGCACCATTTTCATAATCCAACTCAGGTTGGAAAGAAAGTTCATTTTCGGTTTCATAGTAGCCAACAGCAGAGTTGACCGGCGCTGCTTCAATGGCAAGCTTCCCCTGTGTAGGAGGAAGACGGTTTTGTTGTCCTTGATTCCTAGTAGCATTGCCTTGATATGAATTATTTGGAAATGTCCTCCTTGGTATATCTCGGTAAGAAGGAGGCGCAGATATACCTTGGGACATTTGTCTCTTCAGAGCTAGTAATTCATTTGCTAGCTTTTGCACCATGGGATCCGTGGTGCTTGTGAAAGCGTTCTCAGTAGAAGAGGAGCTTTTATTTCTATTAGTATCCCTTCTTATCTTACCTGCCAGGATAAGATCATCTTCTACTTCAGTTGCCAGAATCTGAGCCACAGCAAGATTAGTAGGAGCAGCTCGCCTCAATAGGAAACTCACCTCTGGAAGTTGTGTATTGATAAAGAAACATTTGAGGTTCTCCACTGTGGGCTCAGTGGTGGTGGGAATCCTGTTTCTCAATTTGTTGAACTTAGCGATGAAATCTCGCATTGGTTCATGAGGTTCCTTTTTCATCTGTGTCAGCTGTGCCAGCAATGCATGAGCATCTTCCGCAGGCTTAAACCTAGCTTCGAACTTGGTTTTGAGAGTAGCCCAGCTTGTTATGGTCTGAGCTTGAAGGTGGTAAAACTAGTCTGCAGCAGCGCCTTGTAGTGTTTCTACAAAGAGTTGCACAGCCACATCTTCGTGCTCGACACCTATCACACCACAGGCTATATAGAAAGCCGCAATGTGCTCGTCGGGATGAACTTTCCCGTCACCATAGAATTTGGGGAAATTCTTTCTTGAACTACGAGGTAGTTCATGCAATGGTGGGGTCAAGTTTAGAGGACCAAAGGTATTACCCCAAGGACCTTGGGCTGCCATGACACACTAATTGAAAGGTGGTATAACAAACCTTGGTGGTGTATGAATAGCCAAAACTCTGTTAGCACTGGCAATAGAAACTTCACCTGGTATTGGAGACCTGGTGTTTGTAGGGGGAAAACTCCTGGTGCGCTGAAGACGAGGTCATGGAGTTAAGAATCCAAAATTATTCTGCTGCATCAATTCAAATGCAGGATCAATAATACCTTGAGCCCTTTTACTTTTGGTGTACTGAGAATCTGCCAGACTGTATTATGCTAAACACAATTTTGTAAGAAAATGGAAAAGAACTAAAAATGCTTCAACTCGGAGCGTGAGGCTTCAAGTTGTGCGTTCCTTCCCCAGTAGAGTCGCCAAAAAACTGTTGGGTGGATATTTTGTTGTTAACTCACTAACGGCAAAATGGGTATATCAGCCACAGCTATGATGAAACAAAGTCTCTCCTCTCGGCAAGGGGAGGTTCCCTCTAAGTACTTAACTTTTGCAAATCAAACAACTTATCAAACTTATGTACACTAAAAACTATGTTTGTGGTGGTTCCATCTCATCTCATTCTCTTTTTTCAGAACAGATGTTTATATTTTGAATCTTGATATAAGACTTATAAATTATCACAATATCACAGAAACACAAAGTTTTCTGTTACCTCACTTACTACTTGTAAACAGAACTATTAGAAGTAGAATGCAGCCCAAAGTCTTCACTCCTCTTCAAGATGATAAAAGTAAATCGAATATAACAACTTGCAGCACAAAGTCTCCAAACTATTGTATTCTCACAAACATGAACATATAACCCACAACTGATTTGATAACACAAAGTTTATCAGAATCAAATTAAGAGTGCTCTTCAATCACTTGTAACAAACTCCACACTTCAATTATTATCAAGTAAGATTATGATAGCAAGACGTAAGAACAAAACTATCACAACACAAATAATCCCAAGACAAAGATTGGAATTGAACTTGATTTCTTGTATTGATAAGTATTTGAATATTGATTTTCACAAAAAGCACAAAGTCTTGATTTGCTTCTCAATTCCCCAGAGTTTTCTTGCAATAGACAAAAGATAATATTTACAAAAGAGGTCCTCTTTATTTATAGGGAAAGACCTTGAGAAAATCTAGGAAATCTACAACTACTTTGACTTATGACTTCTCTTGTTTCACATGTAATTACATTTTGGAAAATTACATGTGTAGATGTCCAAAACAAAATTCCATTTACATAATATCTAAGAAAAACAAGCTAAGGCACTAGCTTCCTCCATCCTTTTTCCTCAGGAAATTCTGATACATGGTTTGAACAACTGACATCTCCAATGCATCTGGTTTTGCTGTGTTTTCAGAGATGGTGCGAGCTCGGAGAATTGAATCTTTCACCGCCTTTACTGCCTTTTCATGCTTGTCTAGATTATCCTTCAGATTCTCCAGAGTCAAATGTTGATCATACAGGTTGTCCATCGAGAGCACAGAGGGAGCTTCCTCTTCAAATTTCTTCTGTACCATTTCTTCAAAAGAACTTATCATTTCCTGTGCTGTGAGGAAACTATGATCTTCCCCTGTCAAGGTGCAAGGGAGTTCTTCTAGTCGATGTAGGAGTGTGACATCACTGGCTTCTCAAGCTTGGCACAGATCTTCAAGTAGACTCTTTATTATGAAAATACGATGAGCTAGAGTCTCCTTGGTCTTGAGATATGATTCCCTATTGGTGATGACCCCAATGGTGATCAGATTCTTTATCTTGATCTTCTTCATATCTATCCACTCTTCTAGGCTCTCTTCTTGATCTTGTAGCTCTTGTGAAAGTAGATCCACCAGATTGTCCAGCTCAGCTTTAGCTTTGTCCATTTTCTCCTTTCTTTACACAACAGTTTTTAATAGAACTCGTCCTTGGGCCAACAACTGCTCCACTACATCCCCTACTATTTTGCCTCTAGCTCGGGCTTTTTCAACCTTCTGTATCAGGGGATCTTCCACTGTCACTACCATTGGTTCTACTATCTCTGATGACTTTACTATTTTCTGAAGGACAACGGCCAGTTGGTCTGCTTTTGCTTTGTATTGCTCTTTTTCCCTCTTGGCTTCATCATACTTTTCAAGTAGGGTAGTGGCAGTGGTCTGGAAATCTGCTTTGACACCTTCATGAGTCACTTTACTAAGTTCAACCCTTGAGATGACATAACTGCTCATGTCGAAAGTATCAACTGTGGCATCCTCAGGAGGTTTGGCAATTTCGACATATCTGATTCCCTTTTCAGTGACCAGCCTAGAAACAGTCTTAGGCTTCTTCTTTTGGTTTTTAGCTTTCACAGGCAACAGCTTTTCAATGTCAATCTCATCAGGAGAGATGGCTTGTTTCTTCCTCTTTGGAGTATAGGTAGATAGCCATGAAGGAAGTATAGATGCATCAACAGTTGGAGGGGGATCCACTACTTGCTTGGTTGGCTCCGTGTTTATACCCGTGATGGTTACAATTGGACTTGTGTTGGTAAACACGACACCTATATCAACAACCTTTTGTGAAGCATCAAGAAGGTTCTCCAAAATAGTTTGTTCCCCGATATCAAAAGAAGGGGAAGATAAGCTTGGAATGGAACCAGAAGAATAAAAAATAGTTCCAAGACTAGCCCTCATGGATTGAGGAGTATTGTCAGAAGAAACAACAAAAATGGGAGAAAGAGGAACATTTGAAATTACAGAAAATGGAACATGAGGAGGAGGTGTAAGAACTTGTGTCTTGGAAGGAAGGTCTTTCACAGGAGTCTGCGGGGAACCATCAAGTTGCTCTACCTCTGTATCTTCATCTTCACCTTGTTCAACTTCTTCAGATACCTTTGTCTTAGACCTTTGAACATTTTGTTCTTTAGTCTCAACATCTTCAATTTCCATATGATCATCATTGATGTCTTCAACATCTGACTTAGTGGCATCAGAAGCCTTTGTGGGTTCTTTCTTCTTTCCTCCCTTGGATACAAATTTGATCTTTGGTTTATGTACCTTGGAGGAGGAAGGAGTGTCACTCTTGTTCTTAGTTCGGTTTTCCACCTTTTTACCTATTTGCTCCTGTGTCCCCTCTTCGGACCCTGTAAGGAACTCTTTCAACTTGATCCCTTTACTTTCCAAACACAAGTTGGTGTTTGCCAATATAGGTTGGAATCTTTTCCTAATGGATGTCTCCTCCTTGACTGACCATTTCACCTCTGGGAGAGGTGAAGCCTCAACATTCTCTACCTCATATTTGTGATCTAGGACATCTCCATCATCCTCCATTCCATCTGGAATATCAGCTAATCCTAGTTCCTCAATTTGGCTCAGATGAAGCCTGCAGAAATCTAGTTTTCTGATCTCATTTTGGGTCCTGAGATCTGCCCATATGTCTTCGACCATTGGCTCATGAAAATTTGACTTCCTCTTGATTTTATCTTGAACCCTTCTGAAGTCAAAATGATTTCTTTTCTTGTAGGTCTTCATAGTGACCAACTACAACTCAGAGTCAATTATCTTTGCTTTGTTGGCAGACTGAACTAAATACCTCCTAATTTCAATGGGAAACTTTATCTCTGACTTCTTAAGCTCCATCTATTTATTGTGTACCACGATCAGCTGTCTGCAAAGCTCCATAAGAACAATGCGATCATTGGGATACCGTGGCAGCATGTAAGGGTAACCGGGATAGTATCCTACCCGAAGATATCTGAAGGTGGGAAATTGTAGGAACAAATAACCAAAAGAATTTACAACCTGCCATGCTTCATCAGAAACTCTTCTTTGAACCAGTTCACCATTCCACAAGCACATGAAAACTGAGAAGAAAGCATCATTGACTCTTCTGAAATGATGAATTGACCCCTTCAAAGTGATTTGGGGGTAGTATTCATATACTGGGACCAATCTCTTGTCATCCACTTGGGTTAAACCTGGAAAATTCCTCATGCTTGCAGCAGCATAGACAAGATAAGAGGTCATGTAAAATTTGAAGGTAGTATTGACCCTTATCAGTTGCTCGTGCAGAGCATTGCTGATCTGTTCACCCTAGAATATCTTTTGGTTACCCCGTAGAATTACCTTGATGTAAGTGTACATCCAGTCCTAGAATTTGGAAGCAGAAGGGAGTCCTCTGATGCGACTCAAAAGAGTAATCAAATCACACACTTCTTCCACAAAATCACTCCTGTGAAGGTCTTTTGGCCATCTGGTCAAAGTTGCCCTAGGAATCTTTAACCATTTGCTATTTATGTGTCTTCTAGCAGATTCCAAGTCATTGTCATAGTCTTGTTGACCTTGAGCAAAATCAATCTGCCTGACATTTTCAATTGGTGGACACATGAAGATTTTGTCCATGAATTCTGCATCCAATCTCATGATAACATTTCCCTGTGAGTCTATCATAGCTCTAGTGTCTCTATTGTAGTGTTTGGCCACTTGTAGAACAAATTCAGGATTATGTGCACTGATAGGAAATGATGCAACCAAATGAATACTGCTGTCAATGATTTTCTGCATATGCCGGGAGGGATTTGCTTGTTTAGTTCTATCTATGAATTTGGCCATATCTACGTGCCCAATTTCAGTGTCTCTGATTTCATCAACATTTGACTAAACTGTTGTTACCGGAAAGACACCCTGGTACTTGTACTTCATGGCTCTGTACTTTGACAGAGATGATTCTGACATGAGCCCTGGAGAAAACCGTGAATTCAAACACCACCACGAACGCTGATTGAAAACTGCAAAAGGCCATGATCTCACAGTTAGGGGAAAAATTGGATAAACTGGGTCAACTGCGTTTTGATGATCATGGATGGGAAAGCATGCGTTTAACGGGCTTGAGTGCGCAAATCAAGGCGAGGGTGAAAGCGGGCTTTTGGTTTTGAAAAATGAATTTTCCAATGTTAGGGAAAAAATCAAGAAAATGTGCTTGGGCAGGTGAAAACACCGCTCTTGCAAGTTGGGGAGACTTCATGTGTAAAGGCGGTTAAAAACACCGCTTCTGCATGTATTTTAGAAATTTTGATTTACTTGCAAAAGCGGTCAAAATTACCGCTATCGCATGTAAAGATTTATAACCTCAAGTGTTTGGACGGGTGTATCAGCTGCCGTTGCAGGTTAGAAGGGACTTGAGGTGTAAAAGCAGCAGAAAATGCCGCTGCTGCAAGTATTTTGAAAGTTTTTTGTAACATGTTCGAGCGGTCGATAATGCCGCTCATGCGGGTAAGTGATAATGAGTTTTGGTGTAGGGGCAGAAAAACCCACCGTCATTGCACACAATGGGAGTTGCGAGGTTTGGGAAGATCTTGCGGTGAATTTAGCCGTTGTTGCACATTTCGAAGGCAAGGTTGGTACACGGTGAAGGTCTAACTGACGAAAGACACATCGTCTTCAAAACGAAAAACCCTAATGGCAATCTAAAACACTCCGGACACGAATCACAAAACAATAGAAGAATAAAAACCTAACAAAACTTTATGAACCAATCAATACAAACAATCAATGAGTAGAGACGGGGAAGAGAAACAAAAGAAACTTACCCGTAAAAACTTGAAACCCTAGGTTCAATCTGCAACACGAGATCCGTTACAACTCGGGAGCATACGATCAAACAGTCGAAGAGAACGTTGGCAGATCAATTAAAAGGTTTTAGTATAAGAAATGACAAGCAATGATAACACATTTAAAAGGTTGAAATTAAAGTTTAAATGCATGGCACGAGTGGCCATTAATGGCACTCGACACCAAAATCTTGAAGATCTCGCTCGAGCGGTGGTTTCGGCCGCTACGACACTACAACCAACAAATATGTAAGGGCGGCAAAAAATGCCGTCATTGCTTATTGAACGGAAAACACATGTGATGGCGGTAAATTTAGCTGCTTCTGCATATCAAACTTAAAAACGATGCAATAGCGGTGAAAAATGTCGTCATTACATCAAACAAGAACAAGTCTAAAAATAATAATATGTATGAGCGGCATTTTTCGCTGCTCTTGCATATCAAGAGTCAAAAATTTACTAACTCCTAAAAATAACCAAAATGACATTTTTACTAGTTTACAACTTTAAATGATCCTCGCAAAAATCGAGAAATCAATTCAAGGGAACGTCGCAGACAAGTTTAGAATGTCAAATGACCTTGCACGAGAATAAGGAAATCTTTTCTCGATTTGCAATCTTAGAGTGTAGATTCACGAAATGGACAAGTTTTGTGGGGTTGTCTACAAAAACAAGTGTAGCTGATTTTGAGAACAACAAGTATCAATCCCGTTGAGGGTTTAGGAATAGGGATAGTGTTTAGGGTTTAGGGATGAGGGATTAGGGTTGAGGGTTGAGGGATTAGGGTTTAGGGATAGGGTTTAGGGTTGAAGGTTTAAGGATTGAGGGTTGAGGCTTTAGGGCTAAGGGTTAAGGGATTAGGGTTTAGTGATAGGGTGTAGGGTTTATGGTTGAGGGATTAGGGTTTATGGTTGAGGGAATAGGGTTTAAGGTAAAGTGTTGAGGGTTTAGGGATAAGGTTTAGGATTTAAGGTTTAAGGGTTGAGGCTTTAGGGTTTAGGGTTAAGTGAGACCTAGATGGATAAGGATGGATGGAGAGGTAGACAAGGAGCAAGTGAGAGACATAGAGAGGGGAGAGGTAGAGAGGTGAGGGGGAGAGATAAGTGAGATATAGAGAGGTAAGAGATAGAACATGAGCTAATGGAAGTAGAGGTGAGATATTGCAAAGGTGCTATCAAAGGTGAGATAGGCACAAATATTTATGGATCAATCTATAGCAGGACAAAATGTGAGCGCGTTATAATGTGCTCATGTTTTGTCCTACTATAGAAATGGTAAAAAGGCTTGGACCCCAGTGATCCAGGCCCACATGCTCTGTTTTCATGCTTTTTGACCAAAAAAAAAGTGTTTGCTGTTGGGAAGTTCACATGCACATTTTGCACATTCTACCACCTTTGTATGATCTTTCCACCACCTTTTTCTGCTTTTCCAACTTGAGAAGGAGGAAATAACATAGTTTTCACATCAAATTTGATATATATCTATTCAAGTTTCAATTTTTGTAGTGTTGCAATGTTAATTGTGATTGAATTCTAGGAATTTAACATTATAGATTGGTTAATAGTATTGTTGTTACTAATTATATTTGAATGTTATTCAATTTAACATTGAAAAGGAAGCAAGTGGTGAAAAACTCAAATTGTTGAGGAGTTTGATGCAAGAAGAAAAAAACACTACATAAATGAGTACTCTCTGGACATTTGAATCTCTATTTTTTAGGTATGTCAAGTCTTTACATGCATGTTCTTTACATTTTCCTTAATTCTATTTGAATTACTTTATCATGCTTTATCATACATGTTTATATCACTTGTATCTAGTATGCATAATAAAAGACTATGTATACATATCTTGTGTTTATATAATAGACTATGCTTTAAATTAGTTCATGGTATGCATAATAAAAGATATCTCAAAGGTCAACATTAGTTAAAATAGACACATTCACAATCAAGAAAGCAACCTAAAATCTCACATGATGCCATGCATATTTTCTACACTTGGGCTCTTTAATAATTATGTGTGATAAACATACTGTAACATACCATGATGTCAAACTATACAAGAATAAATCCTTACAACATAATAAAAATACAATCCCACTATTATCTTGTCATATGAACAAGTTAAAATACAAATGAATAGGTGCCAAGATCATACAAGTATGCACATGACATGATGATTTGTATGCACATATCTTGGGCTAGGACATTCCTTATGCACATATTCATGATGATTTGTATGCACATGACACAACAATATTTCAAAATTTCCTAATTGTCCTTTGTTAGCACATGATGGTGGTTACCTTGATTGACTATATACCATTCAATACCCTAAATTACAGAGATTAATCTAATGATTTTTATGATAGTCCTAGGTATATGATGCAGAGGTAGGGTTCAACTCAATCCAAAGGAGGCATATTTCACAACAATGGGCTCATACCAACAGTTTCTTCAAATTTCATAAGCTTTCTCTCAAGCAATCTCCCTATACAAAGGCACAAAGAGCATCTTCAATACTTCAAAACCTAACAAGGTTACTAGAGGTCTTCTTACCCCTCAGGAACTCAGACACAACCATTCTAAACCCTTACTCAATTCTACACTCTTCAATTGCTGTCTATTACTTCACAAGCCACCCAAATCCTAGTAGCCCTAGTACTAACAAAACACCTTCTCAATTCCAAATTTCAACTTCTTGATCTCAACCAAGTCTCAAATAGCCAGAATAAAAAAAAATTATCCTCTAGATCACTTCCTTATTCACCAAATCATTAAACCCTCATTTAGGCCATTCTAGGCATGCTCAAGGTGGATTTATTGGAACTCAATACCTTAGGCTCTGTTTCACCTTACCAATGCTTCCAACACATCATAATATGTCTGCCTATGCTTCATAAACTGTCATCGACACTTTAACAATGATCTTTCATCAAAACCCTACTTAAAAGCATCACTTTTCACCAAAAGAAGACATGTGATTTAACAATTATAGATTTTAGTATTGCAATGTTAATTGTGATTGAATTTTAAGAATTTAACATTTAACAATTCCAAGAATTATATTCATCATAAATAAGTCACTTTTAGTCAATAGAAGCCAAAATACATCCATTTGCAATCATGGATTAGTTAAGGACAGCTAGGTGGTAAATTTGTTGCCATTGGCAACTTCACAAATTTGGTGTCTTATCTTGTCCTCCTTGTTTTTCTCCACGGATCTCCATCATTGTCTTCATGAATCATATAATTCATCATGTCATAGTGCCTCCATCATTACATAATTGACTGTCCCACTTGACAAGAGGCCTAATTAGGCTTGTGCAAATAGGTCACTATAGGTTTTTTGATCTCTAGGCTTTCAATCTTCAAACCAAGATACCAAACATGTCAAATTGGGTCTGCCTCAACCTTTTCAAGCATTACAAACACCTTCCAAAGAGTTTCTCTACAAACCTTAACCCTTATACAACTTAATTGCCTAAAAACATGAGTTTTCAGCTTGGAAAAATTTGCCTCTAAAATGCACATGATTATCTACTTGAGTTTGGCATTGCCATAATAATGAGCCTTGACTTTAATAATTATCTCTTGATATCCCTTCTTCACCCTCTGCACCAATCCAAATCATGCCCTAGTGTGATGTCTTCCACAATATCAATCGCATAACCTTTCATGACTAGATGCCTATCAACAAGTAGTCAACATGAAGTCCCATGTACTCTTCACTTGTAGCCTTAATAGGCGACTCTCCATTGACCTTATCCTCATCTAGGACTGAAGTGAACTTTGTACCATAATGCTTTCTACCTATTTTGGTTGAGTGACATTTACTCTTCTACATGATGAGTATATGTACATTTACTATGAAGGGTTGAATGACATATATTTTAGTTATTTGTCTGGATTCATTTCTTAGGAACTAATATTGGTCTTTTTATCATGCTACAGACAAATTCTCCATCATGCTGATGAAATGATCAAGAATTAAACCAACACAGGAAGAGATAGAAGCTAAGAATGCAAAGAAAGCAGCGGCTATGAGGGAACTTTGTGAGAAGATGGAATTAGACATGATAAATGAAGACATGCCAATTGAAGAGGAATCACAACCATCACAAAGAGATATGGTATTGGCAGTACAAAGAGAATGAATGCAAAAACTTCATGCTATGAGAGATTTGAATACCGTAGTTGGAGACACATCCTCTACCGCAAGTCAACATGTAGGGACACCATCTACCGCATCTCAAGTTTAGAGTACATCATCACTCACATGTGATGAAGGAGGTACACCATCATTCCCACCTCAAGGTATGTCATCTATTCCATCTTCGATCGAAGGTATGCCATCTAGCCCATCTCATTTAAATATTAATGAAATTCCTAATGTGGAGACGAATTTACCTAACTTAACACCACCTAGAATTTTGCATAGAAAGCCAAAGTATTTGATTGATATTGATGAGAATTTTTTGTAGCCAATGGAAGGTAAGATTCCAAAATGCACTTGTAGAAAATATGCTCATAAGATTTGGAGATTGTTCTTTGAAAATTTAAATGAGGCCACAAGATGTCAACTATTCGTTGAAATGATGTGAAGTATAAAGTATAGGTCCATCATGAAGATTCTTGGGTTGAGAACATCAGATGCTTCAAGTGAAAACTCTATTGTCAAGAATCTAATGAGTGCATATGAGAGTGTCGATAACACCTCACGCACAAAAGATAGTAATGCAACATGACATGTGATTACATTGACTATAGTAAGTAGTCAAACAAGGAAAGCTCGTCTCATTAGAAAGATGAGTCAAGCATTGAAAATTAATAGGAAAACTTTATCAAGAGCCGTTGGAAGACCCCAAAGAATTGAGGACACTAATGCCAATGAATTATGGGCGTTCTCAGTGACACTACCACGAAAAGATAAACCAATTGTTGAAGCATTGAGATAACTAATTGAAGACTTTTGGAAGAATTACTCAAGGGTATCTCCAAATCAAAGGAATGTGGTAAGAAGGAGAATCGGTAGTTAGAACCGTGAGCCACATCCAAAGCATTTTTTGGATATGACTCAAACACAGTTTTTTGGTAAATTTCTAGAGAAGTATCCTAAAATTAAAATTTATCAAAGATATATTGAAATGCTCAAACCTTTCTATGTCAAGATAAATCACACACTCACTACTTGTTGTAGATTACATATTAAATTTTCTAACCATTTTGATGTCTATCAGTCTATATGTTTAGATTTGCATACTAACAATGTTTTGCAGGGTTGTGGCATACGTGTTCTACCAACATCTTCAAGAGACTTCATATCAAGAATTTTATGTGAAAGAGAGGAAGGTCAAATATTCTACAGAAAATTATGCTTGGATGGCACATGTTAGCATTGCGGTGGCTTGCAATGTATGCCAATATGTGAACATATGGAAAGAACACATGTGGTTGTAAACAAACTAGTAGAGTTCAGAAAGTATAAAATAGTGGCATACAATATAAAAGATGGTAAAGAAGCAAAGATGTGTGAATTGGTTATTGAAACGATTCCAGTGTATCAATTTATGCCTATATTTTGTGATAACATAGTGTATGAGTATGCAAGACATGCCCATAGAGCTTGATGGTTGGACTTGAAATTCAAGTTATGCAAGGACACATTTCCAGTTGATAGCATTGTTTCAGTCATCAACTTTGTAGAGAACTACAGTCTACAACCACAACGTGAGGTGTAATCACAATATTACAACTCCACACAGGTTTCTATATTTGTGCACATCGCATTCATTCATGCGAATGATAGTACAGAGGATGACAGAAAGATCATAAGGGAGTATCCTTTCTATATCAGTGATGATCACACGCATTCTACGGAGTTCGTACAAGGTTGCTTTCAGGGGTTCTACAATGATTTGGTTAGAAGGGGCATATTGTTCAGTCAACATATCATATGGTTGAATAATTGTGCATCACAACTCAAGAACTCACAAAATTTCTATTAGCTGAGTAGGAGGCATAATTTTACAGGTGTTCAACATATGTGGAACTTTTGTGAGGCCAGGCATGGAAAGGGGGAGCATGATGGTGCAGCAGCATGTATCAAAAGAGCCATAGTACGAGAAGAGTTAAAGTATAAAGACCATACAAAGTTGACAGATGTAAAATCGATCGTCAAGTGGTGTAATGCTTCCATGGGTCTAGGTAATGAAGGTAAATCTTCAGTTCGTAGTTTTTTTGGTTGATAGATGATACTAACATTGCACCATATGATGATTGTTCTCCACTGATAGGATCAAGTGAGATGCACTCTTTCAGAAGCTCAATTGCAGGTTCATGGAGTACCCATATGTGAAAGATGTCATGCTTTTGTTCTTCCCGTACAATTCAAGCCTAAGATGAGTGCGAGTCAAAGGAGTGGGTTGATGAATGGCAATTAAGTTATCTTAGCCAACTTGACACATATCGACCCCCGGTGGCACTGGAACTAACACAGATGGAATCATAGGTTGACTTTGACCACATATCAGATCTAGTTCAACCAGACAATATATCTATTTGCATAGTTTTTGAAATTCCTAATGTTATCTTACTCTGTAGTGTTTTTGTAATGTTGACTAATTTCATCTAATTTGCTACACATATCAATGTAGGGCATGTATATGTAGTTATTGCAGATGAAGATAACAAAGAGAGAACAGATTATTACTTGTGTCGTTGCGTTGAGGCCAAAAAGAAATTGGAGGCCCCAGTTACAGATGGAGAAAATATTGAATACCCTACAAGCTCAGTGGTTGTTACTGGAACATAGCTTAGAAGGTACCCACATAAGAGTGTTAATGTTTGGCTGTTTTAGGACTTTGACATGCATCAGAAGATTCTTAATTACTCAAACCTTGTTGTGGCATCTAATGTTCATTTGATACAATATCAGGGTAGACCTTTGAACAAAACCTTGTGGAAGGTGTGTGAGTCTGACCATGAGGCAATACTTGACACAATAAAGAGTAGAGTAGACTTGGATGGTTTGTTGGATTAATTTGTAAGTATTCACATTGATTTTGTAAAGTCATGTTATATTCAGTTGTTAGTATGCACATTAATTTGTAAGTTTACATAGGGTTTTCTTTTTTTATTTGTTGTTGCATTTTTACACATATACACATTTTTACATCATGTTATGCTTCATGGATTTAGACCTAAGTGATGGATGAAGTTGATCCTAAGAGTAATGTATAAAATCTAGGTAATGTATAAAATATAGGTGTCTCTAGATGTCTTGGTTTCTAACTAGATAATAGGTGTCTCTACTTGTGTCTTAGATATATACTATATGTCAACTAGGTAGATAAAGACTAGAAAAAGGTATTTAATCTAATCTAGGTGTCTTAGGTAGATACTATATATCAACGACCTATCTAGAGACTAGAATAAGGTATAATCTAGAATGATCTAGGTGTCTTCTATAATCTAATCTAAGTGTCTTAGGTAGGTACAATATGTCAACTAGGTCTATCATAATAGGTGTCTTAGGTGTCCTACGTCTACTAGAATACATGTGTCTTAGGTCTTAGGTGATGCCACATGAGTTTCCACCTTCATGTGGTTGGCGTTGTTAGTATAGAATATTTATATTTCTTGAAGCTAAGGGAAGCTCTTTTTCTTAATAGGAAAACTTTATCAACTTTAGTGTCCTCATGGTGCAGGGGCACCTAGGTTGTCATGCCTCCAAGAGGGGTCAAAAAGTGAAATTTTATTTTGATTGAGTCAATTGTATGAAATAAGGTCTTCTAAGACCATTTCATATGTTTTTGAGTCAGTTTGAGTCATTTGGGGTCAGTTTAAGTCTTTGAGTCTTGTTGCAAAAAAGTGTCAATGTTGTCAAGTTACACAAAGTAACTTTTGCATTTTTACATTTTTGGTGTCCTACTCCTGATGCAACCAAACTCATAGTTCCAATGCATATAGATGAGTACATTTAGGCTAGGTATGGTCTTGTTTTGCACCCAAACATGCTGAAACAATCCGAGCTACATTGTACCGGTGATATCCTTGAAGAGTCCAAAGTGCAAAAAGATAGCAATCTTTGACGAGTTGTTACTCAGAAACCATGTCACATAGAAACATTACGTTTGAGGTAATGCGATCATGTAGGGTCCCTCTACAATAAACTCTCTCAGTTTTTTATATATCTAATGCATTTGCCTGTGGTGAAAGGTTTTCTGCTGCCCCAAAAATCATCAAAAGGAGGCAGTGTAAAGTTGTAAAGGGGTGTAACTTTTGTCCTGCTCCTGATGTGGCCAAACTAATAGTCTCAACACGTTTGAATGGGTACATTTAGGCTAAGCATGGTCCTGTTTCGCACCCAAACATGCCAGAATAGTCTGAGCTACATTGTACCAGCGATATCCCTAAAGAGTCCAAAGTGCAAAAAAATAGCAATTTTGATGAGCTGTTACTCAGAAACCGTGTCACTTAGAGATATTTTTTCTAAGGATACAAGATCACATAGGGTCCCTCTACAATAACCTCTCTTAGTTTTTTATATCTCTGAGCCGTTTACCCATGGTGAAAGGTTTTCTGCTGCCCCAAAAATCGTTAGGAGGCAGTGTAAAGTTGCAAAGGGGTGTAACTTTAGTCCTACTCCTGATGCGGCTAAACTGACAGTTCCAACGTATCCGTATGGGTACGTTTAGGCTAGGTATGGTCCTGTTTCGCACCCAAACATGCCAAAATAGTCCGAGCTACATTGTACCGATGATATCCTTGAAGATTCCAAAGTGCAAATAGGTAGCAATATTTGACAAACTGTTACTTAGAAACCGTGTCACTTAGATACATTCTATCTAAGGCTATAGGATCATGTAGGGTCCATCTACAATAACCTCTCTCAGTTTTTTATATCTCTGAGTCCTTTGCCCGTGGTGAAAGATTTTCTGCTACCCCAAAAATCGTCAGAAGGAGGTACTATAAAGTTGCAAAGGGGTGTAACTTTCATTTTGCTCCTAATGCGGCTAAACTGACTATTCCAACATGTCTGGATGGGTATGTTTAGGCTAGGCATGGTCCTGTTTCATACCCAAACATGCTGAAACAGTCTGAGCTACATTGTACCTACGATATCCCTAAAGAGTCTAAAGTGCAAAAAGGTAGCAATCTCTAACGAGTTGTTACTCAGAAACTGTGTCACTTAGATACATTCTATCTAAGGCTATAGGATCACGTAGCGTCCCTCTACAATAACCTCTCTTAGTTTTTTATATCTCTGAGGCATTTTTTCTATGGTGAAAAGTTTTCTACTGCCTCAAAAATCATCAGAAGGAGGTAGTGTAAAGTTGCAAAAGGGTGTAACTTTTATCCTGCTCCTAATACAACCAAATTGACTATTCCAATGCATCTAGATGGGTACATTTAGGCTAGACATGGTTTTTTTCACCCAAACATGTCGAAACAGTCTGAGCTACATTAATATCCCTAAAGAGTCCAAAGTGCAAACAGGTAGCAATCTTTGACAAGTTGTTACTCAAAAACTATGTCACTTAGAGACATTCTGTCTAAGGCAACACGATCATGTAGCATCCCTTTACAATAACCTCTCTCATTTTTTAATATCTATGAGGCATTTTCCTATGGTGAAAGGTTTTCTGCGACCCCAAAAATCGTCAGAGGCAGTGTAAAGTTGCGAAGGGGTGTAACTTTTGTTCTTCTCCTCGTGCGACTAAACTGATAGTTCCAACACGTCTGGATGGCTACATTTAGGCTAGGCATAGTCCTGTTTTGCACCCAAACATGGCAAAATAGTCTGAGCTACAAACACTAACTAGTCTTCAATCTTCAAACACTACAAATACCATGATATCCTACATAAAGCTATCTTTTAGCCTTTTATAAAGGCATGCCCATCAAATTCAACTGCATAGAGATGACTATTTGTATTCCAAATTCCTTTTAAATAATGACCTTCTAATCCTTTTTGCCACCCTCTTATCAATTAAATATGACCTTTGATTATGATTTGGCACTCGGGCTTATGAGAGTTGATTGGAGAGGCCAATTGAGTTAGGTTGAAGGGTTGGTGAACTAATGACTTAAATACCCTTTAGTAGGTTGACTTAAGTGATAGTAACCTATGCTTATAAGTCAATATTAAATTAAAACAAAAGTGCACTTTACATACGACAGATAATTGAGGGTTTTAAAGTCTTAAGAAAAATAGATTCTTTTTAGGGTTTAATGCCCAATATGCAAACCCTAACTATCAATAACTGTCTCTACTTGTGTCTTAGAGTATATATCCTGAGAGTAATGTATAAAATCTAGGTAATGTATAAAATATAGGTGTCTCTAGGTGTCTTGGTTTCTAAATAGATAATAGGTGTCTCTACTTGTGTCTTAGGTATATACTATATGTCAACTAGGTAGATAGAGACTAGAAAAATGTATTTAATCTAATCTAGGTGTCTTAGGTAGATACTATATATCAACGACCTATCTAGAGACTAGAATAAGGTATAATCTAGAATGATCTAGGTGTCTTCTAGGTAGGTGTCTTCTATAATTTAATCTAGGTGTCTTAGGTAGGTACTATATGTCAACTAGGTCTACCATAATAGGTGTCTTAGGTAGAACTATAATCTAGGTGTACAGGTGACTTAGGTCTAGACTATGATAAGGTATAAATACTAGGTGTCTTAGGTCTACTATGTCTATAAAATCTAGATACATACTATACAATAGGTGTCTTAGGTGTCCTACGTCTACTAGAATACATGTGTCTTAGGTCTTAGGTGAGGCCACATGAGCTTCCACCTTCACGTGGTTGGAGTTGTCAGTATAGAATATTTATATTTCTTGAAGCTAAGGGAATCTCTTTTTCTTAATAGGAAAACTTTATCAACTTTAGTGTCCTCATGGTGTAGGGGCACCTAGGTTGTCATGCCTCCAAGAGGGGTCAAAAAGTGAAATTTTATTTTGATTGAGTCAATTGTATGTAATAAGGTCTTCTAAGACCATTTCATATGTTTTTGAGTTAGTTTGAGTCATTTGGGGTTAGTTTGAGTCTTTGAGTCTTGTTGTAAAAAAGTGTCCATGTTGTCAAGTTACACAAAGTAACTTTTGTATTTTTGCATTTTTAGTGTCCTGCTCTTGATGCAACCAAACTGACAGTTCCAACGCATCCAGATGGGTACATTTAGGCTAGGCATGGTCCTATTTTGTACCCAAACATGCCGAAACAATCCGAGCTACATTGTACCAGCAATATCCCTGAAGAGTCCAAAGTGCAAAAAGGTAGCAATCTTTGACGAGCTATTACTCACTTAGAAACATTTTGTCTGAGGTAACGCGATCATGTAGGGTCCCTCTACAACAAACTCTCTCAGTTTTTTATATATCTAATGCATTTGCCCGTGGTGAAAGGTTTTCTGCTGCCCCAAAAATCATCAGAAGGTGGCCGTGTAAAGTTGCAAAGGGGTGTAACTTTTGTCCTACTCCTGATGTGGCCAAACCGACAGTTCTAACGCATTTGGATGGGTACATTTAGGCTAGGGATGGTCTTGTTTTGCACCCAAACATGCTGGAACAATCTGAACTACATTGTACCGACGATATCCCTAAAGAGTCCAAAGTGCAAAAAAACAACAATCTTTGACGAGTTGTTACTCAGAAACCATGTCACTTAGAGATATTTTGTTTGAGGGTACAATATCACATAGGGTCCCTCTACAATAACCTCTGTCAATTTTTTATATCTCTAAGCTGTTTACCCATGGTGAAAGGTTTATTGCTGCCCCAAAAATCATTAGAAGGAGGCAGTGTAAAGTTGCAAAGGGGTGTAACTTTCATCCTACTCCTGATGCGGCCAAACTGATAGTTCCAACACATCTGAATGGGTACATTTAGGCTAGGCATGGTCCTGTTTCACACCCAAACATGCCAAAACAGTTCGAGCTACATTGTACCGATGATATCCTTGAATATTTTAAAGTGCAAAAAGGTAGCAATCTTTGACAAATTGTTACTTAGAAATGGTGTCACTTAGAGACATTATGTCTAAGGCTATAGGATCACATAGGGTCCGTCTACAATAACCTCTCTCAGTTTTTTACATCTCTGAGCTGTTTGCCCGTGGTGAAAGGTTTTCTGCTGCCCCAAAAATTGTCAGAAGGAGGTAGTGTAAAGTTGCAAAGGGGTGTAACTTTCATCTTGCTCCTGATGCGGCTAAACTGACTGTTCCAACACATCTAGATGGGTATGTTTAGGCTAGGCATGGTCATGTTTCACACCCAAACATGCCGAAACAGTCCGAGCTACATTGTATCGATGATATCCCTAAAGAGTCCAAAGTGCAAAAATGTAGCAATCTCTGACGAGCTGTTAGTCGAAAACTATGTTACTTAGATACATTCCATCTAAGAATATAATATCATGTAGTGTCTCTCTACAATAACCCCTCTCAGTTTTTTTATATCTCTGAAGCATTTTCCCGTGGTGAAAGGTTTTCTGCTGCCTCAAAAATCATCAAAAGGAGGTAGTGTAAAGTTGCAAAGGGGTGTGACTTTCATCCTGCTCTTGATGTGACCAAACTGACTGTTCCAACACATCTAGATGGGTACATTTAGGCTAGGCATGGTCTTTTTTTCACCTAAATATGTTGAAATAGTCTGAGCTACATTGTACCGACGATATCCCTAAAGAGTCCAAAGTGCAAATAGGTAGCAATCTTTGACAAGCTATTACTCAGAAACTATGTCACTTAGAGACATTTCATCTGAGGAAATGTGATCACATAGCATCCCTCTACAATAACCTCTCTCATTTTTTTATATCTATGAGGTGTTTGCCTATGGTGAAAGGTTTTCTGCTACCCCAAAAATCGTTAGAGGTAGTGTAAAGCTGTAAAGGGGTGTAACTTTTGTTCTTCTCCTCATGCGGCCAAACTGATATTTTTAACATTTCTGGATGGCTATGTTTAGGCTAGGCATGGTCCTATTTTGCACCCAAACATGGAAAAATAGTTCCAGCTACAAGCACTAACTAGTCTTCAATCTTCAAACACTACAAATACCATGATATCCTGCATAAAGCTATCTTTTCATCCTTTTATAAAGGCATGCCCATCAAATTCAACTGCACAGAGATGACTATTTGTATTCTAAATTCCTTTTAAATACTGACCTTCCAATTTTTTTTCCCGCCCTCTTATCAATTAAATATTACCTTCAATTATGATTTGGTGCTCAGGCTTATGAGAGTTTACTGGAGAGGCTGATTGAGTTAGGTTGAAGGGCTGGTGAACTAATGACTTAAAGACCCTTTAGTAGGTTGACTTAAGTGATAGTAACCTATGATTATAAGTCAATATTAAATTAAAACAAAAGTGCACTTTACACATGACAGGCAATTGAGGGTTTTAAAGTCTTAAGAAAAGTAGATTATTTTTAGGGTTTAATGCCCATTATGCAAACCCTAACTATTAATAAGAAAGACTTAAACATTCTAACTTTCATCAAGAGATATCTAGGACATTTCAGAGACCTTAGGGACATAAGAAGAAAGACATTAGAGTATGACACTTATCATAGGCTTAGGGTTCTAAGACATGAACAACTTCACATTCGAATCAAACTCATGACTCCCCTTGATAAATATAACTCTCCTTGATGATGACATTAAATTATTATTATGAAAGCTTGTGTCTTCTTTGACTTCTTATTGCATGAACAAAGCCACATCCACCATGAACATGAACCTTGCATCATATCAACCTTCCAAGATAGACCTTATCATGAAAACCATATTCACAACAAAACCTTGCATGAACAAAACCACATCCACCATGAACATGAACCTTGCATCATATGAACCATGTTTGTCTTGTGTAGTATCAACATGAATTGAGAGACCTTATCATGAAAACCATATTCACAATATCATTAACCTCATGACCATCACCTACCTTGAATCACTGTATCACCTTATCAACATCATGGCATCAACCTTGACATCAATGAGAAACAACCTTGACCCTTTGACTTCAATGACAACCTTGAACCATGATTGTTGATGACTTATGGAAAGCCTATAGCCCCAATGTTATGTTGCATACTAAAATTAGGTAAGACTCAATGTACTCTCATAACCTCGCCTTATATGCAAGAGGAATTGCATTTAATAACCACAATGGTCATCATGTGGGCATGTGCAGGATCATGATGGGCCAAACTATACCTCTAAGTGGCAATGAAAATACAAAAAATCATACTCTATCAAGTTCATGTGAAAATTTGAATGGATTATCTACACAATTTGAAAAAGATGTAAGAACAAAATTTGTAGAGAATTGAATCTAGTTTATAGGCTACTATTTTTTTTTTTTAAACTAAATTTACTTAGTGAAAATTGAATATTTCAATGAACAACTTTTAAATTTTTCAGAAAAAAATAAAAAGTGGGTGTCTATCCAGCCAACCTAACTATGAGTAAAATTATATATTTTTTTTGAAACTTTCAAAATAAGTAGAGGACTCATGTCCGGATGTGACACATTTATTTGAAATTTTTTTCCAATAAAATAATTAGTTATGATTTTTTTACTGTGACTTTTTTTAAAAACTAAAAAGTAATTTTCCAGCCAACCTAACTCGATAAAAAAAAATCAAAATTCAAAATTTTTTTTTAACCTATAGCTAAAAAAGCATAGAGTGTGACCAAGTTTCGGATCTCAAAAAGGTGAAATGGTTTGAAAGTTATGGATATTTTTCAATCAATGTGTCCATCAGGATTTCAGAGACACGGTATATAGAAAATTATTAATAATTATTTAATAAAATGATAACCAAACAAATCTTATATTTTTAGAAAGCTTAGAATTTTTTCCATAAACCCTTTTTGTTTTATCAATTTTGCATTAAAAAAAAGTCGTCAGCATGAAGGGTGAAGTTCGAAGAAGAGACTAAAACATGAAAACACGTTAGAATCCATGAAAAGTCAACAACCAAAATGGATATCCGTCTTGCTTTGTACCAAAGCAAGACGGATATTCATTTTTCTTAGGTAAAAGCAACTCAAAACGGATATCCATTTTGGAAACGGATATCCATTTCCTTGATCTATGAAAATTTTTGTACCATTGGTTTTGGATGAAGAGAAGCAACATATTTGAAACATCGAGGCAATAATACAAGAAGTTAAAGTTAGTTGGTCATTTATAGGTGTATCTATTGTTTCATATCACATTACACATAGAATTCTAATTAACAATCTAAGGGAGAGGGGCCAGTGCTGCGCACGCCCCAATAACTGCTATGTTTTTAATCACTTGACCCCCCAATTAAATTTTTAAAAAGAACCAATACATGTAAAATACCAACCAAATAAATTAACACAAATGCACCAATACATGTTCACAACATTTGTACATGTTCACAAATGCACCAATACATTTGTGAATTAACCAATGAAATTAAGACAAGTGTACAAATGTGATGGCGAGCAGTTACTGGCACATCGGTGTGGATGTATGGGGTGACATGTTGAAATGACCATTTTTTGACCCATGTGCACATAACGCGTCCTACAGGAAAATGTATATGTGCCCAGAAGCCAAAAGAATAGCTTTAAGCTCTTCGGTCACATACAGAAAAACTCAAAAAGATTGTCAAAATTTGATATGTCTAGCTATGTGCTTGATGTGCGCAAAGTTAGGGTGGGCGGCTACTGGCCCCTTTCCCTTAGTTTCCTCATTTGGGGGAACATTTTTTTATCCATTTCTAATGGAAATATTTAGTTAAAAATTGGTGGCTCCTTGTGAAAAGTATGGGCTCTTATCAAGCACGCATAACCAAGAAGGTTGATATCCGTTTTTGTTACATGTTTGTTGATCGCATCTTATGAATAGGATGTTGCTTGGTGATAGTTCTAGGTTTAGTGAACAATATTCTCAAGCTTATTGTAATTTTTACACTTGTGACCAAATTTGGTACCAAACCCTTTCACCTTTTCAATTAATCCTGATAGTGTCATCTCACTCCATGCAAATCAAACCAACATTAGGACCATGTGAATGAGATTAAGGATAGCCTTTAAATATGAATCTTTATACTGTTGATTATCCTTTTAGCATGACAATCCTTTAGGATCATTGTACCCAGGTGCAACAATCCTTCAATCTTCTTTTATTTATATTTCTTTCGTCTTCATACACAAGATTCTTGAGCCTTGTAGTCATGACAATCCACAAATCACCTAACTGTCCTTAGTGAGACTATATCTTATTTTGACAGTGATAGTCATCGTCCATTCACAAGTCTCCTCTTCAACATAGATACCCTTTGCACATGTTTTGACTTCATGATTTTCCTTTTGTATGTTGTATTATGGTATGAAAATACTATGGCCCCTTCTTCATCCTCTTGTATAATGAAATTGAAGGTCGACACTTACGGTTACTCTTCTTTATTACTTGGTGATAATGAATCCCTAATTTTTTATTGTCTTAAAGCCAAATTTACCATTGTTGAGATAGCCAGAGTTGATTCTTGATCATGAATATTGTGAATTACTTCAAATATCCATGGACAATTTCAATTGTGTTTCTTAAGACACCCATGCCTTGACTATCCCTTGATGTTGGCCATGATTGTGCTTGGATGGCACAATAGTTCATAGTTAGATTTTTGCCACTAAAGTTTTCCTTTGACAAATTCGTATTTGTAGTCCACCTTTTGATGATGTTCAAACAATATAAATACTTATTCTTAACATAAGCAATACATTTCTCACAAATACCAATGCATTCTACTCATAAGGTTCATGGCACCATGCCTAAAGGTATGATAGTCAGCAGTGTACTATTATGGCAGCCTATGGTTGGTTTGACAATCTATAATAGTGATAGCATTCATGCCTAATAGTCCTTATCGTTATTGTCATAATATATTTTACATTTGAGGCCTTGTCTACAACATACAAAGTTTACCTTTCTCACGCATACCTTCAGTATATAAAGGACATTGATAGGGAATTTTTAATTTCCACTCAGTCAGTGCAATCTAGGAGAGGATAGATTGTCTAAAGTTGTAATCTATTTCCATTTACACTTGCCATAACTACAAATACTTAGTGTTTATTCTCAACCCCGGTATATGAATAAAATGTGACCTATTGTTCTAATAGGCCTATAAGGACAAAGAGGTGATAAAGCCTTTAATTTTAAACATGACATGGTTTTGATAACTTCCCATATTGGTAAGGTCCTGGATGACAATCCTTTGATGCACCTAATTGTAATAGGTGTTATGATAGTCCTTGGTATCTTTTCATTTCTTTCTTGAATGACCTACAAATAAGACTTAAGACCTATTAGATCCTTCATAAATAAGAATTATCATACATTACATTTAAACTTAAACTCCCTAAACATCCATCACTCCATCCATTAATATCAAAATGCCATGAATATCCTATGATCAACCATTTTAATTCCTAGGATAGTCATATATTGCAATTTTGCTTCTCTATACTAACAATCTACCCTTGAATTTGTATTTTAACAATTTAATGTCTTTATGAATAACATTGAGCCTTCTTTTGGGACACCATTTTTGCCTTTAGAAGCTCCTCATTTGATGATAGCCTAAAATAGAATAAGTGGATAGTCATAACATTTTAGCATATAATGGGAAAACCCTAAAGTGTGATAAAGTCTATACATTATCTATTCCCATCCATGTCACGAAGCAACTATTCAAATGCTAGGCCAACAATCCACTCCAAATGCATGGGAAAAGGACAACTCTTGGATCCCATATTAATCATGTTCACATGGCTGCTAGCATCTTCAAGTGAGTCAATACAAAAATTGAAAGCCTCAAATTCATACTCTTCAAAAAAATATACCTAATTATAAATTTGATATGCATGAATAAGGAAGTCCTCATGCAATACAAACTAAAATGTGTCATATTTAGACATGTCATCAAGTTGAACTACATCATGTTGAGACTTGTGTTTACTTAAGCATTACAAGTCACTTGCCTCTTTGCATGCTTCAAAGTTCCAAACAAAGGACTCAACTTTAGGTGTAGTAGAGTCCTCATCAATGACTGATTTACATGGCCTTCAACAAACTAAAATTATATATCATCTTTATGCTTATATGGAGGCTATATCATCTTTACAATTGTATGTCCAGGCTCTTTAGGAGTCCTCACAAATGTGTCCAAAGTAAGATTACTCAAATCAAATAATGGCTTATATCAGAGCTTTATTAAGTTGATACCTAGGTGGATTAGTGTGTAAACATTCATATTAGATGGTAATTCACAAGTTTATAGAATAATAAAATGAATCCCTAGTCTAGAATCCAAATGTACATAATAAAATGGATATCTATTTTGTAGTAGCGATATGGACATTGCAGAGTGTCCATTGGCAAAGAATTGCGATTTAAGAAATGGATATCCGTTTTGTAAATGTAGAAAAAAGACAAAAGGAATATTATTGGGCCCGACATCCGCAACTAGAGACCATCTGCTGTCGAAATACTCGTGATTTCTGGCTATGACAGTGAAAGGAATATTTTTATGCACTTTTGGGGACAATTTTCTTGTTACAATCATAAGGGTGATATTTTTGTTCCCCTAATTGGGAGCAACAGTGGTCGTAAAGCAAAAAGGAGGAGGAAAGTTACATTGGAGGAAATTGAAGCAATTAGGGAAAAAGATAGGGAAAGGAAGAGGATTGGAAGAGTGGGTTTAGCAGATTCTCATCAAGGTGAATCTTCTTCTTTACCATCTAATGACATGCAAATTGAAGATGTTAATTTTGATTATAATGAAATGTTAGATAAGAATGAAATTCACCATGATATTGCAAATGAAAATATTGAAAAATGTTATGAAACACCTACTCATAATAGCAATACCATGGACAAAGAAGAAGAATAAAAATGAAGATGTGCACTTGAAGAAAGTGGATATGAACATCATGACGTTGAAATTGCACTCCATAATCTATTTATTGATAAAATTGATGAGGTTGATAACATGGATGAAACAAGAACAATCAATGTATCTCAAAATTTCATAAGAAGAGAGGACATTTGTCAAGAAGAGAATAACCGTGATGAAATTGGAAAAAACCCAAGAACCCCAAAATGGTTACTTGAAATGTATGAGAACATAATGGAAAAACTTGAAGGCAAGAGGTCATCACGAACGGTTCGGTTGTGGGCTACAAAACTCTTCAATGAATACTTTGAGAAGATAACATTAACCGAACAATGCCAACTTTTTGTGCAATTATTAAACATGTACAAAATGAGACCTTTACTAAAGAAATTAAAGATTCGGTTAAACAAAGTGTCCGATCAGAATAAAATTATTGTTAGAAACCTTTTCAATGCACTCAATTCTATTGGAAAGATAAGCAAGGAGAAAGATAAAAGAGCTGCCCGTAGAGTAATAACAACCTCAATAGTAAGCAAACAATTAAGAAATGCTCGATTAATGAGGCAAACTTGTGTTGACTTAAGATTGAATCATAAAACATTGTCAAAAGCATTAGCATTAAGATCAAGGCTAGATAGTCCTCTTGCCAATGATACTTGGGCTTTCAGTGGTAGGCTTCCACGAGTTGACAAGAAGCTAATTGATAGCACAAAGGAAGAAATTGAACAATTTTGGCACACTAACTCTAGGGTATCACCAAATGCAAAAGATGTTGTAAAGTTAAGAATTGGTGATAAAGACTTCACACCACATCCTAAACATTACTTGGAATGTAGCCAAACAACATTGTACAAACAATATTGTGAAACTCACCCAGGTATGACAATCTCACAAAGAGCATTTGAATCTCTTAAGCCATTTTATTGTGTTCCTCTTAAAGTTTGTAATACATGTTGCAAATACCATGTAGAGTTTTCTATGTACCATGAATTATTATCCAATATTCGTTCTACTTTGCACACTAACGAAATGTTACAGGAGTGTGGTGCAATTCAACTACCAAAGTCATCTAGGGACTTATTGGATTTATTTCTATGTATTAGAGATGACGGTTGCATGTTCTACAAGAATGATTGTTTAAATGAAAAGTGTTTACAATGTGGTGGGTTATCAAAGTTTGTATCATATTTTCATGAGGGCAATGGGCATGATTTTGGAAAGAGAATGGTTGAGAAAAAGAGATATGAGACAGTGAAATACAATTTGAAAAGTGGAGGTGAAGGTTCTGGATGTGAGTTGATTGTAAGAGAGGTAAGTATTGCTGATTTTATTGATGATTTTAAGAAAAATATTTTCTACAAGTATGTCAGACATAGCCACAGGTCTCGATGGTTAGATCAACAGTTCAGGATGTGTAAAGACTCTTTCCCGATTGGAACTATTGTCTCTGTAGTTGATTTTGTAGAAAACTATACATTGCAACCCCAAAATGAAGTTCAATCCCAGTACTACAATTCTATTCAGATTGCTATTTTTGTTCACATCACATACATACATGCCCCCGAGAGTACAAAAAAGAATAGGAAGATTTTCAAAGAATACCATTTTTACATGAGTGATGATCAATCTCATTCAGTAGAGTTTGTGTAATATTGTTTTCAACAATTTTATGGGTTCTTGCAAGAAAAATATATTAGAATGGATCAACATCTCATTTGGTCAGATAATTGCACTGGTCAATTCAAGAATGCTCGTAATTTCTATTGGTTGAGCAAAATGCATGTAGAGAAGGGTATACCTCATATTTGGAATTTTTTTGAAGCTGGGCACGGAAAAGGTGAACATGATGGAGCAAGTGCATGTGTGAAGAGAGCTCTTTTTAAAGAACAACTAAAGATTAGAAGTGGTGCTACATTTAGTGATGCAGATTCCATTGTTAAGTGGTGTAACTATGCATTGTCACGAGGAGTGGCTCTTGATTCTGAAGTGCGCAGGTTCTTTTGGTTGGTTGATGATGGGATAGTGATAGAGAAATTGGAATGTCAGAGAATCAGTGAATCATCAAAGATGCATTCATTTCAAAGCTCAGATGCAAGTACATGGACTATTTGGACACGAGAATTAGCTTGTTTTTGTCAGAGTTGTATTAAATGTGATTGGAACAATTATGAGTCAAGTGAGTTGGTAGATGCATCGATTCCACAATATTTAATCCCTTTATATGAAGGTCAATCATCTTCTGTCAATGACATGGAGAGCTCATTTGACTATGAACATCTTTCAGACCTTATACAGTCAAGTCATGTTTATGTAGTTGTTGCATCGCATGGAAATTAAGAGAGGTCAAACTATTGGTTGGCACGATGTGTACAGGGAAAACAAAAGCTAACACAACCTATGACAGATGATGATGGGCTCACATATCCTACATGATCAATTGTTATTGCTGGGACTTGGTTATAAACATATATGATTAAAAAGAATGGCATCCCGGCCTTTGAAGACTTTGAGAAGCATAAAACCATATTGATGTATTCTCACCTAGTTGTAGCAACAAATGTCAAGTTACTAAAGCATCGTGGAAAACCAAAATTAAAAGAACTATGGACAATTAATAATGTTGATCATGAAGCAATATTGGATACTTTGAAGGTAAGAGATGACCCCTCAGGTACGCTTGACTAGCATTTAAACTTCCAGATGGACAGGTATGACATTTTTTTTATCTTAACTTGTGTTGGCAAGAGACACTATATGGATTCATAGTTGTTGTCATTGATGGCAACAAAGGTCATCCCACATATCCGCAAGTCATGATGTGTCTCTACCGGAAGTCTGAATAAAGATTGTTGTGGTCCGGTGAACAAGAACAGAGCATGTGGCAAGGTCTGATAGATTGGTCCGGATCTCTTAGAGGAAGTGTCTTGGTGCAATGCGGATTTGGGGAAGTCAAGAGGACTACCTTGAGTAGTATATTCCAAGGATTTAGCCTCTGATAATGGACAAGGAAGAAGATATGAACAGTTGAGTACCGGATTCCTGAAAGACAGTGAGAACAGAGAAAGAACTGACAGACAGAGTATTAGACTATTTTCTGGATGTGCTACTATTGATGGTAAAGGTTAGGAAGGCATCAATCATGTTTGGCTGACATGATTAATGACATCTACAAGTATATTCTTGATCCGATTTACTTGATATGCAAGGATTCAGCTGACAGAACAGAGTTTGTGAGAAGATAGACTATTCTGGGTGCCGACTAGAAAGATAATGAAATCACTAGTGCGGATATAAATAGAGGATAGATTTTGTTGTGAGAAGGAATGAAGAGAGATGTCATATATGTGAATAAGTGCAGAGCAGAGCAAAAGTAATAAGAAAGATCCGGTATGTGAAAGGAAAGCAGAATAAAGAGTAGAGGGAAGATGAAATGCAGCAAATCAGTATACTGAACCTAACCGGAACTGAACTCCAGCATATGTATATGCTTCCAATCAGTTCAAGTATTGTATAAACATTCTTTTGTAGACAGTGTGTCTCCTTGTAGGTAGTGTGCCTCTTTGTGAGCAGTGTGCTCGGGCAGTGAGCCCTAATTGGCAAGTGTCATTTTTGTAATTCCTTATTCTTCTAACAGAGAATAATCTTTGGGTTAATCACCCCGTGGTTTTCTCCCTTAACCGGGTTTCCACGTCAAAAATACTATGTCATGTGTTTCTCATTTCATGGTAATGTTTGTTTGTTTGATTCAATGATGCTTTGATTAATAAGAAAGTTCAAAAGAAGAAATAATTAGGATAACTGATTCACCCCCCCTCTCAGTTATCAACAATTGGTATAAGTTCCTCCTAATAGAGCCTAACAGCTTGAGGAAGATCTAGGAGTTCAAATGGATGCATATGGTTTAAGGGAGCAACTCAAGACTGCCCTTGAGGATCTTGAACAGTCAAACTCTGAAGTCAATGAATTAAAGGAAAGACTCAAACAGGCTGATGAATTCATGAGAGAACTAAAGGACAAATTAAGTCTCTCTATGAAAAAGAGAAAGGAGCTGCTCCAACAATTGGCAAGACAAAGTGAAGAAAGCAATACAAATGAAGAATTGACTGAGAAAACCAAGTTATGTGAAAAGTTATCAAAAGAAGTCATTATGTTAAGACATGAAATGGAATCAGGAACTATAAAGTTTACTCAAGAGATTGAAGAAAAAAGAAAAGCTGAAGACAATCTAAGACAATCTCTTAAAGAGAAATCAGAAGAATGCCACCAGATGGATAGGATTATCAGACATCTTGAATCTGATCTTGAAGATGCCAAAGATAATGAAGAAAAACTTGAGGATCAAATTGTCTCTCTCAAAAGAGATCTTCAAACAGCAAATGAATATAAAGAAAAATTCAAGATAAGTTCTGCCCAACTTGAAGTACTTCTTAGAAGTCAAAAGAGGACAGATGACAAGTATGGTTTGGGATATGAGAAAGGAGAAAGCTCCAGATCCAGTCAAAAGAATTTTGGATCAGAAAATCTAAGGAATAGGCCTAGAAGACCTCCGGTAAGACAGCCCAATGCTCAAAGATATCCATCCTTCAATGGATACTACCACAGCTGCAATCACTTTGGTCACAAAGCTAATCAATGCAGGAAGAGAATGAATTAGACTAATTCATCCTTCTCTGGACAGTGCTTTAACTGCAAAAGGTATGGACACAAGTCTCACGAATACAGAAATATGCAAATAAACAAATCATTCAATGGTAGATGCTTTGCATACAATAGAGTAGGTCATATGGCTAATCAATGCATATCAAGAGGTTATCAGTCAAATATGCAAAGAAATGTTATTTGCCAAATCTATAATAGGTCCGGTCATAATGCAAAAGTTTGCAGAAGCAAGAATCAGGACAAAAGAGGTCCGGTATATAATCAGAATCAAGACAAGGGTAAACAAAAGATAAATGTGGATGAAGTTAGGAATCAGATGAACAAGATTTGGGTGAAGAAAAGTTCAGAGAATGTAGAGGTTGGATCCGCACCAGACTTTGGTGCTGATATTTCTTCCAGAAATTAAAAAGTGAGCTCTGGCTCAGGGGGAGACTCAAAGAAAATCCTGTTCCCCCAGCCAATCAAGTGGTGTTGGATGTGGCACAAGATGCGGAGTAAAGGGTTTAAAGATACATGTCTTGAGATGATCCAGATAAGATTTTAAAGGTCTGCATGAAGATGTAAAGAAGTTGATCAAGTAAGACCTGTTTCGAGAGATGCTCCGGAATGACAGAGGATTACAAAAGGGTCCGGAGAGATTCGGAAGTGCATTGTCTTATTCTGCGGATTGGACAGAGTGTTTGGGATATTCTTGTAATGTGTCATCTTGATTTGTTCATGATTGGAAGATCCGCATGATGTTCATAGATCAGGACTGATCCGGTACTCCAAGCTATCCGGATAAGGCAAACTGGAATAATGTAGGTCGAGCATTTATTGCCATCAGATATTAGGGTTTGGGGAGCAATATAAGGGATTTCTCATAAAATCACTTGCTCATTCTGCACTCAAGAAGAAGTGAAAAGTGGAGCTCTGCAAGAAGATTCATCAAGCTCACCAAATATCTCCTGCCGAAGTCATTACATACAGAAATCAATCCAACCACTCTGTGTAACTGAAGACACATAAGGTATTTTCCATTTTCGATATCTTGCTACAAATCTTTTGAGAAATGGCTACTCCAAATATAGTAAAAATCTCAGATAGGCCCCGACCTGAATTTAAGAAACATCCATACAAGTCATTGGAGGTAGATCCCTTAGGAGCATTTTGTAGTGTTCCTCATGGCGTTTTACATACATAAGACGTTAGGGTTTACATACATGCAAGCATTGAGGAATTCGGGGAAATCAAATTGAGAGATCTCTATCACAAACAACTGATAGACAATGCTTTTGAGCTTAAACCAGAGTATAAGGGTATCCAGAAGAAACAGTTTGATCAATTCATTCATTTCCCTTGCTTTGAAGAAGATGAATGGGTCCGGTATGTATTGAGCAGGATGCATGACAACTTCCTATGGCTGGATAGACCTTGCAAGATCACAAAAGAGGCAATTAGGGTAGTAACTAGTCTATACTCTTCCGGAGGGATACCTATCCTCAAATCTGTCAAAAATAACATTGTAACTGAGGCCACCAGATCAAAATTTGATAAGAGGGCAATGACCATTGAAGATATTTCTGATCCGGATATCAAGTATGCATCCATGATAATAGGATACAAGATCTATCACTCCAGCAGGGAGAATTCTGTATCCGGAACTGCAGTATATACTGCCTATGAAATGCTAAGGAAGAATGCAGATTATGATCTCTGTGAACTTCTCTTAAGCCAATTAATAGAAAATATACAGAAAATCAAGAAGGACAAAAATAATTCTTTTAAGTATGGTACTCTTATATTATGTCTATTTTCCTACTTCATGAATGAGCTGCCCAGATCAAGTGGATGGGCATGGCAAAATGACAAACCTGTTGTAGTCCAGATAAGAGATTATTTACGTGGGCTTGGGGATGCCAAAGCAAGAAATACAGCCCTATGGGGATACTTCAAAAACTTCCAGAGCACGATGCAAGCAAGAGAAAGAATTCCCTAGTCTCTTGTTGAAAAATACAAAGACTTAGTTTGCTTTATGGTGGATACTGATCAGTGCCTAATGGAGGCAGTGGAGCCAAGGATTGTCTGGATCATGCCCATGGGGTATGAGGTTGATAAACAGATTGTAGAACTGCATGTTCAACACATGCTTAGTCAGCCCAAAGATCCAAAGGCAGAAAGGTTCAGAACCTTTGAGGAGCTGAGTGTGAAGATCCATGTGGAACTTAGGGAACTTGAGATAAAGAGAAAAGTGAGAAAAGAAGTAGAGCATATTGCTCAAGGCCTAGGCATTCCAAAGGAGGCACTTGATGCCAACCGGGAAAAGAGAAGAAAGGCTGAGGAAGAAAAGAAAGAGGCAGAAAAGAAAAGCAAGAAAAGTGCTTCGGTGGAAACCTCAACCCGGACCAGATCATCAAAAGGATCTACACCTGTCAGAACCAAAAGCTCAAAACCAGAAGTCTAGGCATCCGGTAAAAGATCTAAGACAAAAGCCTCAAGAGCTTATGAAAGCCAAAAGGATGAAGAGGAAACTGAGTCAGATGAGGGAGTAAAAGAAATAAAGAAGCAGAAGAAGAAAGGATCCGGTAAACCCTCCACAGGCCAAGACAAGGAAGAAATGGCAGAGGTATTTGTTGAAAAGCCCACCCTGTCTCTAGAGAGTGTAATCAAGTCAGTCATGGTGGATGGAAACCTTCAACCAATGACTGAATTCTATGATGACTATAATGAGGCTGACCAAAAGATTCTGCAGGAAGCCACAGTTAAGTATCTGAACATATACAATAAGGCTTTCATTGAGAGCATATCTCTAATTCCTAAAAGCCTAGAAAAGGAATTAGAAATAAGAAAGAATAATGCTCAGGCAAAATATCTTGAGATCTGGGAGCAGATAGCTATTCAGCTATATCCTCAAATTGATCCCAAGACAATGAACATAATATTCAAAGACTGCAAAGATGAGTTCAGGAGTAAAGCAAGAATGAATCAACTCATGCTTGGTGAGACTGACAAGGTGGCCATAGAGACAGAAGAGATCCTCCGGAAGGCCTTCAAAAGGTTTAATCTTCCTGTTGTAGAGGACTTAGGTGCAGAAATAGCTGTGGACTTGGAATCATCTGCTCCGAAAGAAGTGCCCCTTGAACAGACTAACATCTCTTCTCCGGCTTCTCCTACAGTCTCTGGATCCCAAGAAGAAGAGAAATTACAGGAGAAAGAAGCAGCAGTAAAAGAAAAAGAGGTTGACAGCACCAAGGATGCAGAGAAAGAGAAGATTCCAACAGAGAAAACCACAACTGAAAGTGGGAAGAATGTAAAGACTCCAAAGGACAAAACTGCAGAAGAGAAGAAACATCTGTCTCTGGCAAGAGACACTGCACAAACTGTTCAAAAGTTTCTGAGCCAAGAAACAATAGAGATTGATGAACCGGAGCTTCTAAAAGGTCCATTCAACTTTGACTCCCTCTCTCCGGTACAGACAATGAAGATAGCTACATTTGCTAATGCTAAGGCAAATGAAAAACTCCTAAAGTCTCATATGGAAGACTGTGAGTTGATAGAGGCTACTTCTGGAGTGCTTAAAAAGATTATGTCATCAGTCCAGATAGATCTGACAGCCTCCTCTTCCGGTAATCTCAAAACCTTAGTTAGCAGTGTTGATACACATTTTGATTCTCTAGAAAAATCAGCTAAAGAAAAGGTCCGGAAGGAATTTTTGGACAAAAGATTTTCAGAAGTACTAGCATTAATCTCTAATGATAGGAGAAATATGAGTATTGGAATAAAGAGCTTAGAAAATGCTCTTAAGGATGGTGGTGAAATTTACAAATTTTTTATCTCCTGGTCAAAGGCAACAGTAGAAATTGATAAGAAAATAAAAGCGGAACAGGACAAACTACAAAGTTTGTCTCAAAGTTTTGATCCTCTTTCTTCCTCCATAGTAAATCAAGAATGTCAAACTATTGCAATCACAAATGCAATAAATAACTTTGAGAAGGAAAGGAAGAATATAACTAACCGGATGGGAGAACTTAGAAGGATTATAATCCCTAAGTTAGAAACTATGCATGAGGCCATCAGTGATGCTCAGACTACCACCCAAACAAATGATCCGACATATCTCAAAAGGGCAGAAGCCTTTGCATTTTTGTTAAGTGGTCACATTTCCATTTTGGACAGAATGAAGCAAAGTTGGGCTACAGAACTGGTCCAATTGAAGACATCCTTTGCAGACATTCTTCAGTTTATGTGAGTATGTAAATATGCGGCTATGTATAGTAAATTTTTGAAAATTTTGGTGTGCAGACCCTACCCTTTGCCATTGATGTCAAAGGGGGAGTGAGGAGCAGTGAAAAATGAGGAATCCAACTAAGGGGGAGTTCCAGAAATTGTATATAAAGTTAGAGCATCAGCTAAGGGGGAGCATAGTGTAAACACTTAGTCATTTTTTCACTAAGTGTTGCCATCAATGCCAAAGGGGGAGATTGTTGGCAAGAGACACTATATGGATTCATGGTTGTTGTCATTAATGGAAACAAAGGTCATCCCACATATCCGCAAGTTATGATGTGTCTCTATCGGAAGTCTGAATAAAGATTGTTGTGGTCCGGTGAACAAGAACAGAGCATGTGGCAAGGTCTGATAGATTGGTCCGGATCTCTCAGAGGAAGTGTCTTGGTGCAATGCGGATTTGGGGAAGTCAAAAGGACTACCTTGAGTAGTATATTCTAAGGATTTAGCCTCTGATAATGGACAAGGAAGAAGATATGAACAGTTGAGTACCAGATTCCTGAAAGACAGTGAGAATAGAGAAAGAACTGACAGACAGAGTATCAGACTATTTTCCGGATGTGCTACTGTTGATGGTAAAGGTTAGGAAGGCATCAATCATGTTTGGCCGACATGATTAATGACATCTACAAGTATATGCTTGATCCACATTACTTGATATGCAAGGATTCAGTCGACATAACAGAGTTTGTGAGAAGATAGACTATTCCAGGTGTCGACTAGAAAGATAATGAAATCACTAGTGCAGATATAAATAGAGGATGGATTTTGTTGTGAGAAGGAATGAAGAGAGATGTCATATATGTGAATAAGTGTAGAGCAGAGCAGAAGTAATAAGAAAGATCCGGTATGTGAAAGGAAAGCAGAATAAAGAGCAGAGGGAAGACGAAATGCAGCAGATCAGTATACTAAGCCTAACTGGAACTGAACTCCAGCATATGTAGATGCTTCCAATCAGTTCAAGTATTGTATAAACATTCTTTTGTAGACAGTCTGTCTCCTTGTAGGCAGTGTGCCTCTTTGTGAGCAGTGTGCTCGGGCAGTGAGCCCTAATTGGCAAGTGCGATTTTTGTAATTCCTTATTCTTCTAACAGAGAATAATCTTTGGGTTAATCACCCTGTGGTTTTCTCCCTTAACCAGGTTTCCACGTCAAAAATACTGTGTCATGTGTTTCTCATTTCATGGTAATGTTTGTTTGTTTGATTCAATGATGCTTTGATTAATAAGAAAGTTCAAAAGAAGAAATAATTAGGATAACTAATTCACCCCCCCTCTCAGTTATCAACAACTTGTTTTTTCTATTTTTTAGAATTGTTTTATTAAAAATCTTGTTACTTTAACTATAATGCATGCTTTTGACTATACAGGACTGCAAATAAAGTTATTTTACATGGCATCATAGATTATTTTGCATGGCATCATAAATTATTTTGTATGGCATCGTAGGTTATTTTGACTATACTCGAGGTATGATTTTTAGTTCTCATTCGTATTTCTTAATATTGCACATTTGTACCTTTTTCTACATAAGGCATTCCATGAGATGACATGTATTTGATGTCTTTTGCCAAATAGTTCATGTGCCTTGTCTATGCTTTCACCTATTACATACATGTGTCACATGGCAATTGCAACTACAACATCTGACAAAATTCTCATTTCTTTGAGGTATTCCACCAAACAGTTCATGTGCCTTGCCTATGCTTCCTTCCTTTGCATTCTTATAAAAGTCCTATAATAGTCATAATTAATCTTCATACTAATCTTGATAGTAATCTTGCCATCATTGTATTCCATGAGATGACAGTCCTATAACAGTCCTATACATGTCTACTAGGATAGTTTTAAGTACACAGTACTACAACAGTCCTATAATAAGCACAACATTTAATGTACATATTTATGATATTCATGTTTACTTAAATTTGCTTGTTCATGCTTCTCACAGGACGTCACCTCCCCTACCCATCCAACTCTACAGAAGAAGAGAGACAAGAAATGATCAAGAGGGATCACCAATTGGCGGTAAGTGATTGATTACTTATGTCATGTTATATCTTTTGAATATTAAATTCTATATTAATGTGCACGTTGTTTGATTGTATTAAAAGGTGGAAATTCAAAAATCTCTATCGAGGAGGTGTAGTTGAGGAGTGATAGAGGATGAGTCATTGACTGGTTCACCATCTTCATGGCCTAGCAAGAGCCATAGATTATTTGATAGCAATTTGGATAGGAGATTTGATTTTGGGACATTTTGTTACATATGCCTATTTGGCTTTGTAAACATACTTTTGTATGTTATCGATGTATATCGTTGTATATACCCATATGGTTTTATTTGCACATGCCTATATGGCTTGATATATACACTATACATTATTTTCATGACATTATGCATATATGTATATATAAGATCCTAATTTGGCACAAGTAGGGAGAATGTTTGAAAAGGTTATGGAATTTGGTTTTAAACGTTCCAATTTTATATGCTTCAAAGTTTCTAAAGCCTTTTCAAAAAATCCATTTTGTGCATATCTTGCAATCATTGCATTCCATGAGATAGCATCTCTTTGAGGTGTCATGCCAAACTGTTCACATGCCTTGTCTATGCTTCCACACTTTGGATTTACACCCGCCAATTGCATTTTCTTAACATTTCCTTTCAATCCTTATCAAAAATTATGTTTTGTGCACATATTGCAATCATTGCATTCCTTCATTTACAACACATGATTAAATAAGATGCATATTTACAACACTTAAGAATATGTAGTAGTGTTGTTCATGTCACCAATACTATGTTTACATCTTCACATACATGGCTTACAACATGTGACAATATGAATGATAGAGAATGTTTGCATCAACATGATGGCACAACACGAACAAATTGCATGTTTGCACCAATTTCATTGGTTGAATGATTGAGAATGTGTCCACTTGAACAATATTTTTTGTTCTTCTCATCAAGAACTTCATGAAATGATACATTGGTTTCTTGATATTCAATCATGCATTGGAGATCTTCAAAGTGTTAAATATGTTTGACGTGATGAAGAAACTTGTTATTTTGATGTATTTCAACTCCAAACTTCCGCCTAGAAGTGAAGGTGCTAATCCTTGATCAAACTAACCTAAAAGTGCGGCTTGGTACTTAGGGTGCTAGATTATGATTGATCAACCTAAAATGTGCGCCTAAGGCTAGATAGTGAATTGGAAGGATAAAATGCATCATCAAAGGAGTTTATAGTTATTGAAGGCATCAAATGATGACTTGGGCACACATCTACCCCTCTACACCATCAAATGTGCAACTAGGTTAGTGAGGTGCCACTTCATATCTCTATGACTTTGGATATGCGCCTTGATAATGAATACAAGGTGCCAACTATTGAATAAACAACCTAGACTGAGTGCCTTACTATTTGAGGTGCTAGTTCATGCTTCTAGAACACCAAAAGTGCACCTAGATGTTGAGGCGCTAGCTCTTGCTCAAGCAACCTTGAAAGTGCACTTTCACAAGGAGGTTAAAATGTATTATCAAAGGATTAAGTCGAATCAAGGAATCATCATTGAAGACAAGTAAAACATGTGAATGACGCACACTTTTCATCATCTCTAACCTCACAATTGCACCTTCCATTGGAAGCTCATATTGTGCTTAAAGTAATGGTACTGAGATATCATCCATGTCAATGATTGAGAATGTGTCAACTGGAACAATATTTTTTGTTCTACTCATCATGGGGCCGAACGAACTATGCCAACATGTTGAGGTGGGAGGGTAAATGCCAGGGGAGGTCTCGTTTTGTGCGCCAAGCATCCCAGTGATTCTGGGCAAGATCCCTGAGACCAAAAAATTGCCAAACTTTGACAAAGTAGTTCTCAGAATTTGTGATAGCTGGGAATATTGTGTTTGGACCTACAGGTGCACATGGTGTCCATCCATAATAACCTCTCTCATTTTTGGCCAACTCCATTTTGTTTGCCCGTGCTGAAATCAAACGCATTGTTTCAAAATGCTTCAATTTGATGCAGTGGAAAGGTGCTAGGTGTGACATTTTTCATTCCATAGCTCGTGGGGTCGAACAGATTGTGCCAATGCATTGGGGTGGGCGGGTAAATGCCATTGGAGGTCTCGTTTGGTGCGCATATCATCCCAGTGATTCCGGGCAAGAGGCTACCAGTAAAGTCCCTTTATATCCATGAGACCAAAAAACTACCAAATTTTGATGGAGTAGTTCTTAGAATTGGTGATAGCTGGGAATGTTCTGTTTGGACCTACAAGTGCATGTGGGGTCCATCTAGAATAACTTCTCTCATTTTATTCAACTCCATTCCATCTGACCGTGCCGAAATCAAACGCATTGTTTCAAAATGCTTCAATTTGATGCAGTGGAAAGGTGCTAGGAGTGACATTTTTCATTCCATAGTTCATGGGGTCGAATGGATAGCGCTAAAACATCAGGGTGGGTAGGTAAATGCCATTAGAGGTCTTGTTTTGTGCACCAAGTGTCCTAGTGATTCCGGGCAAGAGGCTACCGACAAAGTCCCTTAAGATCCCTGAGACCAAAAAACTGCCAAACTTTGACGGAGCAGTTCTCAGAATTGGTGCAGTTGGGAATGTTCTGTTTGGACCTACAGGTGCACGTGGGGTCCATCCACAATAACCTCTCTCATTTTTGGTCAACTCCATTCCATTTGCCCGTGCCGAAATCAAACGCATTGTTTCAAAATGCTTCAATTTGATGCAGTGGAAAGGTGCTAGGTATGACATTTTTCATTCCATAATTCGTGGGGTCGAACAGACTATGCCAACGCGTTAGGGTGGGCAGGTAAATGCCATTGGAGCTCTCATTTTGTGCTTCAAGTGTCCCAGTGATTCCGGGCAAGAGGCTAGCGGCAAAGTCCCTTAAGATCCCTGAGACCAAAAAATTGCCAAACTTTGACAGAGTAGTTCTCAAAATTCATGATAGGTGGGAATGTTCTGTTTGGACCTATAGGTGCACATGGGGTCCGTCCACAATAACCTCTCTCATTTTTGGTCAACTCCATTCCGTTTGCCCATGCCAAAATCAAACGCATTATTTCAAAATGCTTCAATTTGATGCAGTGGAAAGGTGCTAGGTGTGACATTTTTCATTCCATAGCTCATGGGGTCGAACGGACTACACCAAAGCGTCAGGGTGGGTGGGTAAATGCCATTGGAGGTCTCGTTTGGTGCGCCAAGCATCCCAGTGATTTCGGGAAAGAGGCTACCGGCAAAGTCCCTTAAGATACCTGAGACCAAAAAACTACCAAACTTTGACAGGGCAGTTCTTAAAATTTGTGGTAGCTGGGAATGTTCTGTTTGGACCTACAGGTGCACATGGAGTCCGTCCACAATAACCTCTCTCATTTTTGGTCAACTCCATTCTGTTTGACCGTGCCGAAATCAAATGCATTGTTGCAAAATGCTTCAATTTGATGCAGTGGAAAGGTGCTAGGTGTGACATTTTTCATTCCATAGCTTGTGGGGTCAAATGGATTGTGCCAACATGTTGGGGTGGGCGGGTAAATGCCATTAGAGGTCTCGTTTGGTGCACCAAGTGTCCCAGTCTTTTTGAGCTGTAAGCTACCAACAAAGTCAAAAGTTGCTAGGATTGAAATTTTGCATTCTACAGGTCCTGGGGCCGAACAGATTGTGCCAACACGTCGGGGTGGGCGAGTAAATGGTAGGGGAGGTCTCGTTTTGTGTGCAAAGCATCCCAGTCCTTCCGAGCTGTAAGCTACTGACAAAGTCACACTTTGTTAGTAGCTTACAGCTCGGAAGGACTGGGATGCTTTGCACACAAAACGAGACCTCCCCTACCATTTACTCGCCCACCCCGACGTGTTGGCACAATCTGTTCGGCCCCAGGACCTGTAGAATGCAAAATTTCAATCCTAGCAACTTTTGACTTTGTTGGTAGCTTACAGCTCGGAACGACTGGGACGCTTGGCGCACCAAATGAGACCTCCAATGGCATTTACTTATCCACCCTGATGTGTTGGCATAGTCTGTTTGACCCCACGAGCTATGGAATGAAAAATGTCACACCTAGCACCTTTCCACTGCATCAAATTGAAGCATTTTGCAACAATGCGTTTGATTTCGGCACGGGCAAACGGAATGGAGTTGACCAAAAATGAGAGAGGTTATTGTGGATGGACCCCACATGCACCTGTAGGTCCAAACAAAACATTCCCATCTATCACAAATTCTGAGAACTGCTCCATCAAAGTTTGGCAGTTTTTTGGTCTCGAGGATCTTAAGGGACTTTGCCGCTAGCCTCTTGCTTGGAATCACTGGGACACTTGGCGCACAAAACAAGACCTCTATTGGCATTTACTCACCCACCCCAATGCGTTGGTATAGTCCATTTGACTCCATGAACTATGGAATGAAAAATGTCATACCTAGCACCTTTCCACTGCATCAAATTGAAGCATTTTGAAACAATGCGTTTGATTTCGGCACGGGCAAATGGAATGGAGTTGACCAAAAATGAGAGAGTTTATTGTGGAAGAACCCCACATGCACCTATAGGTCCAAACAGAACATTCCTAGCTATCACCAATTCTGAGAACTGCTCCATCAAAGTTTGGCAGTTTTTTGGTCTGAGGGATCTTAAGGGACTTTGCCGGTAGCCTCTTGCTCGGAATCACTGGGACACTTGGCGCACAAAACAAGAACTCCAATAGTATTTACCCACCCACCCCAATGCATTGGTGTAGTCTGTTTGACCCCATGAACTATGGAATGAAAAATGTCATACCTAGCACCTTTCCACTGCATCAAATTGAAGCATTTTGAAACAATGTGTTTGATTTTGGCACGGTCAAATGGAATGGAGTTGACCAAAAATGAGAGAGGTTATTGTGGATGGACCCCATGTGCACCTGTAGGTCCAAACATAACATTCCCAGCTATAAAAAATTCTAAGAACTGCTCCGTCAAAGTTTGGCAATTTTTTGGTCTTAGGGATCTTAAGGGACTTTGCCGGTAGCCTCTTGCCCGGAATCACTGGGACGCTTGGTGCACCAAACGAGACCTCCAATGGCATTTACCCACCCACCCCGACATGTTGGCATAGTCCGTTTGACCCCACGAGCTATGGAATGAAAAATGTCACACCTAGCACCTTTCCACTGCATGAAATTGAAGCATTTTGAAACAATGCGTTTGATTTCAGCACAGGCAAACGGAATGGAGTTGACCAAAAATGAGAGAGGTTATTGTGGATGGACCCCATGTGCACCTGTAGGTCTAAACAAAACATTCCTAGCTATCACAAATTCTTGCTCAGAATCACTGGGACGCTTGGCGCACAAAACGAGGTTTTTCAGAATGTGACTTTATCCTTCCACTCCTTATCGAATGACGAGTTTATTCTCAAAGTTTGATTACTTTTATGAGCATATACACGATGTTTTAGGATAGTCATAAAGGGCAGTTTTTGGATAGCCATGTGTATCTTTTTAACAATCATAAAGGGCAAGTTGTACATGGACTATGACAGTCCCAAAACTCATATAAATCATCCATTTTGGTGTTTGACAACCTTATAAATCCATTAGATCATTTATACAAACCCTAGTGCAACTTATAAACCCTCTTTGCATAGTAATTTCATGAATGACTGTCTTGTATGATTGTTTTGTGCATTTTAATAGCCCAATGAGGATTGTATGGTGTTGTCATCTTCATGATTTTAACTTGATGCAGAGATAGGATAAAACTCAACATGATAGAGGCATCATTACAAATGGATTGAATTGCAATAGTCGGAGAGCCAACCTCCTATCAATGAGAGTTCAATGATAGTAAATAGAGAGCTACTTGACTGTAAATAGGATTTACATACATACATATATATATGATCTCGTAGGCATCTAGGTTTCATACATAAATTGCAATAGTTGTAGAGCCAACCTCCTATCAATGAGAGTTGAATAATAGTAAATATAGAGCTTCTCGGCCATAAATGGGATTTGCATACACACACACCCAACTGAAATAGATTCCACTAGATTTCAATTACAATTTCTCTCAGGCCCTAACACATCCATACAGGGTTGTACTAAACAGAGAAATAGCAGGAAAATAGTAAAATCTGCAAAAACAAAGTTTCTTGACATTAATTTCATTCAAACTTGTCTTCAATTCATCTTCAAAATGTTTTCAATACGTCTCCAATGCCTTTTCCACAAAGGTTTATGCATATTTATACATGATTTGAGGGAAACCGATAGTCTCCAACTGACTTTTGAGTACTTGACTGTTCATCTTCCATACTTTTGCATTTTTTTTACATTTTTCATATGACAACTTTGACATATTTACAAAATTTGACAAGATGAAGACTAAATACATGATGAAATGGTTTATCATGACCTTATTAGATTTCAAGCTACTATGCTTGATTAGGGCATATAAGGAATTTTGTCATATTGATTCTATTGATCTAAAACCATTCTCAACGCTAAACATATCATCAATGGACTAAAGAACTATCATCATAATGTATGGCATCACGGGAAGTATCATGACATGCACATAAGGAATTTAAATTATATTGTATATCAAGGTGTATATATATTAAAATCTAGTCCATAATGGTAGACATATACAAAAATTTGGCAAATATGCCAACTCAAAATATTTTTTACAAAATGTGGCATATGCCATGTCTCAAAATCTATATACAATCTACATGCCAAATAGCTACATCAAATACTACAAGTCCACATGACCCTCAATCTATGATGGATCCTCAATTTGTGATGGATCTTGAAAAAGTGTCCTCTTTGTACCAAAATGTCTAGTAATTGATGGAGGCGAAGTTTCCTGCATTAACAAGTCAAAACACAAATTTGATTAATCTCTTCAATGGTAAATAAAAATAAGTTAAAGTTAGTAAATAGATTCTTATCTACTACAATTAAGAACTTTCATTTATTAACATACATCTAAATCACTACAATCAACTATAAGATCGCTAGATAAACTATCAATTATTTAGTAAAATTCAATTCAATTACCTGGACTCTATGTTGTTGTTCAGCAATCGTTCTGCAAATGATCAGGTGTCCTAGTGAAGCATGATGGCAAAGGTGGCACATCACTTACATTCTCAAGAGACTACATAAAAGCAAAGTAACATTGAAATAAATGAATATATAATTATTAAACAAAATAGGAAATGCATACATTTAAAAAGGTTAGATGTGTTACACACAAACAATCTAGAGTGCACTACACAAAAACTTATCTACTAGAAAACAAGCACATACCACCATCAAGGCCTCCTGCATCAATTGAGAAGGACTTTGAATTATCAAAATGATAAGAATGTAAGACTCTAAATGACTATAATCAAATATTTAAGTTTTCTAAATTATCAATTAAAGTACAATTCAATCAAATTACCTCCACCCTTTGTTGGCGTTGAGAAAGCCGTTCTGCAAATGATAGTCCCTTGGCTCGATCAGGAGTTTGAGAAAAGACTATTGGCAAAGATGCCACATCATTCACATTTTTTATTGGCTATAAAATAAAATTAACATCAAGATATAAATTAATATATGATTACTCACAAAGAAATAAATGCATAAAAAAAAAAGTTGATGTGTAGAACAAATTATACCGGCAAGTCCAAGCCAAATTGGATAGCAGACAAAGTTCCATGATGAACTTCTGTCAACTCCTCCTCTGCCATCAACTGTTATCCCACTTAGATACATTAGTACTAATAAATTTGTTTATATATTCAAATGGAATAGACCATAAAATTTAACTTTAAATTTTACCTACATAAAAGATTGCTCATGCATTTCTCCTTCTCTATGGTTCACTGATCCGGTAGCTTCTACTCTTGTCCCTGACCCCTCAACTTGAGTTTCAGACCCCATTGTCTCATCTCGTGAATGGAGATCATACTTTGATGTGTTCAACGGTGGCTCACTACTCTCCATAATAGGACCTAAGCATAAATGATTGCAAGAAATGCAATGATGGGGCACACATACATGTATGGACGATGATGGTCTAGTAGAACCAGGTGATCCAATATCATCGCCTTCATCATGTGCTTGTGCAAATTGAGATGTCAGTATGATCAAATGCTTGGTCAAAGAGTGTATGGCACTAAGGCCCTGTTGTGTTGCATTTGCAACAACGTCTAGGTGCTGCATTGGGGGTAGAGAAGGGATAGCAGGAGGGGGAATATAGGGACCTTGTACTTGTCTAATTGCCCCAGGTCTATCTTGAGGCATTCCTTTGCCCACTCCTTGAAACTCTCTAAAATCAAAATAATTAACATGTTGACCCATGACAAAATCTGCATAGAGTTTGTGAAGGAAATACAAAGGTACATCTAAATTGTTGTTGGGTGGTTTATCAAAAACCATCCACCAACGATCCCAAAAGTTCTGACTAATGCCCTCATGAATACACCATTTGATTGAAAACTTGGGCTTATGGATATCAACATGCAATCCGATTTTAGGATTGACAAAGTGTTGGGCTAACATAGTTTTTGTAATCTCTAATTCTTTGACTTCATCATATGACAAACCATTAGCATATTTGGCCTTCTTGGCTTCTCGCGATTGCTTAAATGATTCATGTTGGGTTGACAAGGTTTGAACATGATTAATGATTCCCTCCAAATTTGATGTCATTGTAGACAATCGAGGGTGGTGGCGATACATTTCTATGATCCTACTTATATGATCAATATTTCTTTGAATATTCTCTTCTATTGTTGGAGGGGGAGGGTTTTGTGGTGGAGGGTTTGGGTTTTCATTTTGTGCATCCATTTTACCTAATTAAAAAAGGAAAACATACCCACTTAGCATAAAAAACCAAAAAAATCCTTGAATATACAAAATAAACAAAAAAATGCTAAAGATCTTACCTTTTTGGATTGGATATCCATTCACCTCTGATATTCGTTCATCAAAGATGCCACTGCATTTTGCAAGCCGCAGGTTTGCAAAAACGCGGTGTCTTTTTCACTTTTTATGTTTTTCAAAATGGATATCCGTTATCAAAACGGATATCCATTTTCTTTTTCTCAATTATTTTCATTGCTTTTTATTTTAGTGTTTTAGTATTTAGGCATTTTAGCTATAAAATACAATCCAAAATTTTGAAAGGCTGTATCATATGAAAGGAGAGATTTTGGACTAACTATCAAAATTTATATAGGATTATGATGATATATATATATATATATATATATATATATATATATTTGATTTTTATATGATTTACTTATACTAAGGTATCTCATAGTATTTCAAAGGCACTTTTGAATAGATAATTGTCATAAAAAAATTGTAAACACTAAACCCTAAACCTCTAAACCTTAACCCCTAAACCATAAACCCTAAACCCTAAATAATTCCCCTAAACCTTAACCCCTAACTCCTAAACCCTAAACCCTAAACATGAGAAACCCTAAACCCTATCTCCTATCTCTCCCTTATCTCCCTATCTCTATCATCGAGCTCTACCTCTCAATCCTTCTCCCTATTTCTCTGGACATCTCACTCACTCTCTATCTCCCTATCTCTGCCCTTTGTCACCTCTATCTCTCCCTATCTATCTCCTCTCTCTTTCTATCTAGCTATCTCCAAAACTGAGAAACCCTAAACCTAGGTACACCCTAAATCCAATCAACTCTAAACCTATATCTCCGTATCTCTCCCCTATCTCTCTATCTCTATCATCCCTCTACCTCTCTTGATCTCTCTCCCTATGTCCCTAGCCATGTGCCTCACTCTCTATCTCCTTATCTCTCTCCTCGGTCTCCTCTCTCTATCTCCCTATCATTCCTCTCTCTCTATAAACCCTAAATCCAAAACCCTAAACCTCTAAACCTAACCCCTAACCCCTAAACAATTTAAATCCTAAACCCTAAATAATGCCCCTAAACCCTAACCCCTAACCCCTAAACCTAAGAAACACTAAACCCCTAAACCATAAACCCCAAACTCCTAAACCCTAAACCCAAGTAACCCTAAACTACTATCTCCCTATCTCTCCCCTATCTCCCTACCACCTTTGTCCCTCTACCTCTCAATCTCTATCCCTATGTCTCTGGCCATGTCCCTCACTCTTTATCTCCCTATCTCTCCCCTTAGACTCCTCTATATCTCCCTATCATTCCTCTCTCTATAAACCCTAAACCTCTAAACCTAACCCCTAACCCCTAAACAATAAATCCTAAACCCTAAATTATAATGCCCCTAAATCCTAACCCCTAACCCCTAAACCTAAGAAACCCTAAACCCCAAACCCCTAAACCCTAAACCCAAGTAACCATAAACCACTATCTCCCTATCTCTCCCCTATCTCCCTATCACTTTTGTCCCTCTACCTCTCAATCTCTCTCACTATGTCTCTTGCCATGTCCCTCACTCTTTATCTCCCTATCTCTCCCCTTGGACTCCTCTATATCTCCCTATTGGTCTGATGCAGAGCACACAATGGAAGCTCTCAAAACATGGTGAAATACCCATCAAAACCCATAGTTCAAATAGATTAAAGCTTAATCAGCTTTAAGAAACCTTCTCAAAGTCCCAAATAACATCAAATCATATACATTCTTCCTATCGGCAAAACAAACACTATCAGCCAACTCAGAAATTCTTATACCAATGCTCCGATCACTCCACTTTTGACGAGCCTTTGAACCTTTCGCTATGACATATATCCATTGGCCCAACTTTAAACTAGTATACCCGATATAAGTTAGGGATATATACATGAATTGTATACCTGATATATGTTAGCGATATACACATGAGATGTAACTTCTCATACATTTGCAGTATACGCATGAAATGCATATTCAGTGGCAAAACATGAGTATGCATATTCAGTGACATAACACGAGTACAGATGGAACACGTGATTAAATATGCATTTCATGTGTATACTGCAAATGTATGAGAAGATACATCTCGTGTGTATATCGCTAACATATATCAGGTATACAATTCATGTATATATCACTTATGTACATGTTGAAGACCATTTCTTGGGTATATCGCAAATGTATACGAATATGCATTTTATGTGTATACTGCATTTGTATGTCGAGAACATGAAATAGAGAGTGAGTGAGATGTCTAGAGAGATAGGGATAGACATTAAGACCTATGGAGGGATGATAGAGAGAGAGGGAGATAAGGGAGAGATAGGGAGATAGAGGTGGAGGGATATTAATTTTAATGACCTCCACATTTTCCATAAATTCTTCTCCACTAAACCCTAGACCATCTCCCAAATTCTTACTTTCCTAATAAAAGACCTTCCCCAAACATCATTTAATCATGTGACTTCTTCCATCACTAGACAGGTGCCCAGGTACTTTCCATTATTAATCTAATACTATAATCCCAATGTCATAGCTCACATTCCCACACCTACATTCATAGATTCCATTCCCCCTATTGACACCATCATTGATAATCATTATATAAGGACACTTCCTTGAATAATAATTAAACCATGGATTACCCATATCCCCATCTTACACTTTCCTCACCTTTGAACCCTTAGAAGATGACATTTAGTTATCCCCACCATTACCAATCACACTTTCTAGCAATCCCACATAAGACATCTTACCCATCACTTCACCTAGGTCATCACCAATTAAATCACCTCATTACTCCATTCAACCATACCCATACCACCCATTTCTCACTCCACAACCTGTATTAACACATGATTAAACCTAACCCCTAAACCCTAACCCATAACCCCTAATCCCTATTTCCTAACCCCTAAACCCTAAATTTGAGAAACCATAAACCCCTAAATCCTAAACACTAAACCCAAGAAACCCTAAACCTCTATCTCTCTATCTCCCTATCTCACTATCTCCCCATCACTATCATTCCTCTACCTCTCAATCTCTCTCCCTATGCTTTGGCCATGTCCCTCAGTCTATATCTCCCTATTAGTCCTCTCTCTCTAAACACTAAACACTAAACCTCTAAACCTTAACTCCTAAACCATAAACCCTAAATCCTGAATAATGCCCCTAAACCTTAACCCCTAACCCCTAACCCCTAAACCCTATCTCCTATCTCTCCCTTATCTCCCTATGTCTATCATCCCTCTACCTCTCAATCCTTCTTCCTATTTCTCTGGACATCTCACTCACTCTCTATCTCCCTATCTCTCCCCTTTGTCACCTCTATCTCTCCCTATTTGTCTCCTCTCTCTTTCTATCTAGCTATCTCCAAAACTAAGAAACCCTAAACCCAGGTACACCCTAAATCCAATCAACTCTAAACCTATCTCTCCCCTATCTCCCTATCTCTATCATCCCTCTACCTCTCTTGATCTCTCTCCCTATGTCCCTAGCCATGTGCCTCACTCTCTATCTCCTTATCTCTCTCCTCAGTCTCCTCTCTCTATCTCCCTATTATTCTCCTCTCTCTCTCTCTCTCTATAAACCCTAAATCCAAAACCCTAAACCTCTAAACCTAACCCCTAACCCCTAAACAATTTAAATCCTAAACCCTAAATAATGCCCCTAAACCCTAACCCCTAACCCCTAAACCTGAGAAACCCTAAACCCCTAAACACTAAACCCTAAACCCAAGTAACCCTAAACCACTATCTCCCTATCTCTCCCCTATTTCCCTACCACCTTTGTCCCTCTACCTCTCAATCTCTCTCCCTATGTCTCTGGCCATGTCCCTCACTCTTTCTCTGCCTATCTCTCCCCTCAGACTCCTCTATATCTCCCTATAATTCCTCTCTCTCTATAAACCCTAAATCCAAAACCCTAAACCTCTAAACCTAACCCCTAACCCCTAATCCCTAAACAATAAATCCTAAACCATAAATTATAATGCCCCTAAACCCTAACCCCTAACCCCTAAACCTGAGAAACCCTAAACGCCAAACCCCTAAACCCTAAACCCAAGTAACCATAAACCACTATCTCCCTATCTCTCCCCTATCTCTCCCCTATCTCCCTATCACCTTTGTCCCTCTACCTCTCAATCTCTCTCGCTATGTCTCTTGCCATGTCCCTCACTCTTTATCTCCCTATCTCTCCCCTCAGACTCCTCTATATCTCCCTATTGGTCCTTTATTTCTCTCTAAACCCTTAACCCTAAACCTCTAAACCTTAACCCCTAACCCCAAAACCCAAAACCCTAAATAATGCCCCTAAACCCAAGCAACCCTAAACCTCTATCTCCATATCTCTATCATCCCTCTACCTCTCTCTCTCTCTCTATGTCTCTGGACATGTCTCTCACTCTCTATCTCCCTATCTCTCCCCTCTGTCTCCTCTATCTCTCCCAAACTCTATCAGTCCCCTCTCTCTATCTCTCTTTAAACTATAAACCCTAAACCCCTAAACCCGAGCAACCCTAAACCTCTAAACCCTAAATAATTCCCCTAACCAACCTCTAAACCACTTCTCTATATAGGTGCAACTAATACCACTTTTTCATTGTTTTCCACATTTAATTATATTCTTTTCCATTTTCCAAGTCCTACATGTGTCCAAGTTGTATTGTTTGTCAAGTTTTTAGTCTAATTGTTAGTCCCAGCACTCATGGTTATTAAAATGTTAGTATGGTTAGATTTATCCTTCAGTAACATTAATTTACACATTGTTGCACAAACAACCACACTGAAACATAACCTTACCTAATTAAGGTTAACCTTTAAGGTTCTTTCATAAATGACGAGCTTAACAGATCCAACTAGTTCAATGTTCTTATAGTCCATGCTTACCCTTCCAAGAGAGTCCATGCCATGTTAACTTTGCATTATGTCCTAACATATCACATGAAGGACATCATCATCACAAGGAATAACAATGTCATGAAGGATTAACGAAGGTGTAGCTTCACCACATAAAGTATCATTCATAATTTTATCACTAGAGGGTAAGGGTATATCATGTGTATCCTTCTCAAACCATGTATCATGAATCAAATCATATGAAGGATTGGGTAAAGCAATTTAGGGCATGAAATCCAAAACGCCCTGAAACACATCCCCTGCTGCCCCACCATTCCTATCCTCAAAATATTGGAACATAGCCTAAAAGTGATTATTTCACATGATGAACAAAACTGAATATTTTATTATTGATTATTTGAGTAATTCATTAGTGATGATTCTCAGTGTTTAACAAATCCTTATTGATCAATATGTAAAGAAGCTACCAATGTTAATTTGCCCTCCTCCTTCACTAGAAACAGTCTTTAAGGAGGTTCATATATTGATGGGAGATCCAAGATTTAAGAGGTATATTTTCAAAAAGAGTAAAAAGCCTTTTTCCCAAATTTTTTTAGAAAATGGATATTCGTTTTGGTTTGGTATCCAAACCAAAACAGATATCCGTTTCAAAGTCAAAATTTGCCAAGTCGTGAATTTGGCTAAGTAAAAACGTGATTTTTTTCCTATTGCCAATGTTTGGCCCACGATGATCCTGCACATACCCATGTGCTCATAAGCATATGATTTTGACTATCTTATTCAAAACAACAAACATACTCTTTGCATCCACATATGGTATAATAAAAATAAATTAAGAAATATTTTCAATTGAGCAACTCATAAAGAATATGGATCAACATACTCATTTGAATATTTTCAATTGAGAAACTCATAAAGAATATGAATATTTTCTATTCAACATGATGACTCATTTTTATTATAAATACATCTTTTATCTTTTAGTTCCAGAATGAGGTTTAGGTGATACTTGAATAGCAATAGCTGGCTTATTGGATCAACAAACATCCTATGTAATACAATTGGACTTTAAATATTTGAAGAAACCATCTACAAATATCCATTGAAACGTTGATTTATAATGCGAATATGGATGCCATCAATAAAAAAGATTTTTATTAACCAAATATCTATATAGGCATACATCAATATCTGTCGATATAAGTGTAACATATATACAAAATAGCCATATAGGCATACAATGTCTCCTATATGCAATACAAAATATATATCCACAAATGCCATATAGCCATACAACAAAGGACCCTAGTAAGCATACATTCCCCTCTTTTCGATGAAGGGAATAGATCACAAGCAACCTTTGATCTTCCGGAGGATGGAGATGTGTATGAAGGCGGTCTACTACGAACCTGAGGGCTACTCCTCCTATTTAGTACTTCGTGGATCTGTAGTTGTTACAATAAAAAGTATAGACATTAATATATAGAAATTACATGTTATAAAAAATGAAACATTTAACAAAATAATCACTTACCGCTACATATAATCTGCCTCCTCATTTGTCTTAGTAGTAGGATTAGGTTGTGGTGATGTCATGTCCTATAGAAACCATCTAGATAGAAATTAAATTTCAAATCAATAATCATTTGATTTTTTCAAAATAAACAACTATAACAATGAATGGGTATGTGCAGGATCATCGCGGGCCAAACAGTGGCAATAGGAAAAAAATCAGGTTTTTACTTAGCCAAATTCGTGACTTGGCAAAGTTTGACTTTGAAACGGATATCTGTTTTGGTTTGGATACCAAACCAAAACAGATATCCGTTTTGTTTTTCTCTATTGTTTTCATTGTTTTTTATTTTATTATTTTAGCATTTTTAGCATTTTACTATTTAGGCATTTTAGCTATAAAATACAATCTGAATTTTAGAAAGACTGTATCATATGAAAGGGGCAACCTTGTCATCTTTTGGAATGCATGATTTCTTTTAGTTCCATCCATTTTGGCATCATTTATTCTTGTGATTGAGAGTTCTCTCCACCCTTGATTGAACCATTACTTCCCCTAACTAATTCTCCTATCCTCTTGACTCTCAATCAATTCTTTAGTCCACTCCCAATAAGTCTTCTATAATCTCTCAATCAATTATTTAGTCCACTCCCAATTAGTCTTCTATAATCTCTCAATCAATTCTTTAGTCCACTCCCAACCAACCCCACCATTCATGTTGCTTCTTCTACTATTAATACATCTCTTGCCATCATTTTTAGGGGAGACTATCCATTTCTTCCATTTATGTCAAATTCTTGTTAATATCTCTTATTCCATTTTCCATTGATCCCAACACATCATGGATAGTGAGTCACCTCAAAAGAGTTAAGCCATATTTTCATTACAACCCCCACAATAATTATTATACTTTTACAGTCCTAACTTTGTGAGCCTTTTCCATTTCAATTTTAAGGATTTGAAGGTTCTTACACTCTCCATAAAATCTCCAAGTTCTCAAGGCATCCTTATTCTTCCCATTGTCATCAAGAGGATGTTCTAATTTCTACAAAGGAGGATACCAAAATGTTGAATCCTTGAGGACAAAAGCTAGCACAGGTGCCATAAAAAGATTCCTTGAAGCTTCGCATGTTCTTTACATTATTTTAAAAAGATTTCAGTAGTAATAAGAAAACTTAAATTTGCCTAAGAAAAGTAACAATTTGTTGCCTCTTGTTGCCTCTTCTTGGTTATTTTAAAAAGCAACAAGGTGAAGTGACACATCCTTATGACCAGCATCAAGAAGAACAATAGGCAGTGTATTTGGATCTTGGAAAAGATCAGGAAACAGAGGAACATCCAATTGATGAGAATAAAGAGCAAGATAAAGAACAACCGGATGACTGAGATAAAGAGCTCGATGTGGAACATTATATGACATAGAACCAACAAGATGAACATCAAGTTGAACAATGAAAAAGTGGTATTAGTTGCACCTATATAGAGAAGTGGTTTAGAGGTTGGTTAGGGGAATTATTTAGGGTTTAGAGGTTTAGGGTTGCTCGGGTTTAGGGGTTTAGGGTTTACAGTTTAAAGAGAGATAGAGAGAGGGGACTAAAAGAGTTTGGGAGAGATAGAGGAGACAGAGGGGAGAGATAGGGAGATAGAGAGTGAGAGGCATGTCCAAAGACATAGAGAGAGAGATTGAGAGGTAGAGGGATGTTAAAGATAGGGAGATAGAGGTTTAGGGTTGCTTGGGTTTAGGGGCATTATTTAGGGTTTAGGGTTTAGGGTCTTGGGGTTAGGGGTTAAGGTTTAGAGGTCTAGGGTTTAGGGTTTAGAGAGAGATAAAGGACCAATAGGGAGATATAGAGGAGTCTGAGGGGAGAGATAGGGAGATAAAGAGTGAGGGACATGGCAAGAGACATAGCGAGAGAGATTGAGAGGTAGAGGGACAAAGGTGATAGGGAGATAGGGGAGAGATAGGGAGATAATGGTTTATCGTTAATTGGGTTTAGGGTTTAGGGGTTTGGGGTTTAGGGTTTCTCAGGTTTAGGGGTTAGGGTTTAGGGGCATTATAATTTAGGGTTTAGGATTTATTGTTTAGGGGTTAGGGGTTAGGTTTAGAGGTTTAGGGTTTATAGAGAGAGAGGAATGATAGGGAGATATAGAGGAGTCTGAGGGGAGAGATAGGGAGAAAAAGAGTGAGGGACATGGCCAGAGACATAGGGAGAGAGATTGAGAGGTAGAGGGACAAAGGTGGTAGGGAAATAGGGGAGAGATAGGGAGATAGTGGTTTAGGGTTACTTGGGTTTAGGGTTTAGGGGTTTAGGGTTTCTCAGGTTTAGGGGTTAGGGGTTAGGGTTTAGGGGCATTATTTAGGGTTTAGGATTTAAATTGTTTAGGGGTTAGGGGTTACGTTTAGAGGTTTAGGGCTTTGGATTTAGGGTTTATAGAGAGAGAGGAATGATAGGGAGATAGAGAGAGGAGATCGAGGAGAGAGATAAGGAGATAGAGAGTGAGGCACATGGCCAGGGACATAGGGAGAGAGATCAAGAGAGTTAGAGGGATGATAGAGATAGGGAGATAGGGGAGAGATAGGGAGATATATGTTTAGAGTTGATTGGATTTAGGGTGTACCTGGGTTTAGGGTTTCTCAGTTTTGTTGATAGCTAGATAGAAAGAGAGAGGAGACAGATAGGGAGAGATGGAGGTGACAAAGGGGAGAGATAAGGAGATAGAGAGTGAGCGAGATGTCTAGAGAAATAGGGAGAAGGATTGAGAGGTAGAGCTCCATGATAGAGATAGGGAGATAAGGGAGAGATAGGAGATAGGGTTTAGGGTTTAGGGGTTCAGGGTTAAGGTTTAGGGGCATTATTTAGGGTTTAGGGTTTATGGTTTAGGGGTTAAGGTTTAGAGGTTTAGGGTTTAGTGTTTAGAGAGAGAAGACAATTAGGGAGATATAGAGTGAGGGACATGGCCAAATCATTGGGAGAGAGATTGAGAGTTAGAGGAATGATAGTGATGGGGAGATAGTGAGATAGGGAGATAGAGAGATAGAGGTTTAGGGTTTCTTGGGTTTAGTGTTTAGGATTTAGGGGTTTATGGTTTCTCAAGTTTAGGGTTTAGGGGTTAGGAAATAAGGGTTAGGGGTTAGGTTTAATCATGTGTTAATACAGGTTGTGGAGTGAGAAATGGGTGGTATGGGAGATCGGAAGACTAGTTTAAAGTTGGGCCGATGGATATATGTCACAACGAAAGGTTCAAATGCTCGTCAAAAGTGGAGTGATTGGAGCATCGGTATAAGAATTTTTGAGTTGGCCGATAGTGTTTATCTTGCCGATAGGAAGAATGTATATGATTTGATGTTATTTGGGACTTTGAGAAGGTTTCTTAAAGCTGATTAAGCTTTAATCTATTTGAACTATGGGTTTTGATGGGTATTTCACCATGTTTTGAGAGCTTCCACTGTGTGCTCTACATCAGACCAATTGGGAGATATAGAGGAGTCCGAGGGGAGAGATAGGGAGATAAAGAGTGAGGGACATGGCAAGAGACATAGAGAGAGAGAGATTGAGAGGTAGAGGGACAAAGGTGATAGGGAGATAGGGGAGAGATAGGGAGATAGTGGTTTATGGTTACTTGGGTTTAGGGTTTAGGGGTTTGGGGTTTATGGTTTAGGGGATTAGGGTTTCTCAGGTTTAGGGGTTAGGGGTTAGGGTTTAGGGGCATTATTTAGGGTTTAGGATTTAAATTGTTTAGGGGTTAGGTTTAGAGGTTTAGTGTTTTGGATTTAGGGTTTATAGAGTGAGAGGAATGATAGGGAGATAGAGAGAGGAGACCGAGGAGAGAGATAAGGAGATAGAGAGTGAGGCACATGGCCAGGGACATAGGGAGAGAGATCAAGAGAGGTAGAGGGATGATAGAGATAGGGAGATAGGGGAGAGATAGGGAGATATAGGTTTAGAGTTGATTGGACTTAGGGTGTACCTGGGTTTAGGGTTTCTCAATTTTGGAGATAGCTAGATAGAAAGAGAGAGGAGACAGATAGGGAGAGATAGAGGTGACAAAGGGGAGAGATAAGGAGATAGAGAGTGAGCGAGAGAGATTGAGAAGTAGAGGGACAAAGGTGATAGGGAGATAGGGGAGAGATAGGGAGATAGTGGTTTATGGTTACTTGGGTTTAGGGTTTAGGGGTTTGGGGTTTAGGGTTTCTCAGGTTTAGGGGTTAGGGGTTAGGGTTTAGGGGCATTATAATTTAGGGTTTAGGATTTATTGTTTAGGGGTTAGGGGTTAGGTTTAGAGGTTTAGTGTTTTGGATTTAGGGTTTATAGAGAGAGAGGAATGATAGGGAGATATAGAGGAGTCTGAGGGGAGGGATAGGGAGATAGAGAGTGAGGGACATGGCTAGAGACATAGGGAGAGAGATTGAGAGGTAGAGGGACACAGGTGGTAGGGAGATAGGGGAGAGATAGGCAGATAGTGGTTTAGGGTTACTTGGGTTTAGGGTTTAGGGGTTTGGGGTTTAAGGTTTAGGGGTTTAGGGTTTCTTAGGTTTAGGGGTCAGGGGTTAGGGTTTAGGGGCATTATTTAGGGTTTAAGATTTAAATTGTTTAGGGGTTAGGGGTTAGGTTTAGAGGTTTAGGGTTTTGGATTTAGGGTTTATAGAGAGAGGAATTATAGGGAGATAAAGAGAGGAGATGGAGGAGAGAGATAAGGAGATAGAGAGTGAGGCACATGGCCAGGGACATAGGGAGAGAGATCAAGAGAGGTAGAGGGATGATAGAGATAGGGAGATAGGGGAGAGATAGGGAGATATAGGTTTAGAGTTGATTGGATTTAGGGTGTACCTGGGTTTAGGGTTTCTTAGTTTTGGAGATAACTAGATAGAAAGAGAGAGGAGATAGATAGGGAGAGATAGAGGTGACAAAGGGGAGAGATAAGGAGATAGAGAGCGAGCGAGAGTGATTGAGAGGTAGAGGGACAAAGGTGAAAGGGAGATAGGGGAGAGATAGGGAGATAGTGGTTTATGGTTACTTGGGTTTAGGGTTTAGGGGTTTGGGGTTTAGAGTTTCTCAAGTTTAGGGGTTAGGGGTTAGGGTTTAGGGGCATTATAATTTAGGGTTTAGGATTTATTGTTTAGGGGTTAGGGGTTAGGTTTAGAGGTTTAGGGTTTTGGATTTAGGGTTTAGATAGAAAGAGAGAGGAGATAGGTAGGGAGAGATAGAGGTGACAAAGGGGAGAGATAGGGAGATAGAGAGTGAGCGATATGTCTAGAGAAATAGGGAGAAGGATTGAGAGGTACAAGGACGATAGAGATAGGGAGATAAGTGAGAGATAGGAGATAGAGTTTAGGGTTGCTCATGTTTACGATTTAGGGGTTAAGGTTTAGAGGTTTAGGGTTTAGTGTTTAGAGAGAGAGGACCAATAGGGAGATATAGAGTGAGGGACATGGCTAAAGCATAGGGAGAGAGATTGAGAGGTAGAGGAATGATAGTGATGGGGAGATAGTGAGATAGGGAGATAGAGCTCGATAGAGGTTTAGGGTTTCTTGGGTTTAGTGTTTAGGATTTAGGGGTTTATGGTTTCTCAAGTTTAGGGTTTAGGAGTTAGGAAATAGGGGTTAGGGGTTAGGTTTAATCATGCATCCTAGTCATTCTCCTATCATACCTATATATCCTGTCTCTCCCCTCTATCTTTCCCTCTCCCTTATCAACGAAGCAAATGGAAACAAGAAGACTAGGACTCCCTTTCTCAGGTTTAGGGTTTAGGGCTTAGGGGAATTATTTAGGGTTTATGGTTTAGGGGTTAGGGTTTAGTATTTGGAAGAATTATTTAGGGTTACTTGGGTTTAGGGTTTAGGGGCATTATTTAGGGTTTACAGTTGCATGTCAAAAGTAGTCTCTCTCTCTCTCTCTAAATCTGTAAACCCTAAATAATGGCCCTAATCCCTAACCCCTAACCCACATCTACCTCTCTCTTGTATCTACCTCTCTCCTGTATCTATTCAAAAGTGCCTTTAAAATACTATGAGATACCTTAGTATAAGTAAATCATATAAAAATCAAATATATATATCATCATAATCCTATATAAATTTTGATAGTATTTTATAGCTAAAATGCCTAAATATCATCATAATCCTTTATAAATTTGCTTGTATTTTATAGCTAAAATGCCTAAATACTTAAAATGTATGCAATGCTAAAATAATAAAATAAAAAAAATGAAATACAATAAGGAAAAGGAAAACGGATATCCGTTTTGGAGATCATAAAAAGCAAAAAAGACTACATTTTTGCAAACCCGCGGCTTGCAAAAACGCAGTCTCATCTTCAAAAAAATGGATATCAGAGCTGAGGAATGGATATCCGATCCAAAGAGGTAAGATTTCATGCATTTTTTTGGTTTGTTTTGTATTTTCAAGCAATTTTTTTGGTTTTTATGCTAAGTGGGTATGTTTTATAATTTAATTAGGTAAAATGGATGCACAAAATGAAAACCCAAACCCTCCACCACCAAACCCTCCCCCTCCAACAGTAGAAGAGAATATTCAAAGAAATATTGATCATATAAGCAGGATCATAGAAATGTATCGCCGCCACCCTCGATTGTCTATAATGACATAAAATTTAGAGGGAATCATTAATCATATTCAAACCTTGTCCACCCAACATGAATCATTTTGGCAATGGTGAGAAGCCAAGAAGGCCGAATATGCTGACGGTTTGTCATATGAGGAAGTCAAAGATTTAGAGATTACAAAAACTATGTTGGCCCAACACTTTGTCAATCCTAAAACTGGATTGCATGTTGATGTCCGTAAGCCCAAATTTTCAATCAAATGGTGTATTCATGAGGGCATTAGTCAAAACTTTTGGGATCATTGGTGGATGGTTTTTGATAAACCACCCAACAACAATTTAGATGTGCCTTTGTATTTCCTCCGTAAACTCTATGCAGAGTTCGTCATGGGTCAACATGTTAATTATTTTGATTTTAGAGAGTTTCAAGGAGTGGGCAAAGGAATGCCTCAAGATAGACCTGGGGCATTTAGACAAGTACAAGGTCCCTATATTCCCCCTCCTGCTATCCCTTCTCCACCCCCAATGCAGCACCCAGATGTTGTTGCAAGTGCAACACAACAGGGCCTTAGTGCCATACACTCTTTGACCGAGCATTTGATTATATAGACATCTCAGTTTGCACAAGCACATGATGAAGGTGATGATATTGGATCACCTGGTACCACTAGACCCCCATCGTCTAGACATATATGTGTGCCCCATCATTGCATTTCTTGTAATCATTTATGCTTGGGTCTTATTATGGAGAGTAGTGAGCCACCGTTGAACACATCAGAGTATGATCTCCATTCACAAGATGAGGTAATGGGGTCCAGAACTCAAGCTGAGGGGTCAGGGACAAGAGTAGAAGCTACCAGATCAGTAAACATTAGAGAAGGAGAAATGCATGAGCAATCTTTTGTGCAGGTAAAATTTAAAGTTAAATTTTATGGTCTATTCCATTTGAATATATAAACAACTTTATTAGTACTAATGTATCTAAGTGGGATAACAGTTGATGACAGAGGAGGAGTTGATAGAAGTTCATCATGCAACTTTGTCTGCCATCCAATTTGGCTTGGACTTGCTGGTATAATTTGTTGTACACATCAACTTTTTTTTATGTATTTATTTCTTTGTGAGTAATTATATATTAATTTATATCTTGATGTTAATTTTATTTTATAGCCAATCAAAAATGTGAATGATGTGGCATCTTTGCCAATAGTCTTTTCTCGAACTCCTGATCGACCCAAGGGACTATCATTTGTAGAACGGCTTTCTCAACGCTAACAAAGGGTGGAGGTAATTTGATTGAATTGTACTTTAATTGATAATTTAGAAAACTTAAATATTTGATTATAGTCATTTAGAGTCTTACATTCTTGTCCTTTTTAATTGATGCAGGAGGCCTCAATGGTGGTATGTGCTTGTTTTCTAGTGGATAAGTTTGTGTGTAGTGCATTTCCTATTTTAAATGTATGCATTTCCTATTTTGTTTAATAATTATATATTAATTTATTTCAATGTTACTTTACTTTTATGTAGTCTGTTGAGAATGTGAGTGATGTGCCACCTTTGCCATCATGCTTCACTAGGACACCTGATTGTCTTAAGAGAAAATTATTTGCAGAATGATTGTCTGAACAACAACATATTGTCGAGGTAATTGAATTGAATTTTTCTAAATAATTGATAGTTTATCTAGCGGTCTTATAGTTGATTGTAGTGATTTAGATGTATGTTAATAAATGAAAGTTCTTAATTGTAGTAGATAAGAATCTATTTACTAACTTTAACTTGTGTTTTGACTTGTTAATGTAGGAAACTTCACCTCCATCAATTACTAGACATTTTGGTACAAAGAGGACACTTTTTCAGGATCCATCACAGATTGAGGGTCAAGTGGACTTGTAGTATTTGATGTAGCTATTTGGCATGTAGATTGTATATAGATTTTGAGACATGGCATATGCCACATTTTGTAAAAAATATTTTGAGTTGGCATATTTGCCAAATTTTTGTATATGCCTACCATTATGGACTAGATTTTAATGTATATACACCTTGATATACAATATAATTTAAATTCCTTATGTGCAAGTCATGATACTTCCCATGATGCCATACATTATGATGATAGTTCTTTAGTCCATTGATGATATGTTTAGCATTGAGAATGGTTTTAGATCAAGAGAATGGTTTTAGATCAATAGAATCAATATGAAAAAATTCCTTATATATGCCCTAATCAAATAAGGTCATGCTAAACCATTTCATCATGTATTTAGTCTTCATCTTGTCAAATTTTGTAAATATGTCAAAGTTGTCATATGAAAAATGTAAAAAAAATGCAAAAGTATGGAAGATGAATAGTCAAGTACTCAAGAGTCAGTTGGAGACTATTGGTTTCCCTCAAATCATGTATAAATATGCATAAACCTTCGTGGAAAAGGCATTGGAGATGTATTGAAAACATTTTGAAGATGAATTGAAGACATGTTTGAATGAAATTAATGTCAAGAAACTCTATGTCAAGGACACTGGGGGCATATTACAAACATAAAAAACTTACATCTTGGGGGGAGGTGCCAATAAGGCCAATAAGGATACTATTTTAGTTGGGTGTGTGTGTGTATGCAAATCCCATTTATGGCTGAGAAGCTCTCTATTTACTATTATTTACACATCAGAGTATGACTAACCTAAAACAACATCGTGTATATGCTCATAAAAGCCATCAAACTCTGAGAATAAACTCGTCATTAGATAAGGAGTGGAAGGCTAAATTCACATTCCCAAAAACCTCTTAAAATCACATGTCTCCTCTTATGAAAACTAGGGTCTTTGCCGATACATTGTTCTGTAAGAGCAAAGTCACTTAAGATCCTAAGAGCAAAAACCTTGCCAGTGCCATATCTTTTGTTCTGCTCATCGTGGGGTCAAACGGACTACCCCAACGCATCGAGGTTGGGGGGTAAATGCTAGGGGAGGTCTCGTTTCATGTGCCAAGCATCCCAGTCATTCAGGGCAAGAGGCTATGGGCAAAGTCCCTTAAGATCCCTGAGACCAAAAAATTGCCAAACTTTGACTGGGCAGTTCTCAGAATTTGTGATAGTTGGGAATGCTCTGTTTGGACCTACAGGTGCATGTGACATCCTTCCACAATAACCTCTCTCGTTTTTGGTCAACTCCATTCCGTTCAACCATGCCAAAATCAAATGCATTGGCGCAAAATGCTTCAATTTGATGTAGTGGAAAGGTGCTAGGTGTGACATTTTTCATTCCATAGCTCGTGCGGTCGAACAGACTGCGCCAACGCGTCGGGGTGGGGGGTAAATGCTAGTGGAGGTCTTGTTTCATGCGCCAAGCATCCCAGTCATTCCGGGCAAGAGGCTACCGGCAAAGTCCCTTAAGATCCCTGAGACCAAAAAACTGCCAAACTTTGACCAGGCAGTTCTTAGAATTCGTGACAGTTGGGAATGCTCTGTTTGGACCTACAGGTACACGTGACATCCTTCCATAATAACCTCTCTCATTTTTGGTCAACTCCATTCCGTTTGACCGTGCCGAAATCAAACGCATTGGCACAAAATGCTTCAATTTGATGCAGTGGAAAGGTGCTAGGTGCGACATTTTTCATTCCATAGCTCATGGGGTCGAATGAACTCTGCCAACGTGTCAGGGTGGGTAGGTAAATGCTAGGGGATGTCTCGTTTCATGCGCCAAGCGTCCCAGTCATTCCGGGCAAGAGGCTACCGGCAAAGTCCCTTAAGATCCCTGAGACCAAAAAACTACCAAACTTTGACCAGGCAGTTCTCAGAATTCATGACAGTTGGGAATGCTCTGTTTGGACCTACAGGTGCACGTGGCATCCTTCCACAATAACCTCTCTCATTTTTGGTCAACTCCATTCCGTTTGACCGTTGTGAAATCAAACGCATTGGCGCAAAATGCTTCAATTTGATGCAGTGGAAAGGTGCTAGGTGCGACATTTTTCATTCCATAGCTCGTGCGATCGAACGGACTGCGCCAACGCGTCGGGGTGGGCGGGTAAATGCTAGTGGAGGTCTTGTTTCGTGTGCCAAGCGTCCCAGTCATTTCGGGCAAGAGGTTACCGGCAAAGTCCTTTAAGATCCCTAAGACCAAAAAACTGCCAAACTTTGACCGGGCAGTTCTAGGAATTCGTGAAAGTTGGGAATGTTCTGTTTGGACCTATAGGTGCACGTGACATCCTTCCACAATAACCTCTCTCATTTTTGGTCAACTCCATTCCATTTGACCGTGTTGAAATCAAATGCATTGGCGCAAAATGCTTCAATTTGATGCAATGGAAAGGTGCTAGGTGCGACATTTTTCATTCCATTGCTCGTGCGGTCGAACGGACTGCGTCAACGCATCAGGATGGGTGGGTAAATGCTAGTCGAGGTCTCATTTCGTGCGCCAAGCGTCTCAGTCATTCCGGGCAAGAGGCTACCGGCAAAGTCCTTTAAGATCCCTGAGACCAAAAAACTGCGAAACTTTGACCGGGTAGTTCTCAGAATTCGTGAAAGTTGGAAATGTTCTGTTTGGACATACAGGTGCACGTGACATCCTTCCACAATAACCTCTCTCATTTTTGGTCAACTCCATTCCGTTTGACCGTGTTGAAATCAAACGCATTGGCACAAAATGCTTCAATTTGATGCAGTGGAAAGGTGCTAGGTGCGACATTTTTCATTCCATAGCTTGTGCGGTCGAACAGACTGCGGCAACGCATCGGGGTGGGCGAGCAAATGCTAGTGGAGGTCTCGTTTCATGCGCTAAGCGTCCCAATCATTCCGGGCAAGAGGCTACCGACAAAGTCCTTTAAGATCCCTGAGACCAAAAAATTGCCAAACTTTGACCGGGCAGTTCTCAGAATTCGTGAAAGTTGGGAATGTTTTGTTTGGACCTACAGGTGCAAGTGACATCCTTCCACAATAACCTCTCTCATTTTTGGTCAACTCCATTCTGTTTGACCGTGTTGAAATCAAACGCATTGGCGCAAAATGCTTCAATTTGATGTAGTGGAAAGGTGCTAGGTGCGACATTTTTCATTCCATAGCTCGTGCGATCGAACGGACTGCGCCAACGCGTCGGGGTGGGCGGGTAAATGCTAGTGGAGGTCTTATTTTGTGCGTCAAGCGTCCCAGTCATTCCAGGCAAGAGGCTACCGGTAAAGTCCTTTAAGATCCCTGAGACCAAAAAACTGCCAAACTTTGACCGGGCAGTTCTTAGAATTCGTGAAAGTTGGGAATGTTTTGTTTGGACCTACAGGTGCATGTGACATCCTTCCACAATAACCTCTCTCATTTTTGGTCAACTCCATTCCGTTTGACCATGTTGAAATCAAACGCATTGGCGCAAAATGCTTCAATTTAATGTAGTGGAAAGGTGCTAGGTGCGACATTTTTCATTCCATAGGTCGTGCGGTCGAACGGACTGCGCCAACGCATCGGGGTGGGTGGGTAAATGCTAGTGGAGGTCTCGTTTCGTACGCCAAGCGTCCCAGTCATTCCGGGCAAGAGGCTACCGGCAAAGTCCCTTAAGATCCCTGAGACCAAAAAACTGCCAAACTTTGACCAGGCAGTTCTTAGAATTCATGAAAGTTGGGAATGTTCTTTTTGGACCTGCAGGTGCACGTGACATCCTTCCACAATAACCTCTATCGTTTTTGGTCAACTCCATTCCGTTTGACCGTGTTGAAATCAAACGCATTGGCACAAAATGCTTCAATTTGATGCAGTGAAAAGGTGCTAGGTGCGAATTTTTCATTCCATAGCTCATGGGGTCGAACGGACTGCACCAACGCGTTGGGGTGGGCGGGTAAATGCTAGTGGAGGTCTTGTTTCGTGCGCCAAGCATCCCAGTCGTTCCAAGCTATAAGCTACTGGCAAAGTCAAAAGTTGCTAGGATTGAAATTGTGCATTCCACAGGTCCTGGGGCCGAACGGTTTGCGCCAACACGTCGGGGTGGGCGAGTAAATGCTAGGGGAGGTCTCGTTTTGTGTGCAAAGCATCCCAATCCTCCACTAGCATTTACCCCACTAGCATTTACCCACCCACCCCGATGCGTTGGCGTAAATCGTTCGGCCCAAGGACCTGTGGAATGCAAAATTTCAATCCTAGCAACTTTTGACTTTGCCGGTAGCTTACAGCTCGGAACGTCTGGGATGCTTTGCACACAAAACGAGACCTCCCCTAGCATTTACTCGCCCACCTCGACATGTTGGCGCAAACTGTTCGGCCCCAGGACCTGTGGAATGCAAAATTTCAATCCTAGCAACTTTTGACTTTGCCGGTAGCTTACATCTCGGAACAACTGGGATGCTTGGTGCACGAAACAAGACCTCCACTAGCATTTACCCGCCCACCCCGATGCGTTGGCGCAAACCATTCGGCCCCAGGACCTGTGGAATGTAAAATTTCAATCCTAGCAACTTTTGACTTTGACAGTAGCTTACAGCTCGGAACGACTAGGATGCTTTACACACAAAACAAGACCTCCCCTAGCATTTACTCACCCACTCCGACGTGTTGGAGCAAACCGTTCGGCCCCAAGACCTGTGGAATGCAAAATTTCAATCCTAGCAACTTTTGACTTTGTCGGTAGCTTACAGCTCGGAACAACTGGGATGCTTTGCACACAAAACAAGACCTCCCCTAGCATTTACTCACCACCCCGACGTGTTGGAGCAAACCGTTCAGCCCCATGAGCTATGGAATGAAAAATGTCGCACCTAGCACCTTTCCACTGCATCAAATTGAAGCATTTTGCGCCAATGCGTTTGATTTCAACACGGTCAAACGGAATGGAGTTAACCAAAAACGAGAGAGGTTATTGTGGAAGGATGCTACGTGCACCTGTAGGTCCAAACAGAACATTCCCAACTTTCACGAATTCTGAGAACTACCCGGTCAAAGTTTGGCAGTTTTTTGGTCTCAGGGATCTTAAGGGACTTTGCCGGTAGCCTCTTGCCCGGAATGACTAGGATGCTTGGAGCACGAAACAAGACCTCCCCTAGCATTTACCGGCCCACGCCGACACGTTGGCAGAGTCTGTTCGACCCCACGAGCTATGGAATAAAAAATGTCGCACCTAGCACCTTTCCACTACATCAAATTGAAGCATTTTACGCCAATGCGTTTAATTTCAACATGGTCAAACGGAATGGAGTTGACCAAAAATGAGAGAGGTTATTGTGGAAGGATGTCACGTGCACCTGTAGGTCCAAACAGAACATTCCCAACTTTCACGAATTCTGAGAACTGCCCGGTCAAAGTTTGGTAATTTTTTGGTCTCAGGGATCTTAAAGGACTTTGCTAGTAGCCTCTTGCCTGGAATGACTGGGACGCTTGGCGCACGAAATGAGACCTCCACTAGCATTTACCCACCCACCCCGACACGTTGGCGCAGTCCGTTCAACCACACGAGCTATGGAATGAAAAATGTCACACCTAGCACCTTTCCACTACATCAAATTGAAGCATTTTGCGCCAATGCGTTTGATTTCAACACGGTCAAACAGAATGGAATTGACCAAAAATGAGAGAGGTTATTGTGGAAGGATGTCACGTGCACCTGTAGGTCCAAACAGAACATTCCCAACTTTCACGAATTTTGAGAACTGCCCGCCAAAGTTTGGTAGTTTTTTGGTCTCAGGGATCTTAAAGGACTTTGCCGGTAGCCTCTTGCCCGGAATGACTAGGACGCTTGGCGCACAAAACGAGACCTCCACTAGCATTTACCCGCCCACCCCGACGCGTTGGCGCAGTCCGTTCGACCGCACGAGCTATGGAATGAAAAATGTCGCACCTAGCACCTTTCCACTGCATCAAATTGAAACATTTTGCGCCAATGCGTTTGATTTCACAACGGTCAAACAGAATGGAGTTGACCAAAAATGAGAGAGGTTATTGTGGAAGGATGCCACATGCACCTGTAGGTCCAAACAGAGCATTTCCAACTATCATGAATTCTGAGAACTGCCCGGTCAAAGTTTGGTAATTTTTTGGTCTTAGGGATCTTAAGGGACTTTGCCGGTAGCCTCTTGCTTGGAATGACTGGGACGCTTGGCACACGAAACAAGACCTTTAATAGCATTTACCCGCCCACCCCGATGCGTTGGCGCAGTCCGTTCGAGCCCATGAGCTATGGAATGAAAAATGTCCCACCTAGCACCTTTCCACTGCATCAAATTGAAGCATTTTGCGCCAATGCATTTGATTTCGGCACGGTCAAACGGAATGGAGTTGACCAAAAATGAGAGAGGTTATTGTGGAAGGATGTCACGTGCACCTGTAGGTCAAAATAGAGCATTCCCAACTGTCACGAATTTTGAGAACTACCCAGTCAAAGTTTGGCATTTTTTTGGTCTCAGGGACCTTAAGGGACTTTGCCAGTAGCCTCTTGCCCGGAATGACTGGGACGCTTGGTGCATGAAACGAGACCTCCCCTAGCATTTACCCCCCACCCCGACACATTGGTGCAGTCCGTTCGACCCCACGATGAGCAGAACAAAAAATATTGTTCCAGTTGACACATTCTCAATCATTGACATGGATGATATCTCAGTACTATTCCTTTAGGCACAATATGAGCTTCCAATGGAAGGCGCAATTGTGAGGTTAAGATGATGAAAATTGTGCCTCATTCACAGTCATGTTTTACTTGTCTTCAATGATGATTCCTTGATTCAACTTAATCCTTTGATAATACATTTTAACCTCCTTCTGAAAGCACACTTTCAAGGTTGCTTGAGCAAGAGCTAGCGCCTCAACATCAAGGCACACTTTTGGTGTTCTAGAAACATGAACTAGCACCTCAAATATTAAGGCACTCATTCTAGGTTGTTTATTCAATAATTGGCACTAGTCACATATGGTGTAGAGAGGTAGATGTGCACCCAAGTCATCATTTGATGCCTTCAATAACTATAAACTCCTTTGATGATACATTTTATCCTTCCTATTCACTATCTAGCCTTAGGCGCACATTTTAGGTTGATTAATCATAATCTAGTGCCCTAAGTACCAAGGCACACTTTTAGATTAGTTTGATAAAGGATTAGCGCCTTCATTTCTAGGCAGAAGTTTGGAGTTGAAATACATCAAAATAACAAGTTTCTTCATCACTTCAAACATATTTAACACTTTGAAGATCTCCAATGCATGATTGAATATCAAGAAACCAATGTATCATTTCATGAAGGTCTTAAGTGTTGTAAATATGCATCTTCTTATTTAATCATGTGTTGTAAATGAAGGAATGCAATGATTGCAATATGTGCACAAAATAGAATTTTTGATAAAGATTGAAAGGAAATGTTAAGAAAATGCAATTGGTGGGTGCAAATCCAAAGTGTGGAAGCATAGACAAGGCATGTGAATAGTTTGGCATGACACCTCAAAGAGATGCTATCTCATGGAATGCAATGATTGCAAGATATGCACAAAATGGATTTTTTGAAAAGGCTTTAGAAACTTTGAAGCAAATACAATTGGAACTTTTAAAACCAAATTCCATAACCTGTGCAAGCATTCTCCCTACTTGTGCCAAATTAGGATCTTATATATACATATATGCACATAATGTCATGAAAATAATGTATAGTGTATATATCAAGCCATATAGGCATGTACAAATAAAACCATATGGGTATATACAATGATATACATCGATAACATACAAAAGTATGTGTACAAAGCCAAATACACATATGTAACAAAATGTCCCAAAATCAAATCTCCTATGGATTGCTATCAAATAATCTATGGCTCTTGCTAGGCCATGAAGATGGTGAACCAGTCAATGACTCATCTTCCATCACTCATCGACTAGACCTCCTCGATAGAGATTTTTGAATTTCCACCTATTAATACAATCAAACAACGTGCACATTAATATAGAATTTAATATTCAAAATATATAGCATGACATAAGTAATCAATCACTTACCACCAATTGGTGATCCCTTTTGATCATTTGTTGTCTCTCTTCTTCTATAGAGCTGGATGGGTAGGGGAGGTGACGTCCTGTGAGAAGCATGAACAAGCAGATTTAAAAGTAAACATGAATATCATAAATATGTACATTAAATGCTACGCTTATTATAGGACTGTTCTAGTACTATTTTAGGACTGTTGTAGGACTGTTGTAGTTAAAACTATCCTAGTAGACACGTATAGGACTATTATAGGACTGTCATCTCATGGAATACAATGATGGCAAGATTACTATCAAGATTAGTATGAAGATTAATTATGACTGTTATAGGACTTTTATAAGAATGCAAAGTAAGGAAGCATAGGCAAGGCACATGAACTGTTTGGTGGAATACCTCAAAGAAATGAGAATTTTGTCAGATGTTGTAGTTGCAATTGCCATGTGACACATGTATGTAATATGTGAAAGCATAGACAAGGCACATGAACTATTTGGCAAAAGACATCAAATACATGTCACCTCATGGAATGCCTTATGTAGAAAAAGGTACAAATGTGCAGTATTAAGAAATACAAATGAGAACTAAAAATCATACCTCAAGTATAGTCAAAATAACCTACGATGCCATACAAAATAATTTACGATGCCATGCAAAATAATCTACGATGCCATCTAAAATAGCTTTATTCGCTGTCCTGTATAGTCAAAAGCATGCATTATAGTTATTAAAGTAACAAGATTTTTAATAAAACAATTCTAAAAAATAGAAAAAACAAGAACAAGTTAAGATAAAAAATGTCATACCTGTCCATCTGGAAGTTTAAATGCTAGTCAAACGTACCTGAGGGGTCATCTCTTACCTTCAAAGTATCCAATATTGCTTCATGATCAGCATTACTAATTGTCCATAGTTCTTTTGATTTTGGTCTTCCATGATGCTTTAGTAACTTGACATTTGTCGCTACAACTAGGTGAGAATACATCAATATGGTTTTATGCTTCTCAAAGTCTTCAAAGGCTGGGATGCCATTCTTTTTAACCATATATGTTCGTAACCAAGTCCCAGCAATAATAACTGATCCTGTAGGATATGTGAACCCATCATCATCTGTCATAGGTTGTGTTAGCTTTTGTTTTCTCTGTACACATCGTGCCAACCAATAGTCTGACCTCTCTTCATTTCCATGCAGTGCAACAACTACATAAACATGACCTGGCTGTACAAGGTCTGAAAGATGTTCATAGTCAAATGAGCTCTCCATGTCATTGATGGAAGATGATTGACCTTCATATAAAGGGACTAAATATTGTGGAATCCATGTATCTACCCACTCTCTTGACTCACAATTGTTCCAATTACATTTAATACAACTCTGACAAAAACAAGCTAATTATCGTGTTCAAATAGTCCATGTACTTGCATTTGAGCTTTGAAATGAATGCATCTTTGATGATTCACTGATTCTCTGACATTCCAATTTCTCTATCGCTATCCCATCATCAACCAACCAAAAGAACCTGCGCACTTCAGAATCAAGAGCCACTCCTTGTGACAATGCATAGTTACACCACTTAACAATGGAATCTGCATCACTGAATGTAGCACCACCTCTAATCTTTAGTTGTTCTTTAAAAAGAGCTCTCTTCACGCATGCACCTGCTCCATCATGTTCACCTTTTTCGTGCCCGGCTTCAAAAAAATTTCAAATATGAGGTATACGCTTCTCTACATGCATTTTGCTCAACCAATAGAAATTACGAGCATTCTTGAATGGACCAGTGCAATTATCTGACCAAATGAGATGTTGATCTATTCTAATATCTTTTTCTTGCAAGAACCCATAAAATTGTTGAAAACAATATTGCACAAACTCTGCTGAATGAGATCGATCATCACTCATGTAAAAATGGTATTCTCTGACAATCTTCCTGTTCTCTTCTGTACTCTCGGGGGCATGTCTGTATGTGATGTGAACAAAAATAGCAATCTGAATAGAATTGTAGTACTGGGATTGAACTTCATTTTGGGGTTGCAATGTATAGTTTTTGCAAAATCAACTACAGAGACAATAGTTCCAATCGGGAAAGAGTCTTTACACATCCTGAACTGTTGATCTAACCATCGAGACCTGTGGCTATGTCTGACATACTTGTAGAAAAGATTTTTCTTAAAATCATAAATAAAATCAGCAATACTTACCTCTCTTACAATCAACTCACATCTAGAACCTTCACCTCCACTTTTCAAATTGTATTTCACTATCTCATATCTCTTTTTCTCAACCATTCTCTTTCCAAAATCATGCTCATTGCCCTCATGAAAACATGATATAAACTTTGATAACCCACCACATTGTAAACACTTTTCATTTAAACAATCATTCTTGTGGAACATGCAACCATCATCTCTAATACATAGAAATAAATCCAATAAGTCCCTAGATGACTTTGGTAGTTGAATTGCACCACACTCATGTAACATTTCGTTAGTGTGCAAAGTAGAACGAATATTGCATAATAATTCAAGGTACATAGAAAATTCTACATGGTATTTGCAACAACATGTATTACAAACTTTAAGAGGAACATAATAAAATGGCTTAAGAGATTCAAATGCTCTTTGTGAGATTGTCATACCTGGGTGAGTTTCACAATATTGTTTGTACAATGTTGTTTGGCTACATTCCAAGTAATGTTTAGGATGTGGTGTGCGGTCTTTATCACCAATTCTTAACTTTACAACATCTTTTGCATTCGGTGATACCCTAGAGTTAGTGTGCCAAAATCGTTCAATTTCTTTCTTTGTGCTATCAATTAGCTTCTTGTCAACTCATGGAAGCCTACCATTGAAAGCCCAAGTATCATTGGCAACAGGACTATCTAGCCTTGATCTTAATGCTAGTGCTTTTGACAATGTTTTACGATTCAATCTTAAGTCAACACAAGTTTGCCTCATTAATCGAGCATTTCTTAATTGTTTGCTTACTATTGAGGTTGTTATTACTCTACGAGCAGCTCTTTTATCTTTCTCCTGGCTAGTCTTTCCAATAGAATTGAGTGCATTGAAAAGGCTTCTTACAATAATTTTATTCCGATCGGACACTTTGTTTAACCGAATCTTTAATTTCTTTAGTAAAGGTCTCATTTTGTACATCTTTAATAATTGCATAAAAAGTTGGCATTGTTCGGTTAATGTTTTCTTCTCAAAGTATTCATTGAAGAGTTTTGTAGCCCACAACCGAACCGTTCGTGATGACCTCTTGCCTTCAAGTTTTTCCATTATGTTCTCATCAATTTCAAGTAACCATTTTTGGGTTTTTGGGTGTTTTCCAATTTCATCACGGTTATTCTCTTCTTGACAAATGTCCTCTCTTCTTATGAAATTTGGAGATACATTGATTGTTCTTGTTTCATCCATTTTTCAACCTCATCAATTTTATCAACAAATGGATTATGGAGTGCAATTTCAATATCATGATGTTCATATCCACTTTCTTCAAGTGCACGTCTTCATTTTTCTTCTTCTTCTTTGTCCATGGTATTGCTATTATGAATAGGTGTTTCATAACATTTTTCAATATTTTCATTTGCAATATCATGGTGAATTTCATTCTTATCTAACATTTCATTATAATCAAAATTAACATCTTCAATTTGCATGTCATTAGATGGTAAAGAAGAAGATTCACCTTGATGAGCATCCGCCAAACCCACCCTTCCAATCCTCTTCCTTTCCCTATCTTTTTTCCTAATTGCTTCAATTTCCTCCAATGTAACTTTCCTCCTCCTTTTTGCTTTACGACGACTATTACTCCCCATTAGGGGAACAAAAATATCACCCTTATGATTGTAACAAGAAAATTGTGTCTCCAAAAGTGCATAAAAATATTCCTTTCACTGTCATAGCCAGAAATCACGAGTATTTCGATAGCAGAGGGTCTTTGGTTGCGGAAGTCGGGCCCAAAAATATTCCTTTTGTCTTTTTTTTGCTTTTCCAAAATGGATATCCGTTTTGGAAAACCCAGTTCTTTGCAACGGACACTTGCAACATCCATATGCCTACTACAAAATAGATATCCGGTTTATTATGTACATTTGGATTCTATACTAGGGATTCATTGTATTATTCAATAAACTTGTGAATTACCATCTAATTTCAATGTTTACACACTAATCCACCTAGGTATCAACTTAATAAAGCTCTGGATATAAGCCATTATTTGATTTTAGGCTATCATCAAATGAGGAGCTTCTAAAGGCAAAAATGTTGTCACAAAAGAAGACTCAATGTTATTCGTAAAGACATTAGATTGTTAAAATACAAATTCGAGGTTAGATATTCCTTGGGCTATTTTAGTATAGAGAAGCAAAATTGCAATATATGGCTATCCTAGGAATTAGAATGGTTGATCATAGGATATTCAAGGCATTTTGATATTAATGGATGGATTGATGGATGTTTAGGGAGTTTAAGTTTAAATGTAATGTATGAGAATTCTTATTTATGAAGGATCTAATATGTCTTATGTCTTATTTGCAGGCCATTCAATAAAGAAATGAAAAGATACCAAGGACTATCATAACACCTATTATAATTAGGTGCATCAAAGGATTGTCATCCAGGACCTTACCAATATGGGAAGTTATCAAAACCATGTCATGTTTAAAATTAAAGACTTTATCACCTCTTTGTCCCTATAGGCCTATTAGAACAATAGGTCACATTTTATTCATATACCGGGGTTGAGAATAAACACTAAGCATTTGTAGTTATGGCAAGTGTAAATGGAAATAGATCACAACTTTAGACAATCTATCCTCTCCTAGTTTGCATTGACTGAGTGGAAATTATAAATTCCCTATTAATGTCCTTTATATACTGAAGGTATGGGTGAGAAAGGTAAACTTTGTATGTTGTAGACAAGTGATGCAGAGCAACACAGCAAAAGCTCACAAACAAGGTGTAAAATACCCATTAACCCACCAATTGCTCAAATAGCTTTTAAAATATCCTTCCCAAGGTCCAAACGAGACCGAAATACACTCTTTCTTTACTATCGGCAAGACATTTCTAATGTCTCATCGAACTATGCTTCATATGTTCTTCCTTTCTCTATTGTCAGCCAGACTTATCATTATTGGTAACCTTCAAATTTGTTAGCCCGATGTGGGACCTCTCGCCGATGTGTAGAATCCATCGCTCAGGCTTATGCTGTCGGTGTGACTCCTCCGTTGTTCTCTGATATGTATAAGAGGACGGATCAAAGTAATTAGCATGCTCCCTTCAAAGTAAAGACATGATAATAGAGCACTTGTGAGATGGTTATTGTAAAGGGACAAATCAATTAGAGACATGCAGTTTCCTAGAGAATTTGGAATGCTTCCGCTCAGGCGATTGTAGGACAAACAAAGATGTTCTAACTTCCCCAGACCACCAAATTCTGCAAGTATACTCCCCTTCAAGTTGTTGTGTGAAACTCTGTTCCAGTGAAGTTGTGAGTAATTGGCAAGAGATTTGGGAATAGAACCCTCTAGTCCATTTCTTCTTAAGTCAAGTATCTTTAATGCTTTCAACTACTCAAACCAAGGTGGAATCCTTCCCTTGAAAGAACTAAAAGAGAGATTTAAAGTGCATAACAAGGAGAGACCTCCTTCGGATGTAAAAATGGTACCTTTTAATTCCAATTGAGGGAGAATTATGGCCACCACTCTATTGGTATGTTTCTTGTACCAAACACTAGTCCAGAAGCACACATTTTCTAAATTGGTAGAAGTCTAGTTGGAGAAATGTGGTCTCCTCGACTACTATTATTGTAGGATATACATAAATGGGTTTCTTGAAAAGGCTTTAGAAATTTTCAAGCAAATGCAATTGGCAAGTGTAAAGCTAGATTCTGCAATCTTTGTCAACATCCTCTCTACCTCTACCAAAATGGGAGCTTTGGAATAGGGTATGGACATTCATCAAAGCATAATGGAAGTGGGATTTTTGTAGATATTCTAGTTGGAAATGCTCTGGTAGACATGTACGAAAAGTGTGGAAGCATAGACAAGACACATGAACTGTTTGAAAACATGCCTCAAAGAAATGTGGTCTCATGGAATAAGATGATTGCAGGATATATACACACTTACTCTGATGTGAGATTCACCACCCTTGTCTATCGGTAAGACCATTACCCTCGGTGAGACTTTTTACTTGCATTCTGACGTTATAACTCTCCCTGATGTGTTTACCGTCCATTAGTCATCGGTAAGACTTCTACATCAGTCAAACATTCTCTTCGATTTCTGATATCGTATCTCACACCGAAAGAATAAACACCGAACTACACCATCGGCCAGACCGCCTCTATTGGTGACACTTTTCTTCTCACCTCTGAGAGTCCATCTCTTTCCGATGTTCCTTCTATCAGTGTGACTCCCTCTCATCGGTGTAGTTCTCAACTGTTCTTCTGATGTGCCGATAAATAACCCATCGGTGACACTTAATGATTGTCACCCCGATATGACTTGATCTATGAGATCAATGTTGTCGACTCAATGGAACTTTGTCTCTCCGATAACTATTGTCAGTCCGATGTCTTCGATTTAGCCTATACATAACATGACTTGTTATCACTGGTCAACTAACGTATCTTTTCCCAATTTTCCCGATATGGCCGGTCAACCTTTGTATCCTTTGACATGTACATTCACCATTTACAACCATGATAAACGATAGCAGGATATACACAAAATGTCCACGCATACATAAACAATATACCCATGGATTGTATCTTCGGTGAAACAATACCAATGGTACAAAATATGTTGCTTCTCTTCATCCAAAACCAATGGCACAAAATTTTTCATAGATCAACAAAACGGATATCCGTTCTGAAAACAGATATCCGTTTCTAGAACGGATATCCGTTTCCAGAATGGATATCCATTTCTAGTTGCTTTTACCGAAGCAAAACGGATATCTATCTTGCTTTGGTACAAAGCAAGTCGGATATCTGTTTTGATTGTTGACTTTTTATGGATTGTAATGTGTTTTAATGTTTTAGTCTCTTCTTCGAACTTCACCCTTCGTGCTGACGACTTTTTTTTATGCAAAATTGATAAAATGAAAAGGGTTTATAGAAAAAATTGTTAGCTTTCTAAAAATATAAGATTTATTTGGTTATCATTTTATTAAATAATTATTAATAATTTTCAATATACCGTGTCTCTGAAATCCTGATGGACACACTGATTGAAAAACATCCATAACTTTCAAACCATTTCACCTTTTTGAGATCCGAAACCTGTGTCACACTCTATGCTTTTCTGGCTTTAGGTTAAAAAAAAATTGAATTTTGATTTTTTTTATCGAGTTAGGTTGGCTGGAAAATTACTTTTTATTTTTAAAAAAAAGTCACAGTAAAAAAATCATAACTAATTATTTTATTAGAAAAAAATTTCAAATAAATATGCATCACATCCGGACATGAATCCTCTACTTATTTTGAAAGTTTAAAAAATATATATATATTTTTACTCATAATTAGGTTGGCTGGACAGACACCCACTTTTTATTTTTTTCTGAAAAATTTAAAAGCTGTTCATTGAAATATTCAAATTTCACTAAGTAAATTTAGTTTAAAAAAATAAAAATAGTAGCCTATAAACTAGATTCAATTCTCTACAAATTTCATTCTTACATCTTTTTCAAATTGTATAGATAATCCATTCAAAATTTCACATGAACTTGATAAAGTCTGATTTTTTGTATTTTCATTGCCACTTAGAGGTATAGTTTGGCCCATCATGATCCTAAACCCTAACCCCTAAATTATAATGCCCCTAAACCCTAACCCTTAACCCCTAAACCTAAGAAACCCTAAACGCCAAACCCCTAAACCCTAAACCCAAGTAACCATAAACCACTATCTCCCTATCTCTCCCCTATCTCTCCCCTATCTCCCTATCACCTTTGTCCCTCTACCTCTCAATCTCTCTCGCTATGTCTCTTGCCATGTCCCTCACTCTTTATCTCCCTATCTCTCCCCTCAGACTCCTCTATATCTCCCTATTGGTCCTTTATTTCTCTCTAAACCCTAAACCCTAAACCTCTAAACCTTAACCCCTAACCCCAAAACCCAAAACCCTAAATAATGCCCCTAAACCCAAGCAACCCTAAACCTCTATCTCCCTATCTCTATCATCCCTCTACCTCTCTCTCTCTCTCTATGTCTTTGGACATGTCTCTCACTCTCTATCTCCCTATCTCTCCCCTCTATCTCCTCTATCTCTCCCAAACTCTATCAGTCCCCTCTCTCTATCTCTCTTTAAACTATAAACCCTAAACCCCTAAACCCGAGCAACCCTAAACCTCTAAACCCTAAATAATTCCCCTAACCAACCTCTAAACCACTTCTCTATATAGGTGCAACTAATACCACTTTTTCATTGTTTTCCACATTTAATTATATTCTTTTCCATTTTCCAAGTCCTACATGTGTCCAAGTTGTATTGTTTGTCAAGTTTTTAGTCTAATTGTTAGTCCTAGTGCTCATGGTTATTAAAATGTTAGTATGGTTAGATTTATCCTTCAGTAACATTAATTTACACATTGTTGCACAAACAACCACACTGAAACATAACCTTACCTAATTAAGGTTAACCTTTAAGGTTCTTTCATAAATGACGAGCTTAACAGATCCAACTAGTTCAATGTTCTTATAGTCCATGCTTACCCTTCCAAGAGAGTCCATGCCATGTTAACTTTGCATTATGTCCTAACATATCACATGAAGGACATCATCATCACAAGGAATAACAATGTCATGAAGGATTAACGAAGGTGTAGCTTCACCACATAAAGTATCATTCATAATTTTATCACTAGAGGGTAAGGGTATATCATGTGTATCCTTCTCAAACCATGTATCATGAATCAAATCATATGAAGGATTGGGTAAAGCAATTTAGGGCATGAAATCCAAAACACCCTGAAACACATCCCCTACTGCCCCACCATTCCTATCCCCGAAATATTGGAACATAGCCTAAAAGTGATTATTTCACATGATGAACAAAACTGAATATTTTATTATTGATTATTTGAGTAATTCATTAGTGATGATTCTTAGTGTTTAACAAATCCTTATTGATCAATATGTAAAGAAGCTACCAATGTTAATTTGCCCTCCTCCTTCACTAGAAACAGTCTTTAAGGAGGTTCATATATTGATGGGAGATCCAAGATTTAAGAGGTATATTTTCAAAAAGAGTAAAAAGCCTTTTTCCCAAATTTTTTTAGAAAATGGATATTCGTTTTGGTTTGGTATCTAAACCAAAACAGATATCCGTTTCAAAGTCAAAATTTGCCAAGTCATGAATTTGGCTAAGTAAAAACGTGATTTTTTTCCTATTGCCACTGTTTGGCCCACAATGATCCTGCACATACCCATGTGCTCATAAGCATATGATTTTGACTATCTTATTCAAAACAACAAACATACTCTTTGCATCCACATATGGTATAATAAAAATAAATTAAGAAATATTTTCAATTGAGCAACTCATAAAGAATATGGATCAGCATACTCATTTGAATATTTTCAATTGAGAAACTCATAAAGAATATGAATATTTTCTGTTCAACATGATGATTCATTTTTATTATAAATACATCTTTTATTTTTTAGTTCCAGAATGAGGTTTAGGTGATACTTGAATAGCAATAGCTGGCTTATTGGATCAACAAACATCCTATGTAATACAATTGGACTTTAAATATTTGAAGAAACCATCTACAAATATCCATTGAAACGTGGATTTATAATGCGAATATGGATGCCATCAATAAAAAAGATTTGTATTAACCAAATATCTATATAGGCATACATCAATATCTGTCGATATAAGTGTAACATATATACAAAATAGCCATATAGGCATACAATGTCTCCTATATGCAATACAAAATATATATCCACAAATGCCATATAGCCATACAACAAAGGACCCTAGTAAGCATACATTCCCCTCTTTTCGATGAAGGGAATAGATCACAAGCAACCTTTGATCTTCTGGAGGATGGAGATGTGTATGAGGGCGGTCTACTACGAACCTGAGGGCTACTCCTATTTAGTACTTCGTGGATTTGTAGTTGTTACAATAAAAAGTATAGACATTAATATATAGAAATTACATGTTATAAAAAATGAAACATTTAACAAAATAATCACTTACCGCTACATATAATCTGCCTCCTCATTTGCCTTAGTAGCAGGATTAGGTTGTGGTGATGTCATGTCCTATAGAAACCATCCAGATAGAAATTAAATTTCAAATCAATAATCATTTGATTTTTTCAAAATAAACAACTATAACAATGAATGTAAATTGAAATTTACTAATCTGCCTCATACCCCCGTCAATGGCATGGAGCTATGAATTACCGTGGACACACCATGCTCCATTGCCCTATGAACTTCGAGAGGTGTCTCCGTAGCTTGCATCATCTGAAAATAAAACAACATTATTCAATTATGAAACTAGAATAGTGATGCAAGTCATGGTTTGTAACATACACACACATTCACCTAAACATGGAAGTACACACAATAAAGCACACTATGATATTCATTATCAACAATGCATCACTATGATACAACTAGACTCATAATACACATAATCACAGTGAAGATTTTGCTCTCTTGGTGATATACTATAGCTCTTTCTTATAGATGTAGGGATGGAAGAAATTAAGCCAATAGGATAGACATAAGTTTGTAGGGGAAAGGTCAGCGTAGATTTGAAGATTTTGGTTAGGGTGACTTGTTGCCCCCATAATTAATACCTAAAACCTAGATGATGTTCGAGTCAATCATATGCTATATAATATGTCATAGGTTGATCCCCCTCTCTGGTGTCATGTCTTGCGGTCTAATTGGTGGTAATTGGATGAGATTATTAGAGAGAATTTGTGAAAGAATAGTGTGGAGGGGATCAACAAGCTTTGGTAGACATGTATGGAAAATGTGGTAGCATAGACAAGGCAGTGAGCTATTTGAAAAGATGCCTCAAAGAAAAATGGTATCATGGTGATGTCCTTGTCTATGCATCTTCTTCACATGACATTCCATGAGAGCACATTTCTTTGAGGCATTTTTTCAAATTTAACTATATTGTAATTGAAATTTTGTCATCTATCAACATCTAGCTATTAGTTATGCAATGTCTAATAATGCTTTGAGTTTGAAAGATATACAATGCAATGTAATCAACGATATGAATATAAAATACAAAAATCTAATAAGTACAATTCATTAGTTAAACTATTTATTTTATTACCTCAGTGAAGCTTTGAACTACACCACCATTGGCAGGTGTTGCCATGAAATCTCCAAGATTAACCTATTCAACATCCAAAATCAGATATTAGAATACCATTCATATAACAATGCTATTCACATGTTATATTTTTAATTGTTTACTAGTTACATACCCCGGCAGTAGATGTCGTAGTGTAAAATGCAGGTGGAGTATTGCTAAGAACTGCATCAATGCTATGACCCTAAAATTTTATCAAAATCATCAAACTAAATTAGTTAATCTTGCATTTCAAAAATGAAATTTAATAAATTAAATTCAATGAACTTGCTAATATTTACCTGAGTATCAAGGCTGAAAGTCTCTCTCAGGAGGGTATCTGTCATCACCATCTTCTCAGCTGCAGATGTAGCCTGTGCACTTGTGTCCTGACTATCCATGGGGTCATAACCATAGGTTGACCTGCAAGTCTGACAAGTATGGGGTGGAACCCTACTCCTCGCACTATCTCCCAACCCACGTTGTGCTGCAGGACTAGCATGCTCTATGATGCTCTGGGTCAAGGCACTAATGGACTGAAGTGTCTCGACCTCAACACTCTCCTTCACAATGGAAGGGATAGACACATGCTCATGGGCTGGTCTGCTGATTACTCATCTCACTAGCCATTGTGGGTCAACATGTGCCCCTAGTCTATCTTGTGCTGACCCCCCGCCTCTACCCTGAAACACCCGCATATCAAAATAGTTTGGCACTTTATTGAGGACAAACTCAGAGTAGAGTTTCCTCAAAAAGTATTGCGGGACCTCATTATTGTTGCATGGAGGATGGTCAAAAACTATCCACCACCTCTGCCCAAAATTGTCCCTTATCACTTGGTTGTTGCACCAATGGATAGGGAACCTCTTGCATGTAATGGGTGGAGGTTGATTTGTTTGTGGGTTTGTGAAAATGGAACACAAGTCCAATTTTGTAATTTGTAACTTTTTTACTTTTTCATATGATAGCTTGTCTGCATAATACTCTCTAAACTCTCTCCTCTTATCTGACCAACTAGATATTGCTTTCTAATTGAATCTACATTTGATAACATAGATTCAAGAGATTAAGCAAGTGTGGATCTATGCAAGGTTGAAGTTGAAGGATCTTTCAACCTTGCAATTATGTCTTCAATTTCCTTTTTATTATTTTCAATTTGCCCCATTAGATTTTCTTATGTTCTAGGGGCATGTCGAGGAATGGATGGAGGAGTTTGTTGTTCAGGTTGTTCTTCAGCAGGTATTTCTTGTTCAGGATTTTGTAGATTTTGAGGAGGAGGAGGTGCATTAACATTTCCTGGCAATTAAGGAAATTTATATCAAAAATCAACTCAAACCTACCTATTTAGAAACAAATTCAGACAAAAAAATAAATAAAACTCATTCCTTTGGGTTGCTCGATGTCGTGGCAGCATTTTGGCGATGAATCAACAAGATTTTGGTGAAGAATTGCGTCTTCAAAAATACAAGTGTGCTTCTTAGGGTTTGCAGGCCACGGGTGTAGAGAGAATAAAAGAAATGAATGAGTAGAAATGCTCTTTTTTATATATATAATTAAATAGAACGCACTCTCATTATAATGCGAGCGCATTATGGTTTGGTTTTGCCGAGCCTTAGGCTCGTCATTACCAAACCATAACGTGAGCACGTTATGGTTTGGTTTTGCTGAGCCTTAGGCTCGTGATTACCAAACCATAATGCCAGCACGTTATAATGTGCTCATTATGTTTAAATTTTTTTTGAAAAAATGTTGGCCACTTTTTGGCCCCCCAACTTTTTGCACTTACCCCCAAAACTATTAAATATTTATCCTATGTCTCTCACACATAAAATATCAAACCAACATGTTACATATAACTTTACAAGTGGACCCAAATAAATATTTAAAATGGCTAAACACATCACTAAAGACATACAACAAATAAATATTTATTTTACATAATTAAAAATTTTCTTTATTGTGCAAGGTGTTCAACACAACACCTTTTCCTTATAGTTTTATGGTATTGGGGCATAAAATTAGAGGGACTTTTCAACTTCTATAAATTGTGATCATTTTTAAGGGTTTAAGTATTGCTATAAAAGATCCAAGACTAGTTTTTGTTCCATACCAAGCAACAAAATTTGAAATACTTTTCACTTTCTTGTGTTGTAATACTATTGTACAAATTATATATATTGTTGTAAGGTTAAAAGATTCATTTCTTATATAATTGGACAAGGATTGGGATGTAATTGTATTCTTCTAGAAGTTATAATATTGGGTTTGTTAAAGTGGGTGTTGTTGAACATCTTCAAAAGACTTAAGTTGTTCAAAATAATGGGTTATAAAGTTTTGATTTTTAGTTTATGTGTTGGTGAGAGGTACAAAATCTTGTAAATTTTATTAAAACTCACATGTAGACATAATTCATAAAATTAGTTTCCAAAACAAGTTGATCTATAACTGTTTGAAATTCTAAAGTATAAAGAATTCATAGAAATTCATTTGTAAACTAAAATTGAAGGAAGTTAGATCAGACTTTAGGTTAGGCACAAGCGATCAAAACTTTGTAGGTCTTCAAATCTAATTTGAAACTTTAAGTTATCCACTGGAGCCCCTTGAATGAGACTATCAATTAGCTCACCTACTGAGGTATCTTAGTCATTGTTGCTCATAGAAACTAAAAAAAAATTCTTGGAGTAAGTAACCTTTCAAGTTGGGGAACTAAAGTTATTCCAACATGTTGGTGTGCTAAAACATGTACATCAACACATATCAACACTTGTGGCACACTCTTGTGCTAAGTTTGGTTCATGTCTTGATCTCTATCCACCTTCATTTATTCATATACACACATTTCAATGTATTCGTCATTATTATCCATTTATTGTACCTATATTCACACCTCCATCAATGCAATCACTCCTCACCTCTAGATTTGCATTTTCATGTGTAGGTTCAATCCAACACTACTCGAGATCAATTTGATGTGATCATGATTAAACCTCAAATTTTAAATTCAAATTCCAAGACTTCTACGCTTTTCTACTAGATGTTATGAGCCACTTGGTACATGATTTTGTGAATTATTTATATGCTTTGGTATTTAATGGCATTCAATTTGCAATTAACTCATATGTTTGATCAAGGAGAAATCTTTTAGGGTGCACTTAAATTTTATAAGCCACAAGAAACTTCATCTACATATAGGCCATTTGCATGCTGGTGAATGTTGTGTTTAATTATTTGCTTAAAGTCATAAAGTTGATCCATCTACAAGGTTGATATATGGGAACTTAACCTTAGTGATCTCACAATCTCACCAAAAGTGTTTGTAAGCACCAGTTCATCCTTACCAACAAATTCAAACATAAGAAAGGTGAAGGCAAATAGGTCTCTATATAATCATTCTATTAGTTCATTCTCATGTAACCAACTTCATTCCTACGCATCAGATTAAGCTTTTCACACTTGGGTTGAACCCAAGGAACTCATATCTAAACTAGGACTCGGATCTAACCTATAAAATTTTTTGACACTATGTAGAATTTGAGGCATCTTTCAAATTAAGAACATTAATTTATTTATTATAGAAAATAATTCTAACATGACATCAACAATATTTCTTCATTATTATTTCTAGAACTATGTTTATCTTTCCCTCATATTAAAGTTTTAAAAAATAGCCTTTCAATTCATCCAACTACTCGAGATTAAATCTAAATTAACTGTGTTAATTGTATGAATTAATTTAAATCTAGCTTAGATTTAGGTGAAATAAATGTTATTTCTTACAATAACAATCATTTTGCACAGTAATTAAATTACTGATGTACTAGCTTTTTAAGCTTTTCTAAGCTCCGCACAAGAAATGACAGTAGCAGTCTAAAACAAAATTCTTTTTATTTGAATTGATAAAATGCATTACAAGTAATAAAGATGAGCAGTCAAAGACTACAAAAGAACTCAATAAACATGCCTAAAAGTGAAGCATTTTATACATACAAGGAACAACAATAACAAAGACACAAAACTCTAAAAAGCATTCCCAGAGGACTGTTAAAAACATCCGGATATATACATAAAGGAACAATAATAACGAAGACACAAAACACTACAAATCAATCCTAGAGGACTATTAAAAACATCCAGAATAAACCTTAAAACAGCTCCAATATCTATGGTAGCAAACCATATATTCCCAGAAATTTATGACACAAAGATATGATTTAAACTACTACAAGATTTAACCTTAGCATGTTGTTCTGCTGACCAATTGTAAACATCATCTAAAGTGAAACCTTCTCTTAACATAAAGATTTGTATTTGAGTCTACTTTGGCCACTAGTACCATGGAGTCATCATGGCAGTAAAAATGAACTGAGAACCTGAGCATATAATAGACCTCTAAATATTTTCAAAATCCTCTTAACAAAAATTGTCCATGCTTTCATTGCCCCAAAAGAAAGTAATGATGAAGCCTGAAGAACTAGATTAGATTCTGATTTTGAAAAGGCATTGAAGTTGTTTTGAACATAACATATCACCTTCATGAAGTTGGAGAATTTGAAGTTTGATATTATCTAGATGCACACTAATCTAAACATGTTTTTTAGAGAGCCCCTGCAACTAAGAAAAAAGAGAAACAAATTAAAACAAGATGTTAGAGTAAAACTTTAGCATATATCTATATATATTTGTAACAAAAAAAAAAATGAAAACTGTTTAGTATGCCTCACTATCGAAATTTTGGAGGCAGGAATTTAGGTGGTGGAAAGATTTTTTCAAAGTCAGATTTTCCCTCATTTGCCTCTGGAGCAAATTTCATTCCAATTGGCAGAGCCGGGCAGAATAGAAGAGTAGATGCACTCAATCAACACCATTAGCTTGATTCCAGGTCAAAGGGGATATGCGCGGAGAGGAAGGAAGAGCTTTGGAGGGAAAGGAAGAATAGGGCAAATGGCAGACAAAGGTGGTGATCTTCGATCCAAAACAAGGGCAAGTGCAGAAAAATGATCATGATACCCCCAAGGATTTTGGAAACTAAGACTAAATGGCTATTGGAGAGGGCTTTCTTTGCCAAATGGAATCGTTGGGGTCTAGGATGGAAGAGCTTGAATGAATGGTAGCGGCGATCTTTTGTTTCAAAGGTAACCCTATCCCCCCTTCCGAATGATTTCATGTTGGTAATCTGTAGTACTGTAGAAGTTAAAAGATTAATCATGGGGGGTGTCCATTCTTTTGCGAGGGCCATGGATTTTATTTTATTGAATGGGAATCCAATTTTGATCCATTTAAGCATCACATCAAAATAATCCTAGTTTGGTTCAGGCTCCCCAATCTTCCCTCAGAATATTGGAATTTGGAATCTTTAAGGGAGATAGGGAATGGGATTGTGCATTTCCTTGGGGTTGAGGAATCAGTGGGTAAAAGTGAGTTTGAGTCAGGTATAAGAATTTGTGTGGAAATTGATCCAAAAGGGGAGAAGTGGGAGGAGTTGGAGCTTATGTTGGAGTATGGTAGGTGGATCCAAAGGATAGAGGTGGATCAGTGGTCCAGGGAGATTAGGGTTTTCAAAGGATCAGATGATGGTTTCACGCATCCTCATGAGGGGGGCAAGTTATTTAGAGTAAGAGAGGAAGTTGTTGGTGTGGGATTAAGGGGTATTAGTCTGGAGGTGGTTAAGGAAAATAATGTGTTGTTGGAGGAGCCGACTAAGGAGGTAGATTCAGGTCAAGGAAGGGCCTCCCCAGTAATAGTCGACAATGTGGTCTCCCCTTCAAAGATGAAGATGAGATCTTTAGATTCTCAACAAGTCATGATCCCCAACAGTAGAAGGTGGGGGAGAAAGAAAAGGAATCCTTGGAGGGAGTTGAGGGGGCATCTGTAGGAAATGATGGATCCAAAGGTAATGGGGATCTAGGGATGGAAGGGGATTATGACTTTGTCTTAGAATAATTCCTTGAAATGTTGGGCATGGCATCTAAACAAAGTCCAGCTTTGTAGGAGTTACTATTCACACCTATAAAGAACTTGCCTTTGGAGATGCCACCTTTGGAGGATACACTAGAGGAAGGGGAGTTGTAGGATGAAGAAAGGGAAATTTTGTTTGGTAAGAATGCAGATTTTGAGGTAGAAATGGACCTTCCAGAGTAGCATGTTAAGTTGGGAATCAACCAAATTCTGTCAATAAAAGTGAATCCAGATTGTGGTAAAACCAAGAGTAAGGGTAGAAAGAGTCACCAGGAGAAGAGAGGTGAGGATGAGGAGGTTGAGGGCCAAGCAAAGATAACTAGATTGCTAAGGTCAAGGAAGGGGACATCCCTTCCCTTAGGGCCATGAAGGTCCTATCCTGGAATGTTAGAGGCCTAAACACCCCTAACAAGCAGCGCTTGGTCAAGCGCAGACTAGAGCTTTCAAGGGTAGATATTGCCTTACTACATGAGTTTGAGTTAGGTATAAGAATTTGTGTGGAAATTGATCCAGAAGGGGAGAAGTGGGAGGAGCTGGAGCTTATGTTGGAATATGGTAGGTGGATCCAAAGGATAGAGGTGGATTAGCATTCTTGGGAGATTAGGGTTTTTAGGAGATCAGATGATGGTTTCGTGCATCCTCATGAGGGGGGAAGTTATTTAGAGTAAGAGAGGAAGTTGTTGGTGTAGGATTAGGGAGGATCAGTCTAGAGGTGGTTAAGGAAAATAGTGTATTGTTGGAGGAGCTGACTAAGGAGGTAGATTCGAGTCAAGGAAGGGCCTCCCCAACAATAGTCGACAATGTGGTCTCCCCTTCAAAGACAAAGATAAGATCTTTAGATTCTCAACAAGTCATGGAACCCCAACAGTAGAAGGTGGGGGAGAAAGAAAAGGAATCCTTAGAGGGAGTTGAGGGGGCATTTGTAGGAAATGATGGATTCAGAGGTAATGGGGATCTAGGGATAGAAGGGGATTGAGACTTTATCTTAGAAGAATTCCTTGAAATGTTGGGCATGGCATCTGAACAAAGTCCAGCTTTGTAGGAGTTACTATTCACACCTATAAAGAACTTGTCTTTAGAGATGCCACATTTTGAGGATGCACTAGAGGAGGGGGAGTTGTGGGATGAAGGAAGGGAAATGTTGTTTGGCAAGAATGTAGATTTTGAGGTGGAAATGGACCTTATGGAGTAGCAAGTTAAGTTGGGAATCAACCAACTTCTAGCAATAAAACTAAATCCAGATTGTGATAAAACCAAGAGCAGAGGTAGAAAGAGTCACCAGGAGAAGAGAAGTGAGGATGGGGAGGTTGAGGGCCAAGCAAATATAACTAGATTGCTGAGATCGGGGAAGGGGACATCCCTTCCCTCAGGGCCATGAAGGTCCTATCCTGGAATGTTATGGGCCTAAACACCCCTAACAAGCAGTGCTTGGTCAAGCGCAAACTAGAGATTTCAAGGGCAGATATTTCCTTACTACATGAGTCTAAATTGACCAGTGAAGAATTGGAGGTGTTAAAAAATAAACTAAAAATTTGATAGATGGAAGATGTGCAGTCGGTGGGAGTGTTAGGAGGCTTCGCAACACTGTGGAAACCTCAGTCTTTGCAGTTAGAAAGATTGTTAGAGGGCCAGAATTGGTTGAGTAGTAGGATTAGGAGCATGAACTCCAATTTGTAGTTTATGTTAGTGAATGTTTATGGACCAAATTTATGCGTTAAGAAAAAGGACCTTTGGAGAGAGTTGGAATTGTTGATTGCTACTTACTCGGATGAACACTTCATCTTTGGAGAAGATTTTAATGCAATTCTCAAGTTATAGGATAAGAGGAAAGGGTTGTAGAGGTCCAATCATTCTCAAAAGGACTTTAGTGAGTGAGTGGAGAGAAATCAGTTGCTGGAAAATAGGATGAGCAATGAGGAATTTACTTGGTCTAATAGAAGATGGGGAGGTGGACTCATTTCAGAGAATTTGGATAGGTTTTTCAGTTGTTGAAATTTTGCTCTCTTTCCATTTGGATTGGATGGAATGATTCAAACTTGATCAGGTTCAGACCACTTTCCCATTCAGCTGAATATAGTGGGAGAAAAAAATTTGATAAGAAACCCATTTAAGTTTGAAAAAATGTGGATGAAGGACCCCTCATTTTTCAATTTGATAGATAATTGGTGGACAGAGGAGCAACCACCTAGTTCAAAACTCTTTTGTTTGGTCACAAAGTTGAAATCAATCAAACTTAAGATGAAAGAGTGGAACATCAAGCATTTCAAAAAGATTTTTGAAGAAAAAGATGAATATAGAAGAGGATCTCTATATCTTGAATGAGGAAGTGCTGGCTCAGGGCATGGACCAGACTAGGTTCCTTAGGGAGAAAGAGCTACTAAAGGAGTATGAGGAGATTCTTTCGAAGGAGGAAGTTATTTGGAGACAGAAATCTAGGGAGGTTTGAATAAATGAGGGAGATAAGAACACAAAATATTTTCATAATGTAACACAATAGCATAGACATATGAACAAGATCTCCAAGATCAGACTGGGGGATGGCTCCTACAGTGAAGAACCAGAGGTTATAGCCAAAGTGATGGTGGCGTTCTTCTTTGAGCTCTTGAATAACTTGGAGGGATTATATATGATGGCATAGAATTTCCTTACGTAGAACATTCCAAGAATGGTGAAGGAAGAACACAACATCTTTCTCAACAAAGGACTTACCATGGAAGAAATTGAGGTGGATCTTAAGCAGCTACACCCAGATAAGGCTCCGGGTTTGGATGGGTTCCCAACGGGATTTTTTCAAAGTGGCTAGTCTATAGTAGGAAGGGAGTTGATAGAAGTGGTAGAAGCAGCCTGGAATGCAGGAAGGTTTCTGAGGGAGGTTAATAACACATTTATTGTGTTGATCCCAAAAAAAGAAGGGGCAACAGCATTGGAAGACTTCCATCCCATCTCTCTTTGAAACACTATTTATAAAATAATGGCAAAGGCAATGGCAAATAGAATGAAGTCCTTTCTTCCGGAGATCATTTCAGATGAACAAACAGGGTTCATGTCAGGGAGATCCATCATGGATGGGATCATAATTGCATAGGAAATCATTCATTCAGTCCACTACAAGAAGACCTCTAGCATGTTCATCAAATTGGACATAAAGAAAGCATATGACAGGGTGGATTGGAGGTTTTTGATTAAGGTTCTTGAGGCTTTTGGTTTTAATAGGCAATGGTTGGATTAGATTTTCTTTTGTATTTCAAGCCCTAGATACTCAGTCCTCACAAATGGGTCTAACGGCTTGTGGCTTAAGTATCTAGGGTCATAAATGGGCCAAGAGGGGAGTAAAGAAAAATTAGAAATTTTCTTCTTTTTCACTTCTCCTAGGAAGGTTGGGGAAACTCAAAGAATTTTGAATTTCAAAGTTGGACAACTACCATGCACCTATCTAGGTTTACCTTTGGCAAAAGGATTGAGATCGGGGAAACTTTGGGATCCTTTGCGGGAAAGAATCAATAAGAGGTTGTCATCATGGAGGGGGAGATGGCTCTCTTTGGTAGGTAGAATCAGAATGCTCAAAGCAGTGATTTCTGTTATTCCAATTTACTTGTTGTCTTGTTTGTCATTGCCATCAACCACAAATCAGGACCTCATTCAGAAAATGAGAAGGTTCTTCTGGCAGGGGACCTCAGAAGACAAGGATATAGCTTTTGTCTCTTGGGATAAAGTGTGTAGATCAAAGGTGGAAGGGGGTGTGGGCTTGAGAAATTAACTTTGGTAGAACAAAGCCCTAGGAGCAAAATTGGTTTGGAGAATGTATACCTCACCTCATTTGAAATAGGTCAGGATTTTGAATAGCAAATATTTGGATGGGGAGGAGCAGCTTAGTGTGATCAAGACTTCCAACTCTTTGGTAGGCTCTAGGATTTGGAATTTCATGATGAAATGTAGGTCGATTATTTTGGATCATTTAACTTGGGATTTGCATGAAGGGAAAGAGGCTCTATTTTGGGAAGACTCTTGGGGTGGTTACCCCTATCTAGATAGGGAGATGAGAGCAGAATCTACCAAATCCCTTCTCAAAAGAATCTGGGGTAGTTGTATGAGGGACTATGTGGTTTTTGAAGAGAACAATTTTTTGGGCTGATCATGGAGGGCTTTGGATTCTTTGAACCTTCCTGAAGTAGAAGTAACAGAGTTAAGGGTGGCTCTGGCCTCAAGGAAAATTGTTTTCCACAGTGGGAAGGATGAATTGGTCTAGAATGGTTCTAAGGATGGGCAATATAATGTGAAGGATGGCTACAGGGTTATTGAGAAGGGGCTGCATCAGGTTAGATCAGAGATTCCTTAGAATCTTTGTTGGAATAAGTGTGTCTTCCCAAAGCAGGGCTTTTCACTTGGGCTGCTTTGCAAAAGAAAATTGTGACTGCAGAAAGATTTAAGAAGATGGGTTTCCATGGTCCCTCATGATGTGATTTGTGTTTGGAGGTAGAAGAAATAGTGGATCACTTTCTCTTAGGTTGTCCCTTCTCCCAAGTCTATTGGAGGTGGTTATGTGCAAAATTCGGTTGGGTTTTGGCCTACTCGAATATATAGAAAGTATTTTCAAGTCCTAGTCAATCCTTTATAGGGATGCTCTCTATGGAAGTCTTTGGTATGCTTGTCCCTTAATACTAATCTGGGAATTATGGAAAGAATGAAATCAGAGGCTCTTTCAAGAGAAGCAAATGTCTCTACCTTCACTATTGAGTAAGATAGAGGTAGTCATTGTGGAAGTGGTCAATAGCAAATCCCTCCTTCACAAAAACAAAAACACTAAGTTCTTAGATTGGGATGGAAAGATGAGGTTTAGGTGGCCAGGATTGAAGATCCCTCCCTTTGTGGGATGTTGGGGGTCTACTGCAGATAAGCAAAGGGTTAAAGCGGTCTGAGTTCCTCCTCAGAAAGGTTGGCTAAAATAAAATTTTGATGGAGCTTCTCAGGGGAATCCTAGGGCTTCTGGGGCTAGCTGCATTGTTAGGAGCTGGGATGGGTCAGTGAAGGGTCGATTGGCCAAGCATCTCCCCAGAGGAACTAACAATGAGGCTGAGTTCAGTGCATTGCTTCTGGGGTTAAAATTTTGTAAGGAGATGGGAGTCGTCAATCTTGAGATTGAAGGGGATTCGACAATAATTATCAATGTAGTGAAATTGGGTTCAACTCCAAACAAGAAGCTCAAAGCTTTTGTGGATAAGGTGCTAGAATATTTAAAATTCTTTGAAGCCTTCAGTATTAATCATATCTATGGGGAAGCTAATGGGGAGGGTGATAAGCTGGCAAAAACAGCGGCATATGGGATTAACTTTCAATTGACTGATGACTGACTAGGAGTTGTTAAAGCGGATAGGTTAAGGTCAGTTTTAATTTCTTTGATCTCAAAATTTTTAATTTAAGAGCCTTCCGGATTAGAGGGACATTATATTGTAATTATTGCAAGGATTCACAGAGGATTTCAAAGGCATGGGAATTTATTAATAGCTAATTATTCTAATTGTAAAGGAACTAGTTTTAATTCCACACGAATGGAGTAATTCGCCTGGCTGAAGAGGACAACGTCGGCTTTCGAAGTTTAATGGTTCTTCAATGTAGTTCGTGCGTTAGGTTTTTAAAAGGCAGTATGGACTGGGATTTAGTTGTGTTTGTTCTTTGTGGCTCGATGGAGACTCCGATTTAGTTGACGAGCTCTAAGCGTCAAATAGCCTTCTTAGGGCAAATTACTAATCAAATGTTGGCATCAGTCTTCGAGAATCCCACATGGTTGTCTCTGGAGGCAATCAAAATGATTTTGGGTAGGAAATTTCTAAGTTCAATTGACCGTTACAGGGTGAACTCAGATATTTCACCCAACTTCCTCACTTCGCTCTTGGATCTGGGGGAGGAAAAGGCTATGGCGTTAGCCCTTTGCATGATTATGGTGAAAAAGGATTTTCTTGGGAACGATATGGAAATGGTGGTGTTTGCAGAATAGGGGATGGGGATCCCATGGCCTCATGATCTCCCATTATTAATGATTCTGAGCTCGGTGGTGTTCTACCACCCTTTTCCATTGGATTTGGACCAAGTGGAATTGGAAAAACATCGTCTCTGGGCCTGTCATGGATGCAACATCCTAAAAAAGATGGCCGGTCTTGAACAGGGGATTAATCTGGAGTGGTTCGATGAATTTACCCAGTGGGTGAGGGATGATGCTTTTTACTAGGGGCCAGCTTAGGGTTGGAGTGGGTCATTTTTTGACGATGGTGCTTGTATGTTTGAAGGATGGTTTTGGAGCTCCCGAGTGGTATCGTCCCTTTTGGTTCAGCAGTAGTTAGTGGTTTTCTTGGCGTAGCTTATCCCTGAATAAGTTCTTGGTGTCGAAAGTTTGTAGCGGATTGCTATTTGCAGTTGGTGGAGGCGTTGGAGTGCTGTCAATTGAATTTTTCTTAACCAGATGGTCGTCAAGCATAACTAATCCCTTTTGGAGGTTTTGGTGATCTTCATTCCTTTGAGTCACTTGAGACTTTGGTTATGGCATAGGTTATGGCCATTATGTAATGAATTATCATTTTTTTGAGTTGAGCTAAAGGGTATGGTCTCTGACCCCTTTTTTGCTCCCTTTTTGTGATTCTTTTTGACTTCGATTAATATAGCGAACCGCAACCTTGGTCGTGTATTATTTATCAAAAAAACTTTAGCATTTTGTTTCTTGATAAGCAAACTGATTAGAAAACACCGTCAAACATCTCCTTTCCCAAATGTGAAGCAAAATAGCATGTCGCATCAAGTCAGCCACAACATTTTTTATGAAGACCAACACCCAAAATAGACTCTTTCCAGCTCAAGTAATGATAAAACAATAGCATGTATATGTCTGAAAATGACATTCCATTTTTTTGTCCATGAACAATCCCAAAAAATATGTTTCAAATTTTCATTATGATGAAAAAAAGGGCAATTCACTGGCTGCAACATCATACATCTCAATCTATCCCCAACAGGCAGTATGTTATGTAAGATTTTCCACACCAAGATCTGAGCATTAGCCTCTGCTTTTGACCTCCAAATTTGGGCACTTAAATCTCTCCAAAGTTTTCTTTAAAAATTTGCAAATGACAGGTTTGGAAGCAGACATAAATATATCTTTTTTAGAGGAAAACAAAAGAAATTATATTTTGAAAGTCACAACTAGTCTTTGAAAAATCAAATTGATAAAGAGTGCATATTTTCATAACTAAATTCACAAGCACCAAAAATTTCACAAAAATTAGAAAATGTTTAAACATGTTAATAATATTATATATGCTCTTAGAAACCTTCCAAGTACCCCAATCGATAGCATTAAAATCCCAAATATCACCAAAGTGTTGAATCCCCTTTTTAAATAAAAAATAAGCTTGTTTTGGAAAACTGATAGCAAGAGTTTGACCTTGATGGTAAAACAAAATTCTTGACATTGCTCATGGTAAAAACAAAATTCTTGACATTGCTCATACTTCAAAGAAGAATATTGGCACCCACTAGCTAAAAAAACAGCAAGATTAATAGATTATGTCAAATCCTATAGTAAACCTTCTAGGTAATGACTAAAAGTAGCACAGCTTCAAACAATACCATTGCAATGAACAGAGCAAGTTCCAGCACCGTGAGCAGAGCTTCATTTGTAAGGCCAAAGTGAATTTCAGCGAATTCCCAGGTCAGGGGCATTCCAGGTCCTAAAGACTAATTGCAAGGCTGCATCAAATTCATCAAATTTTGATGCCACCACAGTTTTAAGGACGTGTGCTTTCTGTTTTCCAATTATCGTTATGCCGTCTTCCATTGCCTTTTGAAGAAGCAAATCCCTCTCTACCTTTGGAAGCAGTCGAAACAGCTCCAGGGACTCACCGGAACCTGGTACAGCATGCCGGACGGCCTCTGCCACTTCCATGTTTGTGGGAAGCAAGCGTGACAGCACATGAACATCACTATATATCACAGCAGCAGAAAAAATACGATAGTAAACATGAAAAAATGAGGCATTTATTAGATGTTTTTCTTCACCCTCAGCGCCAATCTTGTCCAACTGCATAAGGAGTTCTACAAGGGACTCCATATCTCTGTGAAAAACATTTGTTAGCCCATTTGCTATATCTCCCATCACCCAGCGATGACTAGCCATTATCTCATGTTGCAGTTTTACAAAAGATGGGCCAAGAGATCGTTCAAACACACACCGCTTACACTCACAGCGAAACCCCATTTGTTTGCAATACTTCTCACGCCTCACCAAAGGCACAAGACTTCTACAGTAGGGCACAGTAATCTCCTCCCCTGCTGCAATTCTTCTCACACCTATAACGAACATTACTTTGCCCACCACCATGCATTTTGCATTTGGAAAACACGAATGATTGATAAAAGATGTAAGCCCCCAAAACCCGCATCGCTGTGCTAAGCTCTTCCTATTCAAAGCCCATCCTTTGCTGGAGAGATCAGGTTCATCTGGATTATTTTCTTCCTGGGTAATATGTGTGATTAGAGCGTTGAGCTCCATGGCCTTTCTGAGTTCGAACGAGTCGACATGTAAATTCTCCGGGTTTTCCTTAAATTTGGTCCAACTGCCATTATTTATTTTGAACACCTACATTTCTGGAACCTCTGCCTCATTTAGCCAAGATAAATTGGTGAGATCCTGCAATTGGCGCAAAATCCTGGTAGATGACATTGCGCAAGAGACTACTTGCTCCACTGTGTCTTTCTTAAGACGGTCAATCATTCTTTCGGGGTTCTCTTTCCCAGTAATGGCCGTCGGCCTTCGATAGATGCCACTCACTGCAATCGCATTCTGTACAAGTAGATTATCTCCGACCTCAACATCCTTAGTCGCAAATAAACCTCGACCATGCACGGGCGATTTCTTAATAATCACTGGGCCAATATAATTACTCATCTCTGGAATATCTTGCGACCTGCAACCATTTAGGAAATAAGCAGAGAGATCAAACTTACCTTGTTGGTTCTGTTCATTGAGCCTCTTCGATTTCTCATAATGAGACTTCATTTCCTTGGTAGTTGGGGATTGCTCTAGCGCGAGTCGAAAGCATAAACAAGCCAAGTTGTACTCCTTAAGCGCGTGCAAAGCCCTGCCTTTGCGAAATAGGGATTTGAGATGGGTGGAATGAAGTTGCAGCGCTTTCTCGCAGTCTTCTACTGCTTTCCCGTACTCCTCCAGCTTTAACAATGCCTCTGCCCTGTTAGAATAACAAATCACAAGGACGTCCATGGCTTCCTTGTTAATTTCTTGTTTATTGTTAAGAGCAAAGTCTATGGATTCAGAATAACATGCGATTGCCCCTTTCCAGTCCTCATGTTGAAACCGTTGGTTGCCTTTGGCCCGCAAATCAAGCAACTCTGCAACCGAGGAACTCTCCACCTGAGAAACCTGAAGCCCTCCCTATCTTTTCTGCAATCCTCCTACTTTGCTGTCCATATTTGCTAGTTTTGCTCACTAGTGAAACGAGAGCAAAATGCTATTGACTGCAAACAAAACGTTCAAAACACAAGAAATGCTTCAGGTAAACTAACCAGCAAAGCTGAGTGCTGTGAAAAGAGAAAAGTTGGGAAAGGGCAAAAAGAAAGAAAGAGATGGAGGGACCCAATAATTAAAAACAAGGTTCTGCTTTATTATTTTTATTTTTTTAATTTTACTTTTACATTATTCAATTTCAAATGGCTTCACTTTAAGAGGATATAGATTTATTAAATCTAGGGACCCATGATATTTCGATAAGCATAAAGCATAACCCCGACAACTCTCACCTTTAATAATTAATGTTCTTCATTGTTATGGGGTCATGCCAATTCTCACTGGCTCCATCAATATGTATAAAGTGTCACATTTTTGTATTAGGTTTGGTTTATGTTTCAATTTTTTTTCATTTTGATATTTATATGTATTTTCATATATTTGTTATTTATTAGGTATTTATTTCATCCACATTCGTAATTATTTTCATATATTCACTCTTTCCATTGATTTAATCTTTTTTTCTACTTAGTTTTTTTCCATGTCACTCAAGATTGAACTTGATATTCAAATGTTCAAACTCAAATCCCAACTGCTTGTCCCCTTTTTGGTAGCTATTATGAGTCAACTTAATAAATGATTTTGTAAATTGTTGTTATGTCTTGGTATTTAAAGATATTAAATGTGCAATTAATTCATATTAAAAAATCATATCGATCAGTAAGGGCAAATCAGAGCACACTTCAATTTTCTTATAGAACAAAAAGAATCAAAATTTACATTAGAATCATATACACCATTAATAGATCTATGCATGTCATCTGCGATCATTTGCCAAAATCATAAAGTTAGCCCGTTCAGGGGATTGACATAGGAGAACTTGACCCTAGTAATTTGGGAAGCTGCCCTAAAGTATTTTCAAACACCACCTTAATAGATTCAACATAGAGAAGGTTAATAGACTTCTACACTCACATTTTTCCAATTCATTCTGGCCAATTTCATTCCCACACATTAGTTCAAGGTTGTGTTGCTCAGGTTTGAACCACAACAAGTTTTGAATCTATGTAGAGCTCGAGACTTTTTATAAATTGAGAGCATTTATTTATGTATTTGTGGAAAATGATTCCATCTTGACATCAACAATGTTTCTTCATCATTGTTACCAAAGCTAAGTGCATATATTTTCTCCTCATTTAATTTTTGAATATTCACTGCATGTTTATCAACTCAACTACTAATTAAATCTAGGTTAATTGGGCAACTATTGTTAGCATTTATTTAATGAACCTAGATTTATGTAAAAGAGATTTTATTCCCTCACATTTTTGACATGTTGGCACCTATCCTAAAATGGTTGATTTCTAGTTACTTGTGTTTCTATGTGTTCCTCTAATACCATCATGTTGATAACTAATTTGAGAAATTTTGGAATGGGTTATGTGTTGTGCTCACATGTCTATGTTTTGAGAAGATATTTATGATTCTTGTGATATGGACCTATGTGCCTCTATATTGGTCTCCTATCTTCTATGTGAATTTTGTAGCCTTTTGTGCCTTGGTTAAGATTTAGGTTTGCAGTCATGGCTACCTATGTAAATGCCTATTTATTTTGTTTGAACGAATTCAAAAATTGCCCATGTCTCTACCTTCATCTCTATGGTTTGCTTCTATTTGAAAGTTGACGTTTGTAGGCAATCGCTAAAAACTTAAGAGATCTTGTCACTATGTGGTGACCAAATATCAACTACTAGGACAATGGGGGCATGCTTAGTAGATGGTATTTTTTTTATCTCCAATGGCTTGAGATACTCCACTTCAATGATATTGAGTGGCTGCAATGGCTTGGGTGGTAATGCCCACTTGCATCTCATTTTCCTATTCATGTGTAGCAATAACTACTTAGGGAGTGGGTGTCAAAGGTCTAAGTCCAAGTGGTATGTGGAATATTGTATGTGCATGTGGTAGGACTACATTATCTGTATGGAAAGCATTCAAGTGAAGTCTACTATGTATCTTTGGGGAAATGTGTCCAATTCTTATTGGCAATAGTCAAATGGCTAACTAAGTGGCATGCATGTTTGCCCAAATAATAGATTTTGACACCATATTTGGACCATGGTATTGTCCCATGGTTTGTGGTTTAGCACTTATGGTTTCTTGGATATCATTTATATTAGGTGTTGGGATTGGACATAAGTATGTGTTGTATGAATGATTTGTAGGTACTATTATACTACCAAAATTATTCTGGAATCTGATTGTTGTCAATACTCCTATAAAGGTATAGCTTGATATTTGTATTCTAAAATGTCATAATTCTTAAATGATATAACTTTTTTGTTTTCAAGTGTGGGGTTTTTTTTCTTAAAAGGGTTTTCCTCATATAAATAATCTTGCTATGGTATAATCTCTTTTTGTATTATTTTTTGTAACTATAAGATTATTGTTTTTGGACATACTTCCCCTCAAACTTTAGTGTAGGAAGCATATTCTGTACCATTGCTTCATTTCATTTGGTATCAAAGTGTGATACCTTATATTCTAGGTGTTAGGAACAATTTTGTTAAGACTAATCTTCGATTGAGTGGGAGATTACACAAAAGAAATCTTGTTGCAAGAATAATGGCAAGCATAATAAAGATAGAGATAGAGACATTCATAGGCATTAACTTTAAGTTGTGGAATCTCTTGAGATGGAGGTTATGCTCATAGATAGAGATCTATGGGTTGTTGTATCTAGATCCAAACCCATTACAATGAAGCAAGAAGATGAGGACAAATTGGATAGAAAAGTGAAGGGTCTTATTAAGATTTGTATGGTAAATATAGTGTTAAATTTACATGAAGGATCCAACGTTGAAGCCCTTTGGAAGAAGTTGGGAGAAATTTAGCAGGAAAAATCCCTAGTGAATAAACTCTTCTTGAGAAAGAAGTTTTATACCCTCAATATAGAGCGTGGTAGTTATGTAGTTAAGCACATGAATGCATTCAATATGATTGTGACCTAGTTGTACTCTATTAGAGTGAAAATAGATGAGGGCCATTGCATGACTTTTTTATTCTTTGCCAAACTTGTCGAATCGCCTTGTTATGTCCATTGAGAGAACTAGCTCTAAGATCAAGATGGATGAGGTAGTGGCATCGTTGCTTTCAAAGGAGATGCAGAGAAAAGATTCTAAATCAACTAAGGAGATCCTATCAATTTATGGAAGACTAAAAGAGAAAGGAAAGAAGGAGGACAAGAAGAGAGAAAAGTCAAGATCTAAATCCCGTGGGAGGTCCAAATCTCCTAGAAATTCCAAGGCTAAGTGTTGGAACTGTGGTAAGCCCAAGCACTACCATAGAGACAAAAAAGAAGAGAAAAAGAAAAAGAAGAATGCTCTATAGTGGTGATGAGTGCAAGAATTCCTCTCAAGATGATGCAAATATTTTTATTGTAGCCTTGGCAACACATACATTGGAAGGTGTGCGGTTGATTGACTCAGGTGCCATATTTCTAGCAATGAACTTGATATTTCATGTGAGGATGAAGCACATAGATGTCTAATACCATTTTTATTGTGACATGGTAGAGGATGGGAGGGTGATGTTAGAGAAGGTTGATACTTTGGCGAATGTTGCAAATGGATCAATATGAAGCTTCTGACCATAAATAAGTTTAGGTGGTGCAGTGACTCTATGGGCCTCACAACCTCTAACAGTTAGTTGATAGTGTTGGTGTTCCCCTTTATTCTTGCAATGTATACGACAGTGGGAGAATGTAGGGATAGGTGTGCCATACACCTTGCAATTCCAATGTTTGAAATTAACTATTTAATATTGTGCTTACTTATTATTTGTGAGTCCACATGGAAAACGGCATCTCACTTATGACTTGGCCATTATGCAATGTGTATGCATTATTATGATATAAATAATGGTGTGTAAGAGAATATCTTGTCATGTAGGATGTGTAAGAGCATCTATGGAAAAGATAGTGATGTAAGAGCATGATTGTAGGGGAGTTATATTGTTGACTAGGAATCTTGATAAATTTTATGATGCATCATAGAACATCTTTTGAGGGAGATTATGGAGCCAAAATGGAGTGCTCAATTTGGTGAGTGGATTATGAAAGAGTTATTGAGCATTATGACAATGTAAGAGCATCTCCTATTATTAGCATGTTGACTCATCATGGAGGGGGGATGTTGGAGTTTAGGCCCTAGATTTGGGCACCATATTTGGGTCATGGTATTGGCCCATGGTTGTGGTTTACCGATTATGATTTCTTATATTGGATATCCTTTATATTAGGAGCTTAGATTAAAGCCAAGTATGGGTTTTATGATTGATTTGTAGGCACTGTTATGCTACCAAAAATGCTCTAGAATTTGATTGTTGGTTATATTTTTGTAAAGGCATAGCTTGAGTTTTGTATTGTAATGTCATAGTTACTTATTAATACAATTGGTTTTGCTTTGGAGTGTAGTTTTTATTTCTCCCAAAAGTGTTTTCCCCATGTAAATCATCTTGTTATGGTATAATCTCTTTGTGTATTCTTTTTTGTAACAATAAGATTAATTGTTTTTGCAGATACCTCCCCTCAAAGTTTAGTGTAAGAAGCATATTTTGAACCATTGCTTCTTTTCAAGGATTGAAGGTATTTAGAAATACCTTGGGGAAATTATTGAATTGTGAGGGTTCATGTTCTTCTCAGTTAACCCCCTTGAATGATCAACTTTATGACCTTGAGCAAGTGTTGGTAGAGAACAAGCAAGTGTAAAATCGCCTAGATACAAATTCTAATGGAAATACTATTTTTTTAATTCTCCAAATTTAGATGTTTCTAGTTATACTCCTTATAGTGTGGGTAATGCTTAATGATTATAGAATGTTAATTCATGTTCAAGTGAATGTCTCTATGATTCCAAGACAATGAATGGGTGTATGGAAATATGAACTAATAATAAAACAAATGTCTCAAGATAAGTGTAGATAGAATTATGATAAGACCAAATGTATAGAAATATGTGTAGGTAAGAACTAATGATGAATAACAATTAGAGAAATAACCAAAATTAATACAGAAGTGACCACATTTGACTATATAATCATATTAATACAATTGGTAACATGTGAAAGGTGTCTGGGGTTAGATTTTATGCTATAATGCATGGTTTGGAAATACCGTGGATTCATAGATTTAGTAAATTTATGTCGAGTTAAAGTGAAGCCATTTGATGACTTAAATTTCAATAATGTAAAAGTAAAATAATAAAAAATAAAATAAAACCTTTTTTAAATTATTGGGTCCCTCCACTTCTTTCTTGTTTTTTACTTTCCGAACTTTTCTCTCTCCACGCACTCAGCTTTTCGGTCTGGTTAGTTTGATGTTCTAGTTTGCCTAAACCATTTCTTGTGTTTTGTCTGGCGTCCATAGCATTTTGCCCTCGTTTCCCTAGTCAGCAAAACTAGGCAAATATGGACAGCAATGTAGGGGAAATGCAGGAAAGATTTGGAGGGCTTCACGTTTCTCAAAAGCTGCAAGGAGAACCAGAGAATTATTCGGTTGCTGAGCTGTTTGATTTGCGGGCCAAAGGCAACCAACGGTTTCTACACGACGACTGGAAAGGGGCAATCGCATGTTATTCTGAATGTATAGACTTTGCTCTGAAGGATTTCCTTGTGAGTTGTTAGTGTAACAGGGCAGTGGCATTGTTAAAGCTGGAAGACTACGGGAAAGCAGTAGAAGACTGCGAGAAAGCGCTGCAACTTCAATCCACACATCTCAAATCCCTCTTTCACAAGGGCAGGGCTTTGCACGGGCTCAAAGAGTACAACTTAGCCTGTTCATGCTTTCAACTGGCACTAGAGCAATTCCCAGCTGCCGAGGAAATAAAGTCTCACTATGAGAAATCGAAGAAGCTGAACGAAGAGAACCAGCAAGGTAAGTTTGATCTCTCTGCCTATTTTCTAAATGGTTGCAGGCTGGAAGATATTCCAGAGGTGAGTAATTATATTGGTCCGGTGATTATTAAAAAGTCGCCTGTGCATGGTCGAGGTTTGTTTGCTACCAAGGATGTTGAGATTGGAGATACTGTGCTTGTGGAGAATGCGATTGCAGTGAGTGCCATCTATCGCAGGCCGGTGGCCTTTGGTCGTGAAGGAAACCCTGCCAGCGTGCTTGATGGTTTTATTGAAGACACAGTTGAGCAAGCAGCCGCTTGCGCAATGTCATGTCCCAGGATTTTGCGGCAATTGCAGCAACTTACCAATTCATCTTGGATAAAGGAGACGGAAGTTCCAGACATGGAAGTGTTCACAGTAAATAACGGCAATTGGAACAAATTTGGGGAAAACCCGAAGAGTTTACATATCGACACGTTTAAACTCAGAAAGGCTATGGAGCTGAACAGTCTACTCACACATATTAGCCAGGATGAAGTAAAACCAGTGAAGGAGGATGAACATGATGTGAACTGCAATGTAGGGTTTAGGATTAAGATGAGCAAAACAGAGCAATGTGGATTTTGGGGCCTTCCATCGTTCATCAATCATTCATGTTTTCCAAATGCTAAATGCATGGTGGTGGGAAAAGCAATGTTCATTATAGCTGTGAAAGAAATTGCTGCAGAAGAGGAAATAACTGTACCATACTTCAGAAGCGATTGTCCACTGGTGCAACGCGAGGGACATTTTATACAATTGGGATTTCGCTGTGGGTGTAAGCGATGTGTGTTGGAAGCGTCTCTTGGTCAGTCTTTCGAAAAACTAAGTCATATTATCAACGATTATTGCAACTCTCGGTTTGACCAAACAGAGCCAACAAAAGTTTCATCCAGAGACATGATGTCCATGGTAGAATTCGCTCTGCAGTTGGAGAATATTGATGCCCAGGGTGAAGAAAAGCAACTCATACGTGCCTCATTTTGTTCTTTGTACAAATTTGTTTTTCTCGCTGCTCTGGAATATCCTGATTTTCGTGTGCTGTCACGGTTGCTTCCTACAAAATTGGAAGTGGCAGAGTCATTGAGGCATGCCGATCCAAGTTCTACTATCTCCCTGGAGCTGTTTCAAATGCTTGTAGAGGAAGCTCATGGACAACAGAAGGATTTGCTTCTTCAAAAGGCAATGGAAAACGGCATAGCGATATTTGGAAAACAGAAAGAACATGTCCTTAAAGCTCTAGTGGCCTCAACATTTGATGCACGTTTCCAAACCGTCAGGATCTGGAATGCCGATGAGATTTACGTTTCAATACCATTGTAGTATTGTTTGAAGCTGTTGCTGTACAAATCTTTGGCCAGCAGAGAGACGATAGGATTCAATATGGCCTAGTAATGTTGCGAGGTTTTCAAAATATCAGCAATGTTCAACATTTTAACTTCTTGGCTGTTGCAAGGTTTTTAAAATATCAGTAATGTTAGCATTTTCTTTTAGATTTATTAGAATTAAGTTATATTCCTTAATTTTTTTTTCAGAACTTTAACCTTTTCAAGTAAAAACTTACAAATTGTATACAGTTGTTCAAGATAGCACATTTATAGATTACAGATAAATGAAAACTTAGATAGTCCAAAAGAGGACACACAGGGCTAATAGGAGACAATACAACTAAAAATAGAAAAAATTTCTTACTAATCATTGTGCAGCTGAAGGGATCACACTCACAATCAATATTGAGATGTCTTAATTTGGAGACCATAGTTTGTAAACTTAATAGAAATAGCATGAGTAATATTCATATCATGGAGCTTGGTTCTATTGATTTTATTTTGATTTTATTTTATTTTTATTAGGCAGAATCCTAGCTTGTAGGACTGTTTGGCTATCCAAGCTATCTTTCAGGCAAGATCATCATGTTTACCATTTATAGCCTGAAGCTAAAAACTTAGACTAGATATAGATTGAAGTTCAATAATATTTGTTTACAAAGGAAAGTCTCAATTAAAATACAAAAATCTCTTGCCGTACCAATAGACTTGGCTTAAAAACTATAGACTCGCAACTAGATCAACCATGTAGGAGACAGGTTGCTAAAGTTTCCTAGTTGACTTCCATCCCAAATAATGATGGCAAACATTTCTATATATATAGACCCGAGACTCAATATACAATAAATTACATCCCTTTGAGTTAGCCGTAAGCATTAATGTTTTGGGACAATGAAGATTTCTAATCCAACCTAGGATGAACTCAACCATTTAGTATGTTACATGTCACCACAAACATTAGAGTTAACTTTTAACAAGGACGATTCGTGTGTATAAGAGACCCAAATAACATAAGATTTGTTGCCATGCCTCTTTAGTACTCTGGATTGAGTAAGCATGAAGGACCTATTTGACTACCGAAAATTTCATTACCATATAGATAATAATAATCATTCATTCATTCGATCTAAGGAAAATATGATTTCTCCTTGACTTCATTGCCTTGGCTCACCTATAGTTAGTAACAAAAATATTAGACTTTCAAATATTTAATTTTAAAGCAATTTGAATTTCATCTATTAGTGCATAGGTCAAGAAAGTCTACTCTAAATATTCTTTGTGTCCAAAAATGTTTATCAAGTTTAGACCCAAGCTAATCTAACATGTCGGGCTCATGCTATTGGATTTAGGTCATGTAGGATACTCAAGATTAAACCTCATCAATAGTCATGTTATCATGACATTACCTAAGAGAATAGTCAATAGTTTTTATTGAACATGAAAGATTAAAATAAACAAACATAAAAATCCTAGTCAACTATAATGCGTTTATTGTTTTGGGTCTGGACTCTAAATACTTTACAATTGATGAACTTAGATGGGTATGTGCACCAAGATGGGGGGCCAAAATGTGGCCAAAAATCATTTTGAAGAAAAATGTGATATAATGCAAACACATTATAATGCACTAGTGTTATGACTTGGGATGGCTTAAAAGTCCCACACCACAACATGAGTGTGTTATAATGCACTCACATTATATCTGCCTTAAAAACACACAAAGAACACCTTTTGCTTAGATTTATAATGTGTGCACATTATAACATGTGTGCATTATAACACACACATATTTCATTTGAAGTTGCTTTGAAATCCCATAGTTAGGCTTGGATTTGGCTTGGACATCTGAGCCAAAAGGTTGGGCCTACATGTAAGGTGCCCAAAGGCATGTTTTGCATAAAACATGAAAGACCAAGTAAATGTCAAGTGTGCTCTCCATCACGATTCTACATTTTAAGATATTATTTTGAAAAAATGCCACAAAATCATCAAGCCTTGTCTTACCTTTCTAACCATGTGATTTTTTCTACATTTTGAATACATTGAGGTTTTGATCTTCAATTTATTTTTCTTGTGTATTTTTCTTTGAAACCTATGTAAAACTCTTTTGGTGCAATTTTTGATCTGCTCATCTAAATTTGGAAAAAATATACCTTTACATTCTAGACTCCATTCTATGCACATTAAAAAAATTATTTTTAAACTTTTTTCAAAATTAAGGGGGGAGCATGCTCAACTTTTTTTAAGGATATATCCACTTTAGAATTTAGTAAAAAAAACATATATTCATTAAAAAGTTAGTAGAACAATTTGGCATAAACTACATGTGATGTTAGCTAATTTTCCACTAAAGAGATTTATAAAATACTATTAAAAATCAACATTTTAGGGGGAGCACACTTGACACTATATTATATTTTTCTGACAAAAATAGGACTAGTTTGTGTGCTCCCCCTATTTGACTCTATTAATATCTATCATTTAAAAACAAAATAGTAGTTTAAAAAATAGATTTCAAGCACTACTAATCTTGTTCTTATCACATCTTAAAATTTTGAGCGTTGATATCTTGAATTTCTCATCCAAGATCAATTTTTACTAATTTTAGTAAAAATGTGGTCACTGTTGACCCCTTTTGGCCCTCTATTTCTATGCACATACCTAGATGTGTGGATAAAATTAAGTGAATAAACTACTTAAGCTCAGTGAATAGCATGGACATGACAATATTGACACCACAGATTTTAATCCTTTGATCAAGTCTATTATACTTGTCACCTTAGGTCTAGTGACATGATATATGATTTGCATGTGGACATGAGGAAGTGAGTGAAATAGGTTTAATGAGAATTTCAAGTCTACAAGGAGCTCTACACTTAAAAATCTATTGATTAGTAGATGCGAGGATGTAAATATATCAACATTTATAATAATTTTGGGTCCAAACTTAACACTTGATAACTGATCAATGGACGTGAGTCACTTGCATAGATTAAATATAAATTAATTTCAAAGCTATACAATGGGAGGCCCCAAATGAATTCAAGCTCATAATAATTTCAGGTTTAGCAGACACTATAGACTTAGAGATGTGGTCTAATCTAGATTTAGGTAAGCAGAAGACATGTAGTGAAAGAGGATTTACATGGTGAGGAAATACTTTCTTGACTGAGTCAAGAGCATAGGGCACAAAATAAAGAAAAATGTAAAGTTTAAATGGGGTTGAAAATTAAGAACTTAGATACGAGACTAAACTAAGAAGACCAACATAGAAACTGGAAAGACATGAAACCAAAGCACATGAGCATGTCCACCAAGGAAATAAACCAAGATCCTAGGGGGCATAGAGGAAAATTTATAAGTCCAAAATACATGTTTGAAATCAATAATCAACAAGACTCATGAATAGATAATGGAGGGAAACATTCAAGGTCTAAGTCAAGGTGCTACATGCAATTGAGCTATAAAGGAAAAAAAGGTCCAAAGTTTAGGAGGAACTAGGGTGTATTATACAAGCAACAATAATAATTATACATAGAATTGGACTCTATTGTGCAAAACATTAATACACAATTAAAATTCTAAATATTTATGTTAATAATATTTTAAAATACCTTTTTAACATAAATTTTCATTTTGAGAAACTAGATTTTAAATAAATTAAAATATTATTTGAAAATAATAAATTCAAAGTTAAATAAAAATGTATATTTTATTGTTGGATTGTATATTTGAAACACATTAATCATAAAATATAATAATTTTTAAAACTAGAACATGAAACAAAATAATTTACATTATTATAATATACTATTTACCACATGCCACTTACTAGGAGCAACAAATACTTTTCTTCCACTTAGGCTCATAGATTGCCTTTTGCATTGCAAATATGGGTTTTAACCAATGGACTTCAAGTGAATTGAGTTGGCATTGTGGCAACATGCAATTTTAAAATAAGAAAATGTTTTTTTTTTTTTTGAGATCTTTTAACTTACAGTATTCCACATCTCTATTTGAATGACAAATAGTGAAAACAATAAGAAAATGTTTTTTTTTTTTTTTTTTGGAGACCTTTTAACTTACAGTATTCCACATCTCTATTTGAATGACAAATAGTGAAAACAATAAGAAAATGTTTTTTTTTTTGAGATCTTTTAACTTACAGTATTCCACATCTCTATTTGAATGACAACTAGTGAAAAAAAGCAGATAAACTAAAGATATAACTTAAATTTTTTTATGGTAATACTTAAAAAAAATGTTTTATGTGAACAAGGGATTGAATTTGACAAATTTGGGATCTTAATTTTAGAAAACTTAAATGCCTATCTTAAATTTTTCCAAACATGCTAAATTGTCATATGATATCTAGAAACATAATACCTAACATTACTAATCTCAAAAAAATCATTTGGTATTAGCAATCTATGTATCATGTCCATTATCTTGTAATAAATCAAACTTTTATTTAGACTCTACTTTTAGTACATTTTCAAAATTTTATTAAATTGTCTTAGAAATTTCTTATAAACAAATACAGAACAAATGTTGTACTGCAACTGTAGTCCCTTCCTAAAACTACAAGCTATTTGTCTATTGCATGATTCATGCTTTGATTCCCAAATGGTTACTGATTCAACTATTTATAGAATCAAATTTGTCTCAAGCTTTGGCTATTGTCATTGTTACAGTGAGTTTTTGTTTCTTCAAATCAACCATACTTAAATGTAGATGTGTTTGAGTCCCATGGATCTATTTTATTAACTAAAGATTCTTGAGATCTATCCAGGTATAGATGATGTCAGTGAAGCAACAAAGGAGCTGAAAAGTAATTAATCTTACAACCATGTAATGCTAACACAATACAAGAACAAGAAATCTTTTTAATTGAGGTCATTTCCAAATATTTCAAATACAGACTAGATGTTAATCTAGGTAGTGGAGAAAATATAAGAAACACTTTCCTTATCCAAAGAGTAAACTATATTGTTTATGGAATGACTATCCACTTTCCCACATGATAAATTGGAAAACATGATTAAATAAAAGGAACCCCACCAATCCCAGACTATTTGTAGGTCTAATATAACTTACTACATAGAGAGGAAGCTCCACTCTACTTTATGTTGTAATAGGTAGTCCATAGATTGACCACCATAGTTACGGAAGATATAAATAGTTAATTATACATCACATGGCTCATGTTGCACATGTTTATGGACAACTAAAATTTGATTCTGTGGAGTATGATCCAAGTGCCTAGACAATAAGAATATACAACTAAAAATTAAAAATATTTAAATTTCATTAAAAATCTCATTCATGGGACTATAAATGCTTTACTATTGATAGCAAAATCTTTAGACATTTCACAATGTGCAATCTCCATAATGTTCCCATATTTTAATCATATGCCAAGCTCTAGCATACTACTCTTGGCCTTCAAATAAGGGTTGATCAACTCACGATACAAAGCAATTTTAAGACTACTCACTATTTACTTGGAACATATCATGCAGCAGCTAAGCACCAAGTTGTGTCACTTGCAATTTGTACCCAAGTGCAATATGGGTAATGTATTGGATATGGTCATTAATCAAATCACCATCTCTATTGATGAAGGACTCCACTAGTTTGCTTATTATTTTGTTCCCAATTTCTCTTGGATTTGTATTTCTTATATAGATTGAGAGATGATGAGGCATTCATGATTGTTCACCAATGAAGGGAAGGAGGGCTTGATGAATGAGAGAGAGAAAGAGAGGTGACATATAAATCACTAAATTAATCTTGATAGCTAATTGCTATTATAATCAACAACATTTTGAATTAGACTTAAATCTATTAGTTTCCTCTCTTTTGCAACCTATCTATGTTGTATGTCAGAGCTTGAAAACATAGATTAGAACAATCATCAAAGCTAAAAAGAGATTTAAAATTTTCAAATTTTTTATTGAAAAATTTCATTTTGAAGGAACATTTTTTGTCAGTTTTGTATTTTAAATGCATTCCACATAAGCAAGAAAATCTTGTGGAAACCTGAAACTTTTAGAATATTTTGGTAAGCATTAAGAGCTTTAGAATGTCTACCCATAATATAAACTGGTAAAAGAAATCAAATTAGATTTTCTTTTGTTCATCACAAGAGAAGAGTTGTTTTTTAGTAATAATGAGATGACAACATAACCACAATTTGTTTTGGTTCTAATTGAAGACATAGAGGATTTAGTCATAAGGGACTTTCAAAAGAGAGTCATTTAAATTATTCCACCTATCATCTTCTTATCTTTAGTAAAGGATATAAGGGTCCATTTTTTTTCAATTGATATCATCCTTTCTAATGTAATGTTTCTTTGATCCTAGCAAAGAAAGGATCTTCATGTAGATATGGATCATGTCAGAACTTGAACCTAACCATATATCATCAGTTCCCTTATTTATTGTTGAGTGAACAAAACAAAATATATCTCAATTCTTATGACAAAAGGAAAAATATGCCACAAAAGAAAAAACCTAGATCATAAACAATTGGAGCTCAGTTTCTTATACACCATAAATTCTCTATGTATAAATATGGTAAACATATCTAAGATCATATTTGTAGACAATCAACATGCCTATATTTTTATATTGTTGACATAAAAGAAATCACAACCTCTTTAATTTGGAGTTTGTTCTTTATGTGTGTTAAGGCACACCATCCATATTTAGAGCCTATGACTTTGTGACTAGTCATGATTATATATGAACATTTATTTTTTCATCTCTTTCAATTAGGTTGAAAACAATCAAAATTCATTTTCTAAGCTCTTAGTTAGAACAATGTATAAACATCGATCAAAGCATAATGGAAGGCATATTTCTGTCAGATGTTATAGTTGCAATTTCCTTGATATACATGTATGCAAAATGTGGAAACATAGACAAGGCATGTGAATTGTTTGACATAATGCCTCAAACAAATGTCATCCCATGGAATGCAATGACTACAAGATATGTACAAAATGGATTTGTTGAAAAGGCTTTGGAATCTTTCAAGAAGATACAATTGGAAAGTGTAAAGACAAATTATACAACCTTTTCCAACATCCTCCCTATCTATGCTAAAATGGGAGCTTTCGAACAATGTATGGACAAACATTAAAGCATAATAGAAGGGGATTTTTGTTAGCTATTATAGTTGGAAATGTTTTTTAGACATGTATGCAAAATGTGGAAGCATAAACAAGGGACTTTAACTATTTGGCATAATGCCTTGAAGAAACAAGCATTATCTACAATGTCATAATGGCATTAGGGGAAAATAACACTATAAAATAGTCTCCATACCTTCTAACATTATAAAATGAAAAACCTTCCTACCAAAATGCCAAATACAACCCAACTTCCCCTTCCATATTTTTTCCATTCTTGCACAAGATCAAAGCTTGCTACCAACATAACCCCTACTACTATCCCATCACATATTCTAGCCCACTATGCCTCTAAATCCATAGAGAAAAAGGGAACAACTCCTGAGCCTATTGTAGCTTCCATTTACAAAGTAAGCTAGGCCATAGTAGATACTTCCACCCTTCTCTCCCCATCCTTTTTACCTTAAAATCCTCCCCCTTAGCTTCTCAAACCCTGCTTCTAGGTCCACCATGCTCTTTCATGTCAGTGATTGGGAACCGTTATCCTATTTTGCCCCCTTGGCCAAATAGTCTAAGATCCATGAGATCCTGGTGTTTTAGCTTCTGAGGATGCAAGGAAAAACATCAAAAAATGGTGAAGTCCTAAAAAATTTAGAGTTCTCCTTGTGTTTTTCTTCCTTGTCAGGATGTCAGAGTTTGGGCTTCACCCCTTCACTATTGTCAAGCCCAAGCCCCAAACTCTGCCATTTCCCTTTGCAAAATGTTCTAAGTGTTTCAAAACTAGAGTTCAGATCTCTCTTCTTCTCTCTTCATCTTTGGAAGACAAAAGGGTTGGGGTCTGAGCTTTGACTTTCTCCTTTCAAATTCAGCTAAGTGTTTCAGGGCTCAGACTTTTCATCTTCCTCCTCCTTTTGGCCAGCAGAAGGCGGAGAACCTAAACCTCGATCCTCAATGGTATCAATATTTTCTAAGGCCTTTCGCCATTCCGCCATGCTCTTTTGGTGGGTCCCTTGCCTATTCATGGAATGGTAGAAAAATGACACGTGGCACTCTGAAGACTGAAGGCAGAAGGCTAGAGGGCCAAGGTCCACCAAAATACAAAATTGACTAAGTCTTTCAGAAGCCATATGGCAGAGTTTCTTCTTTCTCCCTTTTCCTCTTCTAAAGGCCGAATGCTAGAGGCTCGAACTCTGAAACTCTGATGGCTTCTTTCTTCATGGAGGAGTGATTTAATTGGCCATCGACCCTCTTGGTCAGCATTAATGCTCTGCAAGGGCCTATTTTCATGCAGCAGATGGATTTCTTACCTCCCCATGCCACTGTTCCTCATCCGCATTGAATTTCATGTACCAATGGCATGGGTGAACCTCCTATTTCAGTTGATTTCACGGATATGAGCTAGGGCACACTTCAAAGGATGCCAGTTTGAAGTTATTGCAGCATGGTTGATGTCCCTTCTTGTTGACTTCTTATGTTCCATGCCATGGCTTCTATAGTGTGATTGTAAAAGCTATATATGCATGTTTTAAAGATGTTTTGGTTTGTTAGTTGTTTTCTGGGCTGTTATCCTAGGCAAATTTCTTTGTTACTTCTAGACCTTGTAATGCACTTATAGAATAGCTAGATTTGATGTATTGTACTCATTTTTGAGCCTTTGATGTCTCTAGTCCATTGTTCAACCATGAATGTATATGATTATTTTGTGTCTATTACTTTGTAATAGGTTATTTACTCTTTGTAATAGTCATTTGACCTTCATGATCAATAAATCTTTGATATTTCACCTCTCTTGCACTTTGTATCCGTGTTTCATTTAAAGTTATTATCTATTTTGTGAGTAAAATGGCTCCTTCATAGATTATAGTCTTCTATCCAAGGCCTCTATCAAGGTTTTAGGTCTGTGTGAGTTCTTTTAGGGAGTGAGGTCATTGTTGTGTTGATTTACTTCAGCTAATACACCCCATAACTCTGGTGCATCACCTTTTCTTTTCTGTATCCTTTCTATCCCTTTTCCCCTGGCAAGTTTAGCATCAGAGTTAGTTAATTTCTCTAAGCCTTAAGCTTAGAAAGAGGAACCAGCCTTCTCTAGAGGTCTAATCTCAAAATTGTAAGGTCCCACACCTTGAGATCATTCCCATTATGTCATTAGAATGATTTGAGGTCTTCAAGCAGGGTGCAATTCTATGTGATAATAGTTTCTGGCATGCCCAGTGGGATACTTTGCTCTGAGTGAGAGCTAGACTAATAATTTGATGCCATTCTTGGTTCATCTGTTGTTGTGTAAGCATTCAACAAGCAGCTAGCGACTCTGTTGATCCAGTTCCTACGTAACAATTCAACATTTCATGCCTAGAGTGTAGACAAGGTCTTCTTCTAGAGGTAATTTCCAATTTATAGAACTCTCATTTACTAAAGAAGAAGAACTAGACTGTCTAGGTCCCCTATGAGGGAAATAGGGTAGTAATTCATCCCCTTCAAGAGCTCGGTCTACTCCACCTCCAGTTAATTTCTAGGTTAGGTTTCAGTATTCAAGAAGAACCCTATGCATACCCATAATTAACCTGAATATCCCTAACATGGCAAGAAATCTTCCATTCATTACATTCCATGGGGATAGTCCCTTAGACCTAGTGCAATATGATGATATTCCTACTTCAGCCTTAAAGGCTATCCCATTTTTGATTGATGAGAACTCCACTACCCCTGCTGAACACATTCAAGACATTGCCAGTGTCTGTTCAGTCCATCATGTCAGTACTGACAATGTGGCTATCAGACTATTGGCCTCTTCATTCAAAAGAAAAGCCTTGTAGTGGTATAGAGGTCTCCAAGCTAATTCCATCCACAATTGGGATGAGCTAGGCACTAAGCTGTGTCAGCATTTCAAAGACAAGAGTGACCACTTGTCACTAATGGAGCAATTAGCTACAATCAAGAGAGCCCTCATGAATACATGGTAGACTTCAACTACCGATTCCAAAAAACATGGGACATAATTCCCTTGCTAGTAAAGCCCTCTCCAAACACATCATTCATCTATTATTTAAGGTCTTTGAATCTAGATATTGTTGTCATGATTAAGTCCATGGGAGGGGCTGTATTACCTGATGCTTATGACACAACAATAAGGGCAGAAAATTGCCTAATTTAGGCAAAGAAGATTTCTTCGAGGCCGCCAATGCCTTTATTTCCTGAAGCTCCAATCATCCATCTTGCTGTGGCTCCAATCCCTACAATAGTCATCCTTGTTGCTCCTTTAATTACACTTATGACCGAGGTAGATGATGAGAGGGATGCTCTGATTAGAGAACTAAGAAATCAGTTGGTGTTAGCAAGAAGACAATAGCCGGCACAACCTAGCAAACCATATCAGCCTTCTAATTGACCATATTAGCCATACAATCAAGCATATCAATAAAACAGACCTCCATGCCAAGGGAATATGCAAAGACAAGGGCAACCTAGTTATATCAAACCATTAAATGTTGTTAACCCTAATGCAACAAGCTCCTATGGACCCCTTGTGCCAATTCAGAATAACTTGGCCCAAGATAGTGACTGGTGTTATCCTTGCAATCAGCCACATGACCAAAATTTGTGCCAAACTAGACAGTTCACTCAGGCTCTGACAATGCAAGAAAAACCAACAAATTGAGAACAAAAAGTTAACATCAATTAGGGAATGGTTGGAGGCCAAGAACAAATGCAAAATGATGCTACCTTGATGAATTGGACCCCTAATGACTATTGTGGTGTTAATCAAGGTACTGGTCTAATAACATTCAATACAAGGGCAAAGAGAAGAGATACTGAAGATACATTAGTGCTTGCAGATGGTCATACACTTATACCTAATGTATCTCTAGTAGTTACAACAAAAGAGAACGTGCACCTAAGAATCCTTTAAGGTAGGCATATCAGACTGTTGGTAGGACAGATCTGGTACCAGCAACGCAATTCCAATCCAATCAGTAGTCAAGAAGTGATCCAACTATCACTAAAACATCACAAAAGGGTAGTCAAATACCCTTTAGCATAGTGGATCAGATGAAGAAGATAAATCTAAGTGTCATGATGTGGGATGCATTATTAATCCCAACTCAAAGGAATCTTCTTCAAGAGGCCCTAATAGAATTCAATCAGCCTGATGTGGAGTTGGTAAGAGAAAAGACAATTGCCCCAGCAAGCTTGTGCCAACCCAAGGAAGAAGCAAGTACAAGCAAAACTAGTAAGCCCCCTCCATTTTATGTTTCCTTAATCATAGGTGATAAATTGTTGCATAACTGTATGATAGATTCTGGGGCGGGTACTTTTGTTATGGCCAAAAACATAGTTGATATGTTAGGCATTGAATATGAGCCTGTGACCAAAGGGGTATTGAATTAGATGGTACTACTATTAATATAGTAGGTGTTATTAAAGATTCGAAGTTCACCCTGCATGCATGCCCTGGCTACTCTGTTTCACAAGATATCTTAGTCATTGATCTCCCTACATACTTTGGCATATGCTTATCTAGGGATTTCACTACCAAAATTGGTGGGTATTGATCTTCTAATTGATCCCACATGTTGTTTAGAACTAGATATGGCACAAAAGTAACCATTAGGGCTGAGCCTATTGCAAATGATTATATAGAACCCTACTCTCCTAACCCAAACAAGATGAACTACACAATCCATGAGTTGGAGGAGGATGATAATAGTAGGCATGAGGCTACAACACCTGTGGAGGAAATCCCTAATATACTGTTGGATAAGTGGGCTAATTGCTTTCAGTTTGATACCCTTGACCACATAGAGAATACATGGCTGGGTACTTATTGTATCCACGAAGAAGATGCCATCATCCCTAATCTTGAAAAGGCAACATTAGGTCTAGATGGGCTATGGCAAATGTATTTTGATGGCTCCAGAAGCAAAAATAGAGTAGGTGTTGGGGTTGTATTGATTTCACCTCAAAAGGAAAATTATTTCTCTTCATTCAGAGTGTAGTTTACCTATACTAACAATGTAGCTGAGTATGAAACCTTGATTTAGGACATACAACTAGCTCAAAAAAGAGGAATAAAAAGTTTGCAAGTGTTTGGTGATAGTGAACTCGTTGTCCACAAAATTAGATCACGAAGTTCCTCAAAGAATGACTTCCTAAACTCATATAAGCACAGAGTCTAGGACATGATTGAAGACTTTGATGCCTTCAATATTCAGGCAGTGCCCAGACAAAAGAACAAAGATGCTGATAGGTTAGCTACAACTGGTGCTCAATTTGACATTCCCAAGAATGTCAAACAAAATTTAGATTAGCATGTAAAAGTTGTTGTGAGGCATGCTATGCCTGATAACATCATAAGTTGGTAGGTATTTGAAAATGACAAGCAAATTGTGAATTTTTTGCAAGATGAGGTAGAGTTTGCTACCAAAAATCAGTCAGTATTGTAAGAGCAATATGGTGACCAGCTGATCCAGCTAAAGAACAATAAGTTACCTAGAGGACTGATTACTTTAGAGGGCATATTTGCTGTTGATGACCAGCCAAAGAAGGAGAAAATGAACATGACAGTAAAAAAGGAGGACTATGAAGAAGTGGAGATTGCACAGGACAGATTTCTCAAACATGGCAAGGTATGTGACCAAGCTGAGAGGCAAGCTTTACTGAACTGTGTAATGAATTTGATGATTTAATAGCTTGGGATTATAGGGATCTAAAATGCTTTGACCCTGGATTAATCCAACATACTATTGATCTAGACCCTAATGCCAAACCTGTCTGTCAGAAACAAAGACCTGTCAACCCCAAAATAGAGCCATTAATAAGAAAAGAGTTATCCAAGATTATAGAGGCAAAAATCATTTGTCCCATTAAACATTCCTCTTGGGTAGCTAACTTAGTTCCAGTTAGGAAGAAAATTGGGGAAATTATATTGTGTGTGGACTTTAGAGACCTAAATAAGGCCTCCCTTAAAGACCACTATCCACTCCCTTCCATGGAGCAAATCCTCCAAATAGTAGCAGGAGCTGAAAGATTTTCACTCCTAGATGGCTAGTCATGCTACAATGAGATTCTTGTAAAAGAATTAGACTAGTATAAAACAACCATTACCACTAAATGGGGTACCTTGGCTTACCGAAAAATGCCTTTTGGGTTGACAAATGTAGGAACTACTTTTCAGAGAGCAATGGATTTGGCCTTCAAATGCCTGATTAATGATATCATTCTAGTGTATCTTGATGATCTGACTGTGTATTCCAAGCATGCAGCTGACCATTTGGGTCATTTGAGAAATTTTTTTGAAAGATACGGGGATTATGGCATATCATTGAATCCAAAAAGGTGTGTATTTGCTTTCCCAGAAGGCAAACTGCTAGGACATGTGGTTTCCAAGGATGGGTTGGCCATTGATCCTGAAAGAACCAGTGCCATTTTAGCTCTTCCTCTCCCTAGTCACAAAAAAGGTTTGCAGAGTTTCCTGGGAAAGAACAACTTTGTGAGAAGGTTCATTCAAATTTTACTTCAATAGAAAAACCTCTCATAGCTATACTAAAAAAGAATTTGCCTTCACATGGTCCAAGGAAGGCAGTGATAGTTTTGAAGTTGTCAAGCAAGCCATTGCACGAGCTCCTACACTGATAAACCCTAATTATGAGAAGGATTTCATCCTTTGTGCCTTTGGAGAAAAAAAGGTATATCAATTATCTTGACACAACAAAATAAAGAGAAGCTAGAGCAGCCAATCGCCTTCTTCAGTCAGCCACTCAAAGATTATGAATAGAGGTATGATTTTGTGGAAAAATAGATATTTTCTATAGTGAAAGCCCTAAAAACATTCAGGCATATGCTTTCAAACAGTGAAATACAGTTGATGGTGAGCCACCCTAGCATGAAAGAGTTCCTCTTGAGCAGAGACATCAATGAGAAGAGAGCTAGGTGGATCACAAAAGTAATGGAGTATGATGTCAACATCAATATTACCAAGATGGTGCGCGACAAAGGCCTGTGTGAGCAGATGGCTATAGATGCAGAAATCAGAAGTGATGTTGTATGTGTTTAAGGGTAGGCACAACCAGTTGATTCCCATACTCCAACTGACTGGTATCATGACATGGTCACATTCTACAGTCAGGTAGATGCCCAGATGGATTGGATTAGGCAAAAAGAAGGTATTTTAGGCTCCAATCCATCCCTTATGTTATTGTTGATGATGTCTTGTTTAGAAAAGACATTAATGGAGTTCTTCTTAGGTGTATTACTCAGGATCGAACCTCTAGGGTCTTAGAAGAATTTCATAATGGCCCTGCTGGTGGCCACTATTCTCCAAGGACAACTGCAATCAAGATCATGAGGGATGGTTATTACTGGCCCGGTTTATTCAGAGATACACATAGATGGATAAGGAAATGTAAAAAATGTGCATTGTTTGCTGGAAAGTAGAGGCTGGCAGCTCTTCCTCTTCATCCAATTCAAACAGATCAGCCTTTTGCTCAATGGGGTTTAGATTTCATTGGAGTAATCAATCCACCTTCTAGTGCTAGCCATAAGTGGATTCTAATAGCCACTGATTACTTTACCTGATGGAAAGAGGCAGTTGCATTGAGGGATACTACAAAGGCATCCATTGTAGAATTCCTTGAGGGTATAACTACAAGGTTTGGTGTGCCATCTACCATCATTTCTGATAATGCCAAGGCCTTTGTAGGCACAAAAGTCAGTGAATGGGCACTGAACTATGGGGTTTACTTGAAGACCTCATCCAATTACTATCCTCAGGAAAATGGCTTGGCTAAGTCCAACAATAAAAATCTGATCAGAAGCATTAAGAGGGCGGTGGAAGACAACCAGAGAACTTGGCACTCTAGGTTGAAGATTGCTCTTTGGGCTAACAAAATACTCCCAAAAGAGCCATAGGTAACTCCCCTTTCATGTTTATGTATGGGAGGGAAGCAAGGGTTCCATTATCATTGTAATTGCCTTCTCTTGAGTTGGCACAATAGATAGAACTAATGGAACATGATGCCATGACAATCAGACTTGTAGAGCTAATGGAACTTGAAGAGAAAATGGATACTGCTATGAAGACCCTTGAAGCCCACCAAGATCAGGTCAAGAGGACCTTTGACAGAAAATCTACTGGTAGAACATTTAGTGAAGGAGATATAGTGTTGAAATGGGATGTAGATAGGACCAAAGTTGGAAGACATTCAAATTTTGATGCCATGTGGAGTGGCCCTTACATTATTACCAGTTGCAAACAAGCCAATGCATTTCAACTTTCTAGGCTAAATGTAGAGGTTATGCCCATCCTAATCAATGGGATTCATCTCAAACCTTGCTTTTAGCATTGTTTCAGACCTTGTAAATAGGTTAGATGTTTGCTTTCAATAAGTGCCCTTGCACTCTACTACATTCTCATTAGGAGAATGCATGCTTGGTTTGTTTTGTTTTTTTCCCGAAGGCATGCTCAGTCTATATTGACCAACCTTGTTCTTTTGCTGGCTCTTTGACTCTCTGCCCAATGGATGGATAGGCCTCTGGATCCTAGTGTTTATGCAGGAAAACACCCCTGCATAATCGCCAAAATGTTATCCTAATTTTTCCCCTTGGCCAAATAGTCTAAGATCCATGAGATCCTGGTGTTTCAACTTCTGAGGATGCAAGGAAAAACATCAAAAAATGGGTGTCCCAAAAAATTCAGAGTTTTCCTTGTGTTTTTTTGCCTTGTCAGGATGTTGGAGTTCAGGCTTCACCCCTTCACCGTTGTCAAGCCCAAGTCCCGAACTCCACTGTTTCCCTTTGCAAAATCTTCTAAGTGTTTCAGCACTAGAGTTTGGAGCTCTCTTCTTCTCCCTTCTTTGTAAGACGCAAGGGTCAGGGTCCGCGCTATGACTTTCTCCTTTCAAATTTAGCTAAGTGTTGCAGGGCTTGGATTTTTCATCTTCCGCCTCCTTTTTACAAGTGGAAGGCAGAGAACCTAAACCCCGATACCTAACAGTATCAATATTTTCTAAGGCCTTCCGCCATTCTGCCGTGCTCTTTTGGTGGGCCCCTCGGCCATTCGTAGAATGGCTAAAAAATGACATGTGGCACTTTGAAGGCCAAAGGCAGAAGACCTAAGGGCTGAGGTCCACCGAACTACAAATTTGACTAAGTCTTTTAGAAGCCATAGGGTGGAGTTTCTTCTTTCTCCCTTCTCCTCTTCTGAAGGCTGAATGTTAGAGGCCCGAACTCCAAAACTCCAACAGCTTCTTTCTTCATGAAGAAGGCATGATTTAACTAGCCAGCGACCCTCCTTGTCACCATTAATGCTCCATAAGGGCCTATTTTCATGTAGCAGATGGATTTCCCACCTCCCCATGCCACTATTCCTCATTTGCACTGAATTTTATGTACCCGTGGCATGGGCGAACCTCCTATTTCAATTGATTTCATCGATATGAGCTAGGGCATGCTTCAAAGGATGTTAGTTTGAAGTTATTGCAGCAGGGTCGACATCCCTTCTTGTTGACTTCTTATCTTCCATGCCATGGCTCCTACAGTGCAATTGTAAAAGCTATATATGCATGTTTTAAAGATATTTTGGGTTGTTAGTTGTTTTCTAGGTTGTTATGCTCGGCAAATTTCTTTGTTACTTCCAGACCTTGTAATGCACTTATAGAACAACTAGATTTGATGTATTGTGCTCATTTTCAAGCCTTTGATGTCTCTAGTCCATTGTCCAACCATGAATGTATGTGATTATTTTGTGTCTATTACTCTGTAACATGTTATTTACTCTTTGTAATGGTCATTTAACTTTCATGATCAATAAATCTATGATATTTCACCTCTCTTGCACTTTGTCTCTATCTTTCATTTGAAGTTATGATCTATTTTGTGAGTAGAACGGCTCCTTCATAGATTATAGTCTTCTATCTGAGGCCTATGTCAAGGTTTTAGGTCTGTGTGATTTCTTTTAGGGAGTGAGGTCATTGTTGTGTTGATTTAGTTTAGCTAATACACCCCATAACTCTGGTGCATCACCTTTTCTTTTCTGTATCCCTTCTATCCCTTTTCCCCTAGCAAGTTTAGCATTAGAGTTAGTTAATTTCTCTAAGCCTTAAGCTTAGAAAGAGGAACCAGTCTTCTCTAGAGGTCTAATCTCAAAATTGCAAGGTCCCACACCTTGAGATCATTGCCATTATGTCATTAGAATGCTTGGAGGTCTCTAAGCAGGGTGCAATTCTATGTGATAATGTGAATTCTTTGTCAAAAGATTAGAAAACCCTATTTGTAGTAATGACTACATGTATAAAGGCCAAAGACCCCCTATCATACTCTCCTATGGCATATTCCAACATGGATAACATGCATATGCTCAAAAAAGACAATGAGGAAACATTAGGAAAATATTCAATTTTCAACCTACCCTAGTTTTTATTGGGCTGTTCTAGATTTAAACAAATTGGAAAAATAAATCCCAATGAACTAAAATAGCCACAAGCCAATCATAAAATTAATTTCTATCAAATTGAACTGCACAAAATTCATTTAAATTTTGAAACCTTTGTGCAAGCCTTCTCTGCATGACCAACAAGGCAAGTAAATACCCGCAGGCTATGACAAGAACTAAAATAGATTGTAAATTCTATTCTTAAACCTACCTTATTAAAAGTATATCCATGTATAAAGCATATGTCTAATGTAATAAATCTAAGATATCATCATATTAGTCAATCTTTGGTTGAACTTCCCACCAATCCTAAATTATTCCATTTTACAATAGTTTTATTGCTTGTTAGAGAAGCAGACATAGAAATGAATTACAATCTATTTCAGTTTCACCCAACAAAGAATAAGAAGAAAGAGCACCTATATTAGTTAAAGTTTATAATACATGGAGTTTTAATGAAGTTGCTATCATAATTACAATCATAACTAAAGAATATTGGGGATATCAAAGTATTACACATGAGACACGATTAGCCTCACCATATAGTGACATTCTTGTTTGTTCTCCTTAATGCTTACACAAGATGACAAGCACATAAGCACATGAGTATTTTCATTAGAGAAAAGTTGGGATAGATAAAATATTTCATTGACTATTTTAGTGCCAATTATCTTACTAAAAGGATTTGTGTTTGAAGCTCTGTCAACTTCTAGTCATAATCATTCCCTTTGATGGCAATTTATGAATTGAAGGGAAAAAATTATATTTTTTAACAATCCTAAATCTAATCTTTCACATTAGATTTAATTAAATCTTTTATATAATTGCATTTAAGTTAAAACTACTCAAGGTATGGAATAAAATGCAAATCAAAGTAAACACAACAAACCCAAGATGGAAAGAGATTGAATTGAGGGAAAAAATTTGTTCCAATCTATTAACAAGATCCTAAATTTGAATGACCATAAAAACAAAGAGATAAGAGAGTAGAACACCTAAGCTATTATTGAAATGTCAACATGTTAAAATAAATAAGTATAGAGTGAACTCTATCTAGTGTGTTTTATAATTACACATTTTCAATGAGCAATCCATGCTTTCACAAGTGGATTCGTCTGGGTCTCTTTAGGTGGTGAATTATTTTGAACCTCTTAGTGTAGGTTTTTATTTAAGTTCTAATGGGTTATTTATTTTCTTATTTCCTAGGCTTTTGCTACACTTTTATTAAGGTTTCTTAGGTTAATAAAGTGAGTTTAATTAGGTTAGTGGGTAATTTGAGGTGTCGCCATCCTATGAGGGAGTTACATTTACTATGTTTAGACCATTTAGTGGTTTCTTCCTATTGGTTATTTTGTCACCTCCACTGCTCTCCCTAGTCTATATAAAATCACTACCTAGCTTGTATTTGGTAATATTTTGTCAATATTTTGTGTATCTTTTTCTCTTGAGTTCGAAATGCAATTATGTTATCTTAACATTTGCATATCTCTTAGAATTGTTAGTTTGTTTTTATTTATGCATTTAAATATTTTGTAGGTTAGACTCTCTCTTAAAAAGTTCTTGGCTTGTGCATCTATATTTCAAATTTATTACATGGTATCAGAGCTTTTGTTTTGAGAGTTTTAAATTCAAGGATTCCTAATTAAGAGTTTGAGCTTATTTTTGTGAGATCTTGTAAAATCTTGTATGTTCTTCTCTTTTTTTTTTTAACAATCTAAAGAATAAATAAAGATTTATGAAGATTCAATAACCTATCAGGCATTCTAGTTGTGTGTCAAATCTAGTTCTTGTCAGGAAAAAATGGAGATATCAAGTTATGTCTATATTTCAAGAATCTAAATATTTCTTCTCTAAAGGATAATTATCCATTGCCAAACATGGAGGCATTGTTGCAAAGAGTAATTGGATGTGAGTTGTTGTTCATGATGGATGGATTTTCTAGTTATAATCAAGTAAAGGTCAAGGAGTCAAAACAATATAAGACAACTTTTACAGGTCCTTGGGGTACATATGTATGTCAAAATGTCGTTTGGACTAAAAAATATGGAAGCAATATTTCAAAGAGCAAAGGATGTTGGCTTTGTATATATAATAAATGATATTCTAGTTGTGTATCAAGATGACTTAACAATTTACTCAAATAAATAGGATGAGCATTGTGGTCATTTGGAAAAAAATTTCATGAGATGTTTAGAGTATGGTATATCCTTGAATCCCAAAAAGTGCATGTTTGGGGTCACAGAAGGAAAATTACTGGGGCATATAGTATCAAAGGATGGAGTTAGGATTGATCCAAAAAGGGTTGCTGCAATTGACAAAATTGCTCTACCTAAAATAGTAAAAGGTATTCAATTTTTATTTTGGCAAATTAATTTTGTTAGCAGATTCATTTCTATTTTGCTAAGAAAACAAAAGTTATATTGACAATGTTGAAGAAAGGACAAAACATAGTGTGGGAAGGTGAACCAACTCAATCATTTCAGAAACTAAGGAAGCAATAAAGCAAGCTCTAGTATTGGCTTCACCTAATTTTTTCAAGCATTTTCAATTGTTTTCTTTTGCTTCTTATCATACAGTTGCAGTTGTGTTGTTATAGAAAAATCAAGATGGATATGAACAACCTATTTCATTTTCTAGTAAATCTCTTCAACAAGCTAAATTGAAATATGAAATTATGGAGAAATAGGCTTATGCTCTAGTAAAGGCTATAAAGAATTTTAGGCCATATTTGATTGGAGCTAAGATTATTGAATTTGTGCCTCATGCTACAGTCAAGGATATATTCACACAATAGAACGTTTCAGGAAGAAAGTGTAGATGGATTAATAAAATCTAGGAGTTCAACATAGAAATCCAAAACACCAAATTGATAAGAGGCCAAGGATTGGCCAAACTCATGGCTGAGTCTAACTTGGAAATATCAAAAGTAAAATTGATAGAAGATAATGATGATGAAGAGATTAGTTTTCTTGCTACCTTTCCTTGGTACAAGGATATTATATATATTATTTATAGCATTTGAATTGCTCTTTTGATTTAAATGATAACCAAAAAAGAACATTGAATTTGTAGCCAACTAAATATATACTGGTTCAAGGTAGTTTGAAGTGGAAGAATAGGGAAGGTGTATTCTTGCGATATCTCAATGAAGGAGTTGCTAAGGTGTCTTAATAAATACATAATGGAGTGTGTGGTGGATATTTCGCAGCTAAAATAAAGCTCATAGAATTCTTAGAGTCAGATATTTGTGGCCAACTCTATTTGTTGATGTGTACAAATTGGTAAGAAAATGTGATCCATGTCAAAGGTTCTCAGGTAAATTAAAGGGATCAGGTGCATTGCCTTTAATTTCAATGAAGGTAGAAGATCCATTTTAGTAGTGGGGAACATACTTCATTGGAGAAATCACTGAAAAATCTAGTGCATGATATAGATGGATTATCTAGTAGCAACAGGTTATTTTACTAAGTGGGTTGAGGCTACTCCCACTAGAAGAACTACTAGTAAGGTGGCAATTGATTTTATATTGGATCATATTGTGACTAGATTTGGTGTTTCTAATAAGATTATCGTAGACAATGCAATGTGGTTCAGGTCTGGTGACTTCAGCAAGGTTTGTTCTGAATATGGAATTGTAATATCTCATTCATCCCTATATCATCCGCAAGGGAATGGACAAGTTGAGTCAAGTAATACAAATCTGATGAAGGTAATTAAAATAATGCTTGGTCAAAATAAGAAGGCATGGGATTCTAAGCTCAGATTAGCAATATGGGTAGATAGAGTGACTCCAAAGAAGTCTACAAGAAGGTCTCCTTTTGATGTGGTATATGGAGTTGATGTTATTTTGTTGGTCAACATGATGATACCTATTTACAAGTTCATCCAGAAAGTACATGAAGATATAGATGATGCTATGGGTTGTAGAGTTAATCAGTTGGTGGAGCTTGATGAAAATAGAAGGAATGCTCAAAAGATAAATTTGAAGGCACAAGAGAAAATGAAATGTTTGTTTGATAAGAGGGAAATTCTAAAAATAGTTTGAAATTGGAGACATGGTTTTAGTTTGGAATACCAGATCATAGGATAAAGGGAAACATGAAAAATTTGATCCCATGTGGTTGGGTCCCATGATCATTGAAGATTCCTATTTTATTAAGTCTTAGTGAAGAATTTTAGGAAATGTCAATGTATGGACAACTCCTAAAGCATTATTTCTCTTGAGATTTTGCTCATCTTTTCCATGTACAGTAGGTTTTAGTTTTCCTACTTTTGTGTCTTGTGTTGTGTAGCCATGGTTGTTTGTTCCCCATGGTGAAGTGTTTATTTTGGTGTGTATTGTTTGCATCCTAGAGTTGCTCTGAATTCTCGCCATGTTCCATTTGAACATGCATCCTTGAACAAGAGCTACTATTGAAGCCCTTATTTTATAGCCCTAAAGTATGCCAAAATTCCCTTATTTATGCCCCTATGTTTGCCTTGGTTTTGTTTTTCCCATTATTATAACCGATTTAAGAAACTTTAATTGGGCCCTCATCTTCTGAGAAAACCCATAAAAATCCTAAGTTACTAAGTGTTTGTAATGTTAAAATTGTTTCCTTTCAATAGGTTTGCAAGTTTGCAAACCTGTTGAATTGGTGAAAAGGCCTTGTATTTGCTTTGTGTTTTGACAGTTTGGCAGGTTCGTGAACCTGCAAACTTTTTGAAAGGCTTGATGGGTTAGGCTTTCACTGAAATGCCAAAAGAAGACAAGTGAAAGAGGAAAAGGTTAAGTGAAGCATATTTCAACAAGTTTTCTAGTTCACGAACTTGTCGAAACACCGAAAATAGTTTGTAGTTGCCCCATTTTTTTGAAATGTCGAAAGGCAAAGGCAAAGTTAGAGAAAAACAAAGTTGAAAGTTAAGGAAAGAAATAGAGGAACATGTTTCAATGGTTCATCTAGTTCACGAACCATCGAACTCACTGAAATAGTTAATGGGTTCATGGTTTCATTAAAATGTTGAAATGGTGAAGGGAAGAAAGAATGAAGAAGAAAAGTATAAGCAAAGTTTTAGAGAATTTGTGAGTTCATGAAATCACTGAAACACTAAAAGGAGTTTGCCAAAGTGCCTAAATTCTGAAAGGTTTGTTTCAAATGTTTGCACCTAAAAGGAAAAAGTGGTAGGTAGGAAAAAGGTACCAAAGGTAAAAGTAGAGCGAAAGGAGGTAGATTTCAAGATCTGATCTCAAGACTTGGTCTCTAGTTTGCATGATTTTTTGAGTGATTTTCATTGCATGCAAATTATGGGCAGCTCTAAAATTATAAAAATAAATGTTTAATTCATTTGTTTCGGGGGGGTTTAAAAAATTTTGGGAAAAAGGGCTTGTGAAGAAACTCTGTGATATTTTCTGAAATTTGTTTTTTTCCAAAGGAATAATAGAGATTTTGAAGACTGTTCTTAGTATTGTTTTATACTAATGAATTTTTTTAGTTCAATTATATGAGTGAGAGTTTGGATCTAGATTGTCTCTTTTGTTGCATTACATGTTCTTGAGAAAAATGCATTTTCAAGGAAGATATAAATTCTTTCTCACATATTTGCTTTGTGATTTGCACATTTGCTTAGTACATTTTCAAGGGAATGATAAATCTTTCTTAACAACAAGTGGGATGTGTAATGATTATGAAAGATTAGTAAGTAGAATCCAGTATTTTCATATCATATTTGTGGGTTTATATCACTACAAGGTTTTGATATTTATTGTAAAACCCCATAGTTAAGATCTTGTTAGTCTAAAATAGTATACTAGTCTTTGACTTTATTTTCCCAAGGAGCAGGAACCAATCTTACTCCCAATCCATCCACATATTTAAAAATGAAAGAACTCACACTATGGTGTTGTACAATAGTAGTGATAGGTTGTCCAGATTCATGATGTTGTGATTAAAATACTGGTGGATACATTTGTAGGGATTATTACTTAATTTATTATCTTTGGTCATATCATGATATCTGTTTTCCATTAAAGTGAGATCTGTATATTTAATTTGTTAGTTTGATTTTTTAAAAATATCTTAGGGAAATACCCTCATGAGTGAGGTAAAAATCAAAGAAGAAGAGGAGGTTTTATCATACCCTCCTATCGATTGGAATTTCTCATTAGAAAAAGACACCAATAGGACCTACATTTCATATGCCCAAAGATGTGTTCTCAAGAAAACATAGAAAAACAATTAAATCTTGAGTGTGTTGTCTATTAGGTTTACACATTTTTTTATTTTGATTTGAAAAATTCCAAGATGACTTCAAGATTCTTATTAGCTTTGGAACCATATATTTTTTCTAAAATCTAAAAACATTAAGGTTTCCATCTTAATTTCTTTTGCTAGTGTCTTCCTCTTTTGCTGAAAACCTGTGTATAGTATTTTTGGTGTCATTTTTTATCTGCTCATCTAAATTTGAAACAATTTTTTTCATTCTAGATTCTATACTATACACATAAAAGAATTATTTTCAATTAGTTTCAAAAAATTTTGGGTGGAGCTCACTCAACTTTTCATTTTTTTAGGATGTGTCCAGTTTGAAAATTCATAAAAAATCATATATTCATTAAAAAATTAGTAAAAAAATTAAGCATAAACTATGTGATGTTAGTTAATTTTCTATTGAAATAATTTGTAAAATACTTTAAAAAATCAACATTTTAGGGTAGCAAACCAAATGCTATGTTATAAATAGAAGCACTTTGTGTGATCCCCCTATTTGAACCTCTTAATCTCCATCATTTAAAAAAAATATTATTTTAAAAACTAGATTTTGAGAAATATGAATCTTGTTCTTGTCACATCTTTAAATTTTGAGTGTGGCTACCTTCAATTTCTCATCCAAGATCAATTTTTACTAATTTAAAAAATAATCTAGCCACTTTTGATCCCTCTTTTGGTCCCCCATTCCCATGCACATACCACATCCTATTTATTCAATTCCTATTTTTTCCTCCCAATCATTAGTTGACTAAAAGTAATCATTAACCTAGCTAATCATTTACACAATCTAAAACATGATTAATTAAGGTAAATCTTGCACAAGGCTCAAAATTGTACTTGGGTCAAAGATTTGTACATCGTTATGGGAAAAAATTTTACAACACTCCAAAAATATACTTTTTGGATCCCCACCATCCACTTTCTCCAAGGAAATCCTTCCCCATTGATCTCCCTTGGATCATGGGCCTCCACTTGTGCACCTACCACAAGGTTCAACTTGGAGGTTCCTCATGCATCCAATCCTCTCAAGAATCCTCAACCATTGATCTCTCCAATTAATCCTAGCCTTTGAACCTCCATCTAAAAATCTAGAAATTAACCCTCTCACAAGCCATATTAAAATAGAACTCTTGAATGCAATGTTATGCTACCGCTTTGAGCACTTAACGTACTCCTCTCAATAAAAATATAATCCTTCTAAGCACAACCACTTAGGTGCAACAAGGATTGGTATTAGTGAGAGCTTTATTTTTCTTTTGTTAGTATTGCTAATTCTTTTCTTTATCATGAGGTTGCTTTTATCTATAATTTGAATAGGTTATGCTTAGCATTTATTATTTATATAAGTTTATATTCATTTGCATAAAAATATAAAAAAATAATATTCCCTACTTGAATCACAAAGCATAACTTTTACTATATCGAATAAAACATTGTTTAATGTGAAGTATCATGTTAACATCAAGTTCAATTTAGAGATTATTGATAACTTTAAACTTGGGTTGATGATTTTGCATTCTATAATATTAATTCCATTAAACTATATAGACTATTAACTAACTCCCAAGAGGTGCTTGCCCATGTCAAAACCAAATGAGGTTTCAATATTGATGAGAAGCAATGGTCCTCTATCCTTAAGACTTTCTTGTGTAAGCATATTCAGCCCAAAAATCTTGTTTTAGATGGCTATTACTTATTAAAAAGTTTGCTATTGGTTCTTCTTTGTCCAATTCTAGTTTGTCTTTGACTATATTTAGCATTTCTAATATTTTGGAAAAATGTGAGCATCCTTTTTTTTTATATGCTATGTGAGCATCCTTTTTTAGTATAGCTATGCAAAAAGCATTTGGTATTTACTTTTAGGGAATGTTTTGGGCTAGGATAGTAGGAATATTTTTTATTGGAATGAAATTTTATTAATGGTTTAAATGAGAATCTTAATTTCTTTTGGTTATCTTTATCTACCAAATTTTTTTATGGTTTTTATGGAAAAGAAAAATTGATCACATTTTCTAGGCCAAAAGGAGGCACCTTATTGAGTCTTCTAGAAGACTCACATATTTTGGAATTGCTTCATAGGTTAAAATGATGTTGAAGATCTAGAAAGATAGGTTTATGAACTTGGTTGATGAAGGTTCTACTATGGTTTATAGGATTGAGATCAAATATGCCTAGTTTTGGGCTCATGATATGAAGAAATTTGATGATAGGTTTGGGAACGAATACATGGTTTTTTAGAAAGAGTATGTTAGGCTCCATAACTATGAGTATTTATTTGATGATTATGTAGTAACAAGTGAGATACTTATTGGCCTTGCAAACAAAAATCAAAATTATAATAAAGTTCATAGAAGAAAAATGCCTTCTCCTCCTACTAGCACCTTTAAATGTGATTCATACAAAGAAAGTAATAATAGGAAATTCTACTAGAAATTATGTGCCTTTGTTGATACTCTTATATTGTAATATGTATCTTTTGGTGTGATCAAAACTACTATGTAAACCTAAAATGACCTTATTATGGGATCTTTTGATATTGAACTTACCCTATTTGAGGAACAAGTGTGGTTTGATTGACACATCTATATTGTAACCTATCTTTATAGTAATATATCATCAATTTAAAAAAATTGACACATAGATGAAGTCATTGGTTTGTACTTCCCAAGGCACCTACTATTTCCATAATCTACTAGTCAACTTTCAGATTAGTTAGCACAACCTATGCATGTACAATCCTCTCTTAATAGATTAGATGTGGTTATCCAACTTAACCAAAAATCTTCTAATGTTGATGGGAATTTTAGGAAATAAACATTTAACTTGTGGATGTTACTTGGATTTCATCTCCTTTGTATCATGCTTCCTCCCCCTAACTACAAGAAAATATGGAATCAAAATATAGCCTAGTATCTAGGGATATAAAATTTTGTCACATATAATGTGTTTGGTTGTTTGCTTGATTTTTCCTCCATAAGCATTTCCCTTCTATTCTATTTTATGTCCTGTTAATTGTGTGGTTTTTGTCTTCACAAACAAGTATTGGATTATTGAGGTTGATGTCCACCAACCTATGGTGTCTCTCAAAACACAACTCTAGACCAACTAAATCCTACTCATAGTCAAAATAGTCATTGAGTGTCAAATCTCTTTACGAGTAGAGCAATGAATAGGGTTTGTGTATGCAAATCTTTCTTGCAAGATTGTCCATCTAGGAATGAATAAATAATAGGAAGAAAAAGCCTACATGATTTCTTCTAGTGGGGTGAATTCAAGCCTAATAGATAATGTTTCTAGGATCTCCATCTTTCAAGCAAGAAGTCATCGAGAGTTTCTAGAAATGTAGTATGTTTTCCATACACTCCATTTGAGAAATTCATGCTTCTATATGCATATTCTTTTAGTTCTCTTCAAGTGATAAATTCTTTTGAACATTGGATCTTCCTTATGGTCTAGGGGTTATTCTTCAAGTCTTAAATCATCTCTGAAATTTGCATGATTCAATGCCTAAGCCATAGGTGTCAATGTGCTAGTAAATCCTTTTCCCTAACTCCTAATGTCTTGGTGTCACTCACAACCATTGTTTGTCAATTTAGCTAAGTCCTTGGTCCCATCTCCAAAAAGATTTCAATGTTGTATCCAATGAGTCTATAAGTTTCCTTTTTTAGAGGCCTCTTACTTGCATGGGTCCATTCTCTCTTCTAATTAGTCTTGCAACCTCTCACATCCTTTTGGTGACTTGGCAATAAAATATTTTCATAGGCCACCCATTATTTATCCAACAATGTGAAAAACTTCACTTCAAAGCACTATAGCCACAATGGGACTCCCCCTTTATCTCTTCTCTTTTTGAAGGGTTTTTTGACCTCTACTACACTAGCATCCTTCTTGGTGTCCTAGTCATTAATTTATAGTGACATCTTATAGTGCATTTCTTGGTTCATCACCTTCTCTATGTGCTATTGAGCCTAAATCCACCATGGGTGCACTCTATTTTTCCTCTTCTTCTCTTTTATAGCTTTTGAAGATCTCACCACACTAGCTCCTCTTCGATTATGTCATTTTTTGATGTCAAAATAAAACTAACAATCTAGAGATCCTTAGACTCTTCTTTGCAAATTGAAGGTATACCTCCCTAAAGATCTTTGTGTGTGAACCTACCTCATATCATGTGATGCCAACATAGTTCTTTCTCTTACTAAACTTGTTTGACCTATAGTCAAATGATATTAAATCTGATGTGACCCTTTTTTGCCTCATATTAACACATGCCTCCACTAATATAATGGACATTGACTATAAGCTACCACTAAATATCTATTGTAGATAATTGATAATTGTTCTCCATTAAATTCTACAAGCACCTTGCACCATAATATAATATGTAGTGCATGCACTCAAGGGAGGCCATCATGGTTGTATTGTATTTGAGATCCTATTTTCCTATGTATGCCTCCTCTGGCTACCAATTTGGTATCATCTAAAGATTATTTGCCAAATGTTGTGGCCCTTCTAAAATCTATCCCTTCTCTTCTCTCACTATTCATTCTTTGTAAACTTTCCTAGGTTCCCTTAGTTGCAATTGCACAGGGATTCCCTATGGTTGTATAAAGATGGGCTTAGCACTAATGTAAATATATTTTGCCTTTTGATGAATAGAAGTGTTATTTTTGGATTTTGTTAAATTTCAAATTACTCATCTTGGAGTGTCCTTCAATTTAAAATCATGAATGTGTTTGTGTTCACTTTCTTCACTTGTTTGGTTTCGATTCCATAGGCATTCCCCTTATGTTCTATTTCCCTCAAGTTTGTTGTGTCCAATGCTTTTCTTCACAAACAAGTACTTGTGACTTCATTGACATTGAGACACAAGCCTATGGCATGTCTTCTGAAGCATATTCACACTTGAAATAGCCATTTGGTGTCAAATCTTTTAAGGAGTGGAGAAATGGATAAAGTTTATGTATGCAAATCTTTCTCAAAGTGTTGTCCACATAGAATGAATAAATTGAAAGAAGAAAGAACTTGTGTAATTTGTTCTAAGTGTGACTCTAAGCCCAATGGATAACATTTTTGGAATCTCCATCTTTCGAGCAAGATGTCCCTATGAGTTGCAAGAAGTGTAATGTATTTTCTATATTGTCCTCTTGAGAAATTCATACTTTCACAAGTAGATACCTCTACTTCACTTTAGGTGATAAATTATTTTGAACATTTGGTCTTTCTTATCATCCTTGGCTTCCCTTCATTAATTATTAGATCATCCCTACAATCTATGCAACTCAATGCTTGAAATGTGGGTGTCACAGTGCTATTAAAGACCTTTTCCAACTCCTAATGTCTTAGTGTCACTCGTGGACCCAAGTCATGATTTTGGCTAAGTCTTTAGCCTCCTCTTTAGAAAGATTTCAATGTTGTATAAAACGACTCCAAAAGTTACTTTGTTTGTGAGCTTCCTACTTTCATGGGATCTATATCTCTCTTTTGATTGGTCTCACAACCTCTCACATAATTGTTTGGCTTAGAAATAAAATGGTTCTATATATGGTCCATCATTTATCTAATAATGTAGATGTCTTTCTTTTAAAGCACTACAATCATGGTGGGCCCAACCCCATTCATCTTTTATCTTTTTAGAGATTTTTCTCACCTTTGCTACACTAGCATTCTTTGAGGTGTGCCAGCCATTAGTTTACAATGACATATGATTATGTAGCTCTTCTCACCTAACCTCCTTCTATGCATTGTTAGGCTTGGCATTGTTGGGCTTGACTCTATAGTGGGCCTCACTCCATTCTGTATCTTCTCTTCAAGATCTTTTGAAGCTCTCACCACACTAGCTCCTCTTTGATTTTAACATCCATTGATGTTTGAAGCCATCTAATAATCTAGGACTCTTTAGGCTTTGCTTTACAAAATAAATATAGAGTTCCTTGAAGATCTTCACCTAGAAAGTGCCTCCCCTCCTAGTGGCATCAACATAGTTGTTCCTCCTACCAAGATTGTTTGAACCCTAGTCGAATGGTATCAATCCAACGTAGCCCTTTTTGTCCCATATTAGTACACACCTCCATTACTCTAATGAACACTGATTACAAGCCACCATTAAATATCTATTGTGAATTATTAGTATTTGTTCTCCACTTAATTCCATTAGCACTTAGCACTAGAATAAAACATGTGGTGCATGCACTCAATGGAGGCCATCATGGCTCCAATTGGTTGCGATCAAATTTCTAACGAACTATGTGTAGCTCCTCCCTCTGCCAACTTGGTATCATTTGAAGATCATCTAGAAGATGTTGTGACCCTTCCAACATCAATCCCTTCCCTTCTCTCATTCTTCATTCTTTGTAAATTTTCTTAGGCATCCTTGGATTCCCTATAGTTGTATGAATATGGGCTCAACCCTCAAGTAACTATCTTTAAGCTTTAATGAGTAAAAGTACTTTTTTTATCTTTTCTTTGTCATAACTTATCTTGGATAGTGCCTCCTAATTTGAATTCATGAATTTGTTTTGTATTTGCTTACTTATTCCCCTAGATGGAAGCAAACTATTTGTGTATATTTGAATGCTCAGTAGCCATGGTTATTAGTTAATGTCATTCTGTGTGCAAGTAGGTTTGCATAAAGTAGGTTGAGGAAGGCCCATTGTAAACAACCACATGTACATGGGTGAAGATCAGTTGCATGCACAAGAGAAAGATAACACTAACCTTTAGTGCATTGCCCAATTTTTATATTGCTTCTCTATTCCTATCTCTTCATAGCCCTACCTCCTTTTAACCCTTGTTCTCCTCTCATCCCTTTTCCTTTGTCATTGTTAATATTGGAAGAACAACCACTAGGCTAGCTCTTGTTTTTCTTCCCTTAAGAGTAGTTTTAGTGGTGTTAGCACAATAGTAGAATAGAAGAGGAAATCAAACTTCTCTAGAGGTTCTAAGAAATTTATGAAAAAATTGTAGATGCATAGGTTTTCATAATGTTGAAGCTTCTTAGGTACTAGTTAAATATTCATGGGCACAAATCTTCTCATTGGATTTGGTAAGTGGTGGTCCCAAACTACAAGGTTCCCACACTCGGGAGAACCAAGGACTCATGCTTATCTATGAGCATTTGGTCCTCTGATCCATCTCCTTTTCGTGAGAGGTTTCCCCCAACCTTTGTAGTAGAAACTCGACTACCCAACACTCTAGTCAAATTTGTTCTTCCTTCAACATGACAAGTATAAATGTCTATCAAGAAAACAAAAATTAGATTTATTCCCTACAAATTATGAATACAACTATGAAAAACTCTATTTCTTTTTAAAAATGAAGATATAACCCTTTAATGCCTATTATATTCTATAGATTCCCTTTATTTATTCATATGACTAAAAAGGCACAAAAATTGACACTAAAGGAGCGATAGATGAAAAATAATTAGTGGCAGTTGTTATGATTGAGAATTCCATAGAACTACTACTACGCATGTTCGAACAAATATTTAAATGGCTATTATTAATGACAATATAATTATAATGGATGGTTATTATTAACGTCAACATGGCAGTCATGGCAACACCGATATTCCTTAGTTGTGGGGGTGAATCAAGGTTTAAATTTGACGGTCAATTTTGCCTCTCAAGCAAATTTTTTATGATGGTTGTTTATTTGAAGTGGCTTTTGAAATATTAAAGTCTATCTATTTTAGAAAACTATATAGATTAAAAGTATACATATAATTACGAATAATTACATAGAAAATTTGATAGTTTACTTGAAATCTTACTTTTCAAGTGATACAGTCTTCCTAAAATTTTAATTGTATTTTATGACTAAAATGACTAAATACGACCATACGACCATCAAATTTAGGCCCTAAGAATGATCAAAGTTCTGTAAACCATTTTGCTCACATTATAAACAATGTCAATTCCATTCTTTATTGTGGACAGAGAGAGAGCAATGTTAATTTCTTATAACCCAGCTACAGATTAATTGCACAATAAATTTATAGAATAGAACCTCTATCTAATTTATATAACAATCAATACTCTGAGTTAATTAACAACAAATAACAGTGGAAGCAAAAAAATAACAATAAGCCAATCACAAATAGACAATAACACAGATATACCCAGAAAACCCCAATGTGGGGAAAAACCTGCAAATGTTGGATCTTCTATTCAGCCTAACAGCAAACTTTCTCTTTGAAAATACAATTCAAGTTTTCTACAGCAATCTTACATATATAGAGCCCAGCTGCTTTACTTAATGTGCAAGAAAAGAAACTTTCCTTGCTTTATTCAGCTTTAAATCACACATAAAATTGCTCTTGGTTTTATCTCAATCTCACAAACTTAGAAACATTCTATTAATGAATAAAAAAACTATTGTTGCTAAAAAATCCAACTCGAGTTGCTTTAAAGCAACTCCACTCCACCTTTCGAGCTAGAAAATCAACACTCCCTCTTAGCGAGGAAGGTGTTTTGCACAACACCCAACTTATCCCTGAAGAATTCAAACTTACTCTTTATCAAGGCCTTGGTCAAAATATCTACTATTTGCTCATCCGTAGAAATGTATTAGAGCTTCACTATCCCCTTCTCCACACAATCTCTGATGAAGTGGTACTTGATCTCAATGTGCTTTGACTTGTCATGAAACACTGGATTCTCAGAGTTTGATACAACTCTGATTATCACAGTAAATGACTGTAGGATCTAGCTCCTAATCAAAGAGCCCAGGTAGAGGTTTTTGAAGCTAGATAGCCTCACATGTAGCCATACTGGCTGCAATATACTCGGCCTCTGTAGAACTCAATGCAACTAACTTTTGTTTCCTACTGTACCAAGAGACTGCTCTTGATCCCAAACTGAAACTGCACCCTGAAGTGCTCTTTCGATCAGCTGTACTGCCTGCCCAATCTGCATCAGTGAACCCCTCGAGCTTCACTCCATCCTACTGAACATACTTCAGCCCATAATCAACTGTGCCTAGGAGATACCTCAAAACATGTTTCATAGCTATCCAGTGCACACATTTAGGTTCCACCATAAACTGACTAAGTGAGTTCACTACAAAACAAATGTTTGGCCTGGTGTTGACCAGATACATAAGAGATCCTATCAACTATTTGTATAAAGTCGGGCCCACTACTTCTGATCTAGAAGCATCAATCTTCTTCCAGTTGGTCACACGTGGCGTGGACATGGGCTTACAGTCCTCCATCCTGAATCGCTTCAGGATATCAATTATGTACTTCCCTTGTCCAAGGAAGATCTCTCCCTCTTTCTGCCACACCTCCAATCCCAGAAAGTAGTGCATCAACCCCAAGTCCTTCATCTCAAACTCTCCTGCAAGATCCTGCTTGCAGTGGGCTATGAGCTCCTCTGACCCTGTGAGAAATAGGTCATCAACATACAACACCAATATGAGAAGTTCATCCTTCACCTGAACATAGTACAGGTTTAGATCTGCCTCACTCTTGATGAAATCCACGCTCTGCAAGTAACTGTCAATACGTGAATACCACGCCTTGGGAGCCTACTTGAGCCCATATAGTGCTCTCCTCAACCTGCATACATGAGAATCCCTTGCATGTGCTTCAAATCCTTCTGGTTGTTCTATGTAAATTTCTTCCTCAATCTCTTCGTTGAGGAAGGCTGTCTTTACATCCATCTGGTGAATCCTCCAACCCATCTGTGCTGTTATAGAAATGATAGCTCTTATGGATGAGTACCTGGCTACTGGAGCAAAAGTCTTGTTATAGTCGACTCCTTCCTTCTAAGAAAACCCCTTAGCCACAAAACGGGCTTTGAACTTTTCCACACTACCATCTGCAGCATGCTTAATCTTATACAACCATCTCGAGCCCACCACAGACTTACCTTCCGGCCGCGATACTACTTCTCACACGCTATTCTTCATGATGGAAGAATACTCTTCCACCATGGCATCGCTCCATACTTGGTGCATGGATGCCTCCTAAAAGTTGGAAGGCTCCTCTTCAAGTAATTCACTCATAAGTGCCACATAATCAAAATAACGTTTGGGAGCTTTTCTCTATCTGATTGAATCCTATGGGTCACAAACATATTCCTGGGCCTCTCTTAGTGTCTGCTCAGTCGGCCTGTTTCTCTTCTTCTCAATAATAGGAATCCAAGGCTAATGAATTATTTGTTCCTCCTTCTGATCAACTTGCTCGGCCTGCTTGCTCTGCTCTCTAGCTTCCTTGACTTCATGCGAATCTAGGGCAATAGGATCATTTGTTGGTGGTATCACCTTTGTACCAGCATAGATCCACAGTCTATTCTCCTTGAGAATAGATGTAATCCGAACATTCCACTGTAAGAAGTTAGACGCACCCTCAAGCCTGTCCTCATATCGAACACTGGTTGCCATAGCCACAGAAGAAACTGGAGATGAAAATCTGATTTTTTTTTCTTGAAATTTGTGTCACAAATCTTGGCTTCGTATTCAGAGTTTAGAGCTCTGATACCATGTTAATTTCTTATAACCCAGCTACAGATTAATTGCACAATAAATTTATAGAATAGAACCTCTATCTGATTTATAACAATCAATACTCTGAGTTAATTAACAACAAATAACAGCGGAAGCAAAAAACTAACAATAAGTCAATCACAAATAGACAATAACACAGATATACCTAGAAAACCCCAATGTGGGGAAAAACCTGCAAATGTTGGATCTTCTATTCAGCATAACAGCAAACTTTTTCTTCGAAAATACAATTCGCAGTCTTACATATATAGAGCCCAGCTACTTTATTTAATGTGCAAGAAAATAAACTTTCCTTGCTTTATTCAGCTTTAAATCACACATAAAATCGCTCCTAATTTTATCTCAATCTCACAAACTCAGAGACATTCTATTAATGAATAAAAAAACTGCTGTTGCTGAAAATCCAACTCGAATTGCTTTAAAGCAACTCCACTCCACCTTTCGAACTAGAAAACCAACAAGCAACTCTCAAAAAACTCATACAAAAGCCTTTTAAGGCGAATAAATTGAACTTATCTGGAAACAGGAAAGTAGCTTTTTAAAGTTTATTAGATCTCTTAATATAGAACTGCTGAAAGTTGGGAAGAGATTAAGAGACCTGTGTATTGTGACAACCGTGTATTGTAGTTAATGTATCGTTATTTACGTGGGAACAGGTTCCACATATATGCGTTGTAATCAATGCCCAACTTTAATGAAGATTTAGGTTACTTCTAAGAAAAAATAATTTTAGATTACTTTTAATGCAAGGAAACATAGATTCCAAGTGGGCTCTGCCACTCTTAAAGCAAAGGAAAATATTTTTTGTAGCAGCACAAATTCTGTTTTGTAAAATGTGTCGGTAAATTTCAAAAAGAACAACAATTTAGTGTGTATGGCCAGCAGACTGTATCAGCATCTTAAAACAAGAAGACACCCATCATTTTCCCTGGTCTGAACGGAAAAGAATTTTGGAATGCCAACACTGATCATTCATTATTTTAATGACCTTGTCCTTCAAGCTCAAAATATAATACCCCACTCTCACTTTTTCAAAAGTGCTTGCGTGGAAAATAAATCTTTAAAAGAGTTACCTAAAGTGATCAAATTTCCTATCAAGCATATTGTACGCAACGATGTACATGCACTCCAAGCTCTATGGAATGAATCTGTACCTCACAGGTTTGCAAATTTGAATTTAACGTGTTCAGACTTTAGCCTGTAAAATCTTTAGAATGAGAGCAATGACCAAATGAAAATCTTTGAAGATAAGAAGACTGGACGGGAAAAGAATATCTGACAATATTTGCCTAAGTGATGGGACAAATGGCTTTCCAGCTCACTGGCTTAGCGTTCATTTTCCACAGATTAAAGCTAATAATGTAGTTATAGGACGTAACGTCTTTCTAATAATTGACGCTAACGCACTTTCATCGATTGTAGTGTCACTGATGCGCTATATTTTTGAGTGATGCGACATAATGGCTTTTGCTTTACTTATCTCTAAAATACATTTACTCGAGTATAGGCAACAATTCCGCCACTTTTTTCAGAGAAGCATGGAATTGTGTACATTTACTCGAGTATAGGTAACATTTACAAGCTGGCTGGACAAACTTAAGTACAACGAAACTCACAAGATTCCGATGCTTGCTCTAAAAAGGTAGTCGACTGTTGCCTATACTTGAGTAAATGTATGTTAGAGGTGGGTAAAGCCAAAGCCGTTGTGTCCCATCAATCAAAAATAAAATCAATTTAAAAGTATAAAAAATAAAGTAAACATTGTTCATCCTATATAAATATTATATAACAATGGGTTATATATATTTCCCTCCCACTCTCTCTCTCTCTATATATATATATATATATTTATTTCTCCCATTCTCTATTTTCCCTCTATTTGTCACTTTTCACTTCTCCCTCTAGGAGTTATTTAAGGAAAAAAAGAAACTAAAATTCTTGTTTATTCACATAAATTGAAGTATTTAATGTAAGGTGGATAAAAGCATATATTTGTAATCTTTATTGTGTCCGTTCTAATTCCTCAATCATTGCCCATCCATTTTATTTTCCCTATTTTCTCTATAATGCTCTCACTTCATGTCTTCTACAACTAATTAATTTTATCTACAAGTTATCTCGGCATACCCATTGCACACTAAGGTGCGATTGCTAGCAATATCATTTTTAATATCTATACAAAAGTTGCATCTAAATAATATTTATATGGGATGAACAATGTTTACTTTATTTTTTATACTTTTAAATTGATTTTATTTTTGATTGATGGGACACAATGGCTTTGGCTTTACCCACCTCTAACATACATTTACTCAAGTATAGGCAACAATCGACTACTTTTTTAGAGCAAGCATCAGAATCTTGTGAGTTTCGTGGTGCTTAAGTTTATCCAGCCAGCTTGTAAATGTTGCCTATACTTGAGTACATGTACACAATTCCATGCTTGCTCTGAAAAAAGTGGCAGAATTGTTGCCTATACTCGAGTAAATGTATTTTAGAGATAGGTAAAGCAAAAGCCATTATGTCGCATCACTCAAAAATATAGCGCATCAGTGACGCTACAATCGATGAAAGTGCGTTAGGGTCAATTATTAGAAAGATGTTACGTCCTATAACTCCATTATTAGCTTTAATTTGTGGAAAATGAATGCTAAGCCAGTGAGCTGGAAAGCCATTTGTCCCATCACACACACACACACACTCACACACACACACACAGATTTAAAATAGATAAAATATTAGATAGAGAGGGGGAGAGATAGAGAAAGATAGAGAGAAGAGCTAGAGAGTGCATGTAAGGACCCGCTTGATCCAAACTTGAATTTTTAAAAATTTTACTTTATTAACAAGTTCTTATGAGATATATCAAGACTTTCATTGAGTACTCAGGAAAAACTTCAGCCAAAACAGGCCATATGTTCAAAACGGAACATTCTTAAGCCAACCCGGGCTCTTCTATCCTTTGGGCAAATAGGTTCATACGGAACCAGGTCTAATGGACCTTATCGCTACCCAAAACGGGGTAGAACAAATGGTGGCAAAATGGTCTGGTGGTCAAACGGACCAAGACTCTATCTAATACGGGATAAGTAAACACAACAGCCTACCGGGCTGAATAGGACAGGAATCATTATGCTCTGGCCAAAGACTTCTGACTCCTTCGGAACCAATACAGGTTCATGAGTCACTTCCTGGGGACCACAATCTGCCCAGACACTGTATTGAGGATGTCGACCAAGGAACACATAACATCAACTTGTACTCACCTCAGTTTACGGCAACGCCGGGTACAAGTAATCCACCCCAGGGATTCTTCTGAGTACTAGGAGAGTTCTTGAGTTACCTAGATAACCTTTTAGCTAGAGATCGAGATTATGAAGTTGATTATTAAAGAGTTACCCTATATATGAGGGACCTGAGTACTGGGGGCATCCTTCACTGTCCAGACTGCCTACATACCCTATATCCACGGGATCAAGGCCCTCTACGGATGCGATCTACACGACGAATGCAAACATGTAGTTCTATCTTGCACTATGTTTTATGTAACTGTGGTTGGTACACAGTTCTTCACCAACTGCCCATTCACTCAAGTGATACAGAGACGAAATTCCTAAGAAATTAGTATTGCAAACACACCTCCTGGGAGTGTTTGGCATTTAAGTTTTCAAGTGTGAATAATTTACCTATCATGCATATTTCTTTGATGAGGTCTTCTCGTTAATCGTCCTACAACAATTTTTGATAGTCTCACCTTTTTCTTTTTCTTAGTCTTTTTTAGTCAGGTATCTGAAGAGATTTTTCCATCCTGCAGATTTAACTTAGACATGTTTCTTATTACTCCCTAACGATTTAGAGGGACGGTGCCCAGACGTTGTTGTTACAGCTATGTTAGGTGCGAGGTACTTGGTTCAACGCGACGGCATTACCCATAAACGTGACTCAGAGGTACCGTAAATACCAAACACTGCGATTGTTTGAGTTTGGACGTTTATTTACAAGGTTTACCTATTTAGATGAAAAGAAAACTTATACGATAGCTTATAAGGAAATGAGAAGAATTAAACTTCTTTGCTTGCATGTAAAGAATACGACTAGATGTTTTGATCTATTCATAAATACATAAGGAAGAGTAAAGTAACAACATTCAAACAATTGTAAACATAATGTCAGAAGATACTAATTCAATTACGTTAATCACATACATAAATTACAAAAGATACTTAAATCATTCTGTTTTTAAGGTGATATGATAGTTAATTTGCCGTACATCAGTGATCTTTATTCAAGGTAAAACAATGATGTATAATCACATATCAAATTAATCTTTGTTTCAAGAGTAGGATTCTTGATAATTTCCTTGCATAATTATCTCAAACTTATATATGTATTTATATGAAAACAAATTAAGGCTTGTAATCTAATGAGAAAGTTGTCCAACAAGAGATTAACTTAGCTTCATAAATTTAGATTACCAAATCATAACCAAACTGGTTAATATTGACTTCTATTGCATAGGTCAAAAGGAGGGGTTCTTCGATCACATTTCGAGATTAGGGAAAATCGTTTCAACACACTAAGTTTTCATTTGTACTTTCTAAAATATTTAAGATTAACAATTACTTAAATAATTATCACCTTTGATTCTCACTATAATCTTTTACATTATGTACATGTACCAGAGATAAAATTTTAACAAGATATACATAGGACACTAAAATATTGCATTTTAATCCACAATATAAAACCCTAGTTTATATTTGATTAGATTGGTTAAAATATAGGCTTATTTGATCAACATGAAATAGCCATAGTTTTGTCAATTTTTGGGCATGGGCCAATAGGAAGGAGGTATGGATTCCCAAAGTTCTAGCCCCAACTTTCAAGGTTTATAGTTATAGTCTTGATTTGTATTCCAAAAAAAATCCTAATACACATATTTATTGTTGCACATGATTATTAAATAATTGTTGTATTGTGAGGTGGCTTCAAAATTAAATCCACATGGTGAATATGGACTCAATCACATATAATGGACCATAATAGTGATTTTTATTTATTTATTTGAATTTCACTCCTCATATCTTCCTATACTCTACAATATACCAATTATATAGTTAATTGTTCAAGGAAATAGAAATATAAAGGTAATTTGTTAAGTAATGACATCTATTTATTCAATCTTCCCAAGACTTGTGTGTCAAAAAAGGTGATCATTTTTCCCACCTAATTAATACTCTCAAAATATTTTTATAAAGCAATTCCATTATAGAAATTATTTATCCATGTTAACATGTGCTCAAAAGAGTTACTGAACATTTAATTTTTTTAAGAGGTTATAATTGAAATGTTCTAGTAGATAAATAGGTAAATAGGGCATCATAGTCAAGGAACGTGTATTGTTTGACCAAATGCCTCAAAGAGGCCTCAACTTATGGAATGAAAAATTACAGTCTCTATTGCGAAGGCCTAAGATCTGTCAAACAAATGAAAATGGTAGGCCTAAAGTCAATTTCCACAACCTTGGTCAGCACCCTTCCTGCGGATGCCAAAATGGGTACTTGCGAACAGGGCATGGCCATCCGTCAAAGCAAAACAGTTGGAACTATCTAGTAGACATATATGTGATGGGAGAACACAGGAAAGGAAAGTGAGTTGTTTGACAAAAATGACCCAAAGAAATGTGATCTCATGGAACGCCATGACAGCAGGGTGCGTTTAACATAGATTTGTTGAAGAGGCCTTAGAAACTTTTAAGCAAATGCAACTGGCGAGTCCAAATCCAGACTCCTCAACCTTTGTCAACATCCTCCGTAGCTATGGAGTTTTGGAACAGTGTATGGACATCCCTCACGCATAATGTAAGGGGAATTTTTATCAGATGTTGTAATTACAGTTACCTGATAGACATATAAAAAAAATAATGTGGAAGCACAGATCGGACATGTGAACTGTTTAACAGAATGCCTCAAAGAAGTGTTGACTCAGATCTGCAATGATTTCTGGATCGCGCAAAGTGGATTTGTTGAAAGGGCTTTAAAAACCTTCAAGCAAATAACGTTGGCAGGTGTAAAGCCTTGGTCAACATCCTCCTGACTGTCCAAAATGGATGCTAGGGACAGGGTAAGAACCTCTGTTAAAGCATAATGGGAGGAGATAGAAAAATATACTCAGGTAGACATGTATTCAAAATGTGGAAGCATAGACGCTGTATGAAAACCAATTGACAAAATGACTCAAGGAAATGTGATCTCATGGAGCGCCATGTTAGCAGAGTATGCTCAAAATGTGTTTGTCGAAAAGGCCTTAGAAACTTTTAAGAAATTGCAACTGCCCAGTGTAAAGCCTAGACCCTTCAACAATGCTAACATCCTCCCTGCCTGAGACTCCGTGGACCCTAGAACAGGGTATGAATAGCAGATTTCTCCAGCATAGCGAATGGGGGATTTTTGTCAAATATTATACAAGAAATGCTCTGGCAGAAAGAGATGCAAACGTGGAAACTCATACAAGGCACGATGACTGTTAGAATGCCTCAAAACAAGACTGCAGGACTGCTCAAAAATGAATTTGCTAACGAGTCCTTAGAAACCTTAAACAAGAAAATTGGCAAGTGTAAAACTAAATTCTAAAACCTTTGCCGTAACTCTACATAGTTTGAAATTTAAAACATACCATCAGAAAAAAACATAAGTCTAAAAACTATTAACAACAATCAAGAGTCAATTTTCAAAAGAAACAGAGCAAATGAGAAAGAGGAGAAAACTTACAGATTTCTCCAGTACTCCAAAAATAGAGATCAGTGTCCTTCTTCCTCATAATTCTAGGCAATTTATAGAAAATTACAACCTTTAATGCATCCTCCACTCTTATTTTTTTTAATGATAATGCATCCTCCACTTTTGTTTTTTTAATGATAATGCATCCTCCACTCTTGTTTTTTAATGATAATGCATCCTCCACTCTTGTTTTTTTATTGATAATGCATCCTCCACTCTTTTAGTGGATTTACAAATCTTATCCTCAATTGTTTATTAGTTGTATTTTTAAATGAATATACATTTTATGTTTAGTTTTCAAATTTAGAATTCAAAAATTGAGTTGTGACATCCTTCTCCCCTAAATTTATGCATCGTCCCGATGCATGTTAGAAATAAGATCAAAACATATACATATAAATCCATATCAGAATATCTACTTTTAAAGTCCATATTTCAAAAAATAGTTTAACATAGATAAAGATAACAAGGAGTATTATCTAAGCATAACTATCTGTATCAACGTCATCGTCCTCAAGCAAGATTTAAAGTTTGTCGAGTTAATAAATAACTAGAGTTTATTCAAATTAAATGCAGATAGAGCTGTTGCATTTCCACTGTGTCTTCCCATGTAGCATTCTCAGGTGAGTACTGGTCCCACTGGACTTTAGATTGGTCCACTGTCCTGTTGCGGAGCTGGAACTGGCGCCTCTCGATGATTCTGCATGGCTCTATTGTTATTGTACCTGGTTCTTCCACCTCTTGTCTCCATAGGTACATTTTGATGACGAGTTTGTTGATTTCTGACGGCATCATGTATTTGATGTTGCTGAGGTTGTTGTGGTTGATTGTACCCATTCCTTTTTGAACAATCCCTTGCATAATGATTGCCTCCACATATAAAGCATCCACCAGGGGATCCATTAGAAATTTGGGGTGGTACATTCCCATCATTCCTCCTGACATTACTATTGTAATTATTCTTGTGATCCTGATTACCAGTGGATTCTATTCTATCCCAGTTCTCCTCTTGTTCTTCTGAGCTCCTCTGTTGTCCTTATCATCTAGTTTCCTTTTGAAGACAAATTGTTTGTCCTGAAAGTTTTGCTTTGCCATTGATAGTGCTTGTAATTTCTTTTCTTATTTGAGTGCCTTCTCCAAGACTTGATTCATGTTGTCAGGGGCAAACACATCCACTTCTACCCCAATATCAGTATTTAACCCCAAAAGAAACTTCCTTGCCTGAGACCTTTCATCCTTTTGATAGATAGAAACATATTTTAGTAGCTTCACAAATCTATCCCAATACTATTGGACTGTGAGATTTCCTTGTTTAAGATTCAGAAACTCAGTCATCTTCTCATCATAAAATAGTTGTGGAAGCCATCTCTCACGGAAGTGGCTCACAAATTGTCTCCAAGTCAGGTTTTCTTTTGAATAACAATATTGTTCTTTTATGTTTATCCACCAACTAGTAGCTTCTCCTTCTAACTGATAGGCTCCCCAGGTCGCCTTGATGTTTTCTGAGTAGTTTCTTAGTTCAAAATATTTCTCCATTTCGGTTAGCCATCCTTCTGCAGAATCCCCCACATGTTTACCGTCAAATTTAGGAGCTATCTTCTTGAGGTCTTGTGAGATATCTAGAGTGGTAATTTCCTGTCGAGGCCAAGGAACCTCTAGCTCATTAGTTGTTTGAGCTATGTGTACTTCTGTACCTTGATGTTCATTTTCCGGTTCCAAAATATTTTGTATAGTCCCCTGTCTAGTCTTTAGGTCTTGTACAGTTTTCTCAAGGTTTTCCAACTTTTCTCTCTATTCTGTCAACAACTGAATAATTGCTTCAATACCAGCATTTGGGTTCTTAGGTGGGTTTTCAACATGTTCTTGGTTTACAACTGGTTCTTGGTTTACAACTGGTTCTTGGTTGACCGGTTCCTCTCCATGCAAATCTCGCAATTTTTAGATTCTTGCCATTTAATTCTGAAACAAGGAGAGAGGTGATTTACCACTTGCTATAATTTTTGGTTTACAACATGCAAATTGACTATAATTAAATCTATCACAATTCTTATCTTGATTACTAATTATTATCAATTTTGAGTTTGTAGGCCTCCAAGCCGAGTGTTTCAACCACGCTCTGATACCACATGTAAGGACCCGCTTGATCCAAACTTGAATTTTCAAAAATTTTACTTTATTAACAAGTTCTTATGAGATATATCAAGACTTTCATTGAGTACTCAGGAAAAACTTCGGCCAAAATGGGCCATATGTTCAAAACGAAACATTCTTAAGCCAACCCGAGCTCTTCTATCCTTTGGGCAAATAGGTTCATACAGAACCAGGTCTAACGGACCTTATCGCTACCCGAAACGGGGTAGAACAAATGGTGGCAAAACGGTCTGGTGGTCAAACGGACCAAGACTCTATCTAATACGAGATAAGTAAACACAACAACCAACTGGGCTAAATAAGACATGAATCATTATGCTCTGGCCAGAGACTTCTGACTCCTTCGGAATGAATACAGGTTCATGAGTCACTTTCTGGGGACCACAGTCTGCCCAAACACTATACTGAGGATGTCGACCAGGGAACACATAACATCAACTTGTACTCACCTTAGTTTACGGCAATGCCAGGTACAAGTAATCCACCCCGGGGATTCTTCTGAGTACTAGGAGAGTTCTTGAGTTACCTAGATAACCTTTTAGCTAGAGATCGAGATTATGAAGTTGATTATTAAAGAGTTACCCTATATCCGAGGGACCTGAGTACTAGGGGCATCCTTCGCCATCTAGACTACCTACATACCCTGTATCCACAAGATCAAGGCCCTCTACGGATGCGATCTACACAACGAATGCAAACATGTAGTTCTGTCTTGCACTATGTTTTATGTAACTGTGGTTGGTACACAGTTCTTCGCCAACTGCCCATTCACTCAAGTGATACAAAGACGAAATTCCTAAGAAACTAGTATTGCAAACACACCTCCCAGGAGTGTTTGGCGTTTAAGTTTTTAAGTGTGAATAATTTACCTATCACGCATTTTCCCCGATGAGGTCTTCCCGTTGATTGTCCTACAACAATTTTTGATAGTCTCACCTTTTTCTGTTTCTTAGTCTTTTTAGTCAGGTATCCGAGGAGATTTTCCCGTCCTGTGGATTTAACTTAGACATGTTCCTTATTACTCCTAGATGATTTAGAGGGATGGTGCCCAGACGTCGTTGTTGCAGCTATGTTAGGTGCAAGGTACTTGGTTCAACGTGACGGCATTACCTGTAAACGTGACCCAGAGGTACCGTAAATACCGAACACTGCGATTGTTTGAGTTTGGACATTTATTACAAGGTTTACGTATTTAGATGAAAAGAAAACTTATACGATAGCTTATAAGGAAATGAGAAGAATTAAACTTCTTTGCTTGTATGTAAAGAATACGGCTAGATGTTTTGATTTATTCATAAATACATAAGGAAGAGTAAAGTAACAACATTCAAACAATTGTAAACATAATGTCAGAAGATACTAATTCAATTATGTTAATCACATACATAAATTACAAAAGATACTTAAATCATTCTGTTTTCAAGGTGATATGATAGTTAATTTGCCGTACATCAATGATCTTTATTCAAGGTAAAACAATGATGTATAATCACATATCAAATTAATCTTTGTTTCAAGAGTAGGATTCTTGATCATTTCCTTGCATACTTATCTCAAACTTATATATGTATTTATATGAAAATAAATTAAGGCTTGTAATCTAATGAGAAAGTTGTCCAACAAGAGATTAACTTAGCTTCATAAATTTAGATTACCAAATCATAACCAAACTGGTTAATATTGACTTCTATTGCATAGGTCAAAAGGAGGGGTTCTTCGATCACATTTCAAGATTAGGGAAAATCAGTTCAACACACTAAGTTTTCATTTGTACTTTCTAAAATATTTAAGATTAACAATTGCTTAAATAATTATCACCTTTGATTCTCACTATAATCTTTTACATTATGTACATGTACCAGAGATAAAATTTTAACAAGATATACATAGGACACTAAAATATTGCATTTTAATCCACAATATAAAACCCTAGTTTATATTTGATTAGATTGGTTAAAATATAGGCTTATTTGATCAACATGAAATAGCCATAGTTTTGTCAATTTTTAGGCATGGGCCAATAGGAAGGAGGTATGGATTCCCAAAGTTCTAGCCCCAACTTTCAAGGTTTATAGTTATAGTCTTGATTTGTATTCCAAAAAAAATCGTAATACACGTATTTATTGTTGCACATGATTATTAAATAATTGTTGTATGTGAGGTGGCTTCAAAATTAAATCCACATGGTGAATATGGACTCAATCACATATAATGGACCATAATAGTGATTTTTATTTATTTATTTGAATTTCACTCCTCACATCTTCCTATACTCTACAATATACCAATTATATAGTTAATTGTTCAAGGAAATAGAAATATAAAGGTAATTTGTTAAGTAATGACATCTATTTATTAAATCTTCCCAAGACTTGTGTGTCAAAAAAGGTGATCATTTTTCCCACCTAATTAATACTCTCAAAATATTTTTATAAAGCAATTCCATTATAAAAATTATTTATCCTTGTTAACATGTGCTCAAAAGAGTTACTGAACATTTAATTTTTTTTAAGAGGTTATAATTGAAATGTTCTAGTAGATAAATAGGCAAATAGGGCATCATAGTCAAGGAACGTGTATTGTTTGACCAAATGCCTCAAAGAGGCCTCAACTTATGGAATGAAAAATTACAGTCTCTATTGTGAAGGCCTAAGATCTGTCAAACAAATGAAAATGGCAGGCCTAAAGTCAATTTCCACAACCTTGGTTAGCACCCTTCCTGCGGATGCCAAAATGGGTACTTGCGAACAGGGCATGGCCATCCGTCAAAGCAAAATAGTTGGAACTATCTAGTAGACATATATGTGATGGGAGAACATAGGAAAGGCAAGTGAGTTGTTTGACAAAAATGACCCAAAGAAATGTGATCTCATGGAACGCCATGACAGCAGGGTGCGTTTAACATAGATTTGTTGAAGAGGCCTTAGAAACTTTTAAGCAAATGCAACTGGCGAGTCCAAATCCAGACTCCTCAACCTTTGTCAACATCCTCCATAGCTATGGAGTTTTGGAACAGTGTATGGACATCCCTCACGCATAATGTAAGGGGAATTTTTATCAGATGTAATTGCAGTTACCTGATAGACATATAAAAAAAATAATGTGGAAGCACAGACCAGACATGTGAACTGTTTAACAGAATGCCTCAAAGAAGTGTTGACTCAGATCTGCAATGATTTCTGGATCACGCAAAGTGGATTTGTTGAAAGGGCTTTAAAAACCTTTAAGCAAATAACGTTGGCAGGTGTAAAGCCTTGGTTAACATCCTCCTGACTGCCCAAAATGGATGCTAGGGACAGGGTAAGAACCTCTATTAAAGCATAACGGGAGGAGACAGAAAAATATACTCAGGTAGACATGTATTCAAAATGTGGAAGCATAGACGCTGTATGAAAACCAATTGACAAAATGACTCAAGGAAATGTGATCTCATGGAGCGCCATGTTAGCAGAGTATGCTCAAAATATGTTTGTTGAAAAGGCCTTAGAAACTTTTAAGAAATTGCAACTACCCAGTGTAAAGCCTAGACCCTTCAACAATGCTAACATCCTCCCTGCTTGAGCCTCCGTGGACCCTAGAATAGGGTATGAACAACAGATTTCTCCAGCATAGCGAATGGGGGATTTTTGTCAAATATTATACAAGAAATGCTCTGGCAGAAAGAGATGCAAACGTGGAAACTCATACAAGGCACGATGACTGTTAGAATGCCTCAAAACAAGACTGCAGGACTGCTCAAAAATGAATTTGCTAACGAGTCCTTAGAAACCTTAAACAAGAAAATTGGCAAGTGTAAAACTAAATTCTAAAACCTTTGCCGTAACTCTACACAGTTTGAAATTTAAAACATACCATAAAAAAAAAACATAAGTCTAAAAACTATTAACAACAATCAAGAATCAATTTTCAAAATAAACAGAGCAAATGAGAAAGAGGAGAAAACTTATAGATATCTCCAGTACTCCAAAAACAGAGATCAGTGTCCTTCTTCCTCATAATTCTAGGCAATTTATAGAAAATTACAACCTTTAATGCATCCTCCACTCTTGTTTTTTTAATGATAATACATCCTCCACTTTTATTTTTTTAATGATAATGCATCCTCCACTCTTGTTTTTTACTGATAATGCATCCTCCACTCTTGTTTTTTTAATGATAATGCATCCTCCACTCTTTTAGTGGATTTGCAAATCTTATCCTTAATTGTTTATTATTTGTATTTTTAAATGAATATACATTTTATGTTTAGTTTTTAAATTTAGAATTCAAAAATTGAGTTGTGACAGTGCAAGTATTGAAGATTATGGACATTATTATTATTATTTTGATTCTATTCAAAAGAGATATAGAGAGTGAGAGATTGATATAGATAAACATCATCCATAAAAAAAGACAAAAAAATAGTATTGGGGTAAGTGCAAGAAGATGGGGGGCCAAAGTGGCCAAATTAATTTTTAAAAAAATTAAGTCATAATGCGAGTGCGTTATGAAGCGCTCGTGTTATGACTTCCTATAAATAAATAAAAAGGTTTCCAATTTCATTTCTTTCTGTTTTCTCCTCTCTACCCACGGCTTGCAAACCCTTGAAAGCGCACTCGTGTTTTGCAAAACACCATTCAACACAAAAATTTTATCGATTCGTCGCCAAAATGCCGCCACGACGTCGAGCACGCCAAAGGGGTGAGTTATATTTGTTTTTTTGTTTTAATTTGTTTCTAAATAGGTAGGTTTTTGTTGATTTTTGATGTATATTTCGTTAATTGTCAGGAAATGTTAATGCACCTCCTCCTCCTCCTCCTCCTCAAAATCCACAAAATCCTGAGGAGGAAATACTTGTAGAACAACAACCTCCTCCATTCATTCCTTGACATGCCCCTGGAACACAAGAAAATATAATGGGGCAAATTGAAAACAACAAAAAGGAAATTGAAGATATAATTGCAAGGTTGAAAGATCCTTCCACTTCAACCTTGCATAGGTCCACGCTTGCCGAATCTCTTGAGTCTATGTTATCAAATGTAGATTTAATTAGTAAGCAAATAATGTTGGATCTAGGGCATACAACTGAGAGGGGGGGGGTGAATCAGTTGTATAAAACTTCTTGCTCTTTCAAACACTTGATTCTTTGTTGTTAGTTAGTAGCATATCAATTAATCATCCATGAAAGCATAATACATAAACACAAGAGCAGATAAGCATCAACACATTGAACACCAAGATTTTGACGTGGAAAACCCGGTTAAGGGAAAAACCACGGGGTGATTAACCCAAGAATTATTCTCTGTTAGAAGAATAAAGAAAAATGAATGGCACATGCCAATTAGGGCTCACTGCCCGAGCACACTGCTCACAAAGAGGCCCACTGCCTACAAGGAGACACACTGTCTACAAAGTGATAAAAATCACAGTCTTGAACTGGAGAATGACATCTCTACCATGTCCGGATCAGTTCCAATTAAGCCCAAAAACCTCTGTTCTGCCTTTCGCACTTCTCTTCGCTATGCCACACTTATCCACACACCCATACCTCGAAATGAACTCACAGACCATTATTTATACAAGACATCAACTTAGGATCAAACATCTAAGTCGGCAAACAATCATAAGAGTATCCGCAAGATGAATAACACATCCGGTCGGCCACCACAAGAACATTCGCAGGATGAACAACTCATCCGGTCGGCTAAACAGAGCAAGAGCTTCATCCGGAAGAATAACTTCAATTTCGGGCTCTACTATCAATGCAGATCAACAACACAACCTTGACACGATCCAGAGAACTTCACACGCCTGCCTGAATGTCCGGATACATCCGCACTTCCTTTACTTGCTGGAATCTCTTGTCTTCCTCATCCAGAACTTCAAGAACACAGTCTGTCGCCACTGTAGAAGGTATTTCCGGACCTTCAAATCATACATTATCAATGCGGACCAATGACACACCCTCAACATGATCCAAGAACCTTCACAAGCCTGTCTGAATGACCAGGTACGTCCGCATTTCTTTTACTTACTGAAATCTCTTATCCTCCTTATCCAGAACTTTAAGAACACAGTCTGTCGCCACTGTCATAATGTAAGAGGTACTTCCAGACCTCCAAATCATACACAACTCGAGATGGAACATCACAAGGACATCCCAAATACTCTTTCCAATCCGTAGATTAGGATTGTACAATTTCGGACCTCACCGGACCTTTCTGTGATCCTCTGTCACCTCTAAGCACTTGCCGGAACCGGTTCCACATAGACAGCCATAACTTCTTCAGGTCTTCATGCGGACCTCTGAAAACTTGACTGAAGCATCTCAGGACTCATATCTGAAAACCCTTTAATCCGCATCCTCTGGTTTTCAACCTATCCAATATATTTGCCTTCTTCTCAACACTGTTCTTCACTGTTCCTGACTGAGGGTAATTTTCTCAATATCCTCAACACACAGCTCATCCAATCCTTCTTGTTAATGTAATATGAGTATGTTGCCATCAATGACAACACTGGTTCACCTCATACTTGCAACAATCTCCCCCTTTGTCATTGATGGCAACATATGATGTGAAAAACCATCAAGACAAGAACTTCTCCTTTCTGTCACAGCTCCCCCTATCAACAACAACTTTTTACATGTCTTCTCTCCCCCTTTGATCATTGACCACTTGTTTTTCACATGTCTTCTCTCCCCCTTTGACATCAATGGCAAAGGGCTCATACTTGCAATTCTAATACATCAGAATCATACCAGCTGCTCCCCCTTAGTAGCAGCTCCCCATCATCAATCCGGATCACAAGATATGACTGTGATATCCACCGGACTGATGCACATCAGTGCATCTTAGTTTATCACCGGAGGGGCCATGACCCCTAACTTCTCCCAGAGATATTCAAAAGAGTCTTTGGGAAGAGGTTTTGTAAAGATATCTGCAATCTGATCCTTGGAGGGAACATACTCCAATCTGACTTCTTCCTTGTTTACTTGTTCTCTCAAAAAGTGAAATTTGATAGATATGTGCTTAGTCTTAGAGTGCAATACCGGATTCTTAGAAATATTAATTGCACTTGAATTATCACAGAAAATTGTGATAGGCTCCTCATATTCAACTTTGATGTCTCTTAGCATCTGCTTCATCCATAAGATTTGAGTGCAACTACCTGCTGCTGCAATGTATTCTGCTTCAGTTGTAGACAGAGATATTGCATCTTGTTTCTTGCTTAGCCAAGAAACCAATCTCTTCCCCAAAAAGAATGCTCCACCACTAGTGCTCTTCCGATCATCCACATCTCCTGCCCAATCTGCATCTGTGTAAGCATGAAGAGAGAAATCCGGATCTCTAGGGTACCATAGACCATACTCAACTGTTCCTTTCAAGTACCTAAAAATTCTTTTGATTGCCATAACATGAGATTCTCTAGGATCAGCCTGGAATCTTGCCACAAGACCAACAACCTGCATTATATCGGGTCTAGTTTGAGTGAGATACAACAATCCACCAATCATTGATCTATATTTTGTCTGATCTGCCTTTGGAGAGTCATCATCTTTGCTTAACTTACATCCGGTTGCCATAGGAGTGTTCATAGGTTTTGAGTCTTCCATACCAAATTTTCTTAACAATTCTTTCACATATTTGGTCTGAGAAATGAAGATCCCTTCTTTTGTTTGAGTAATTTGTAGACCCAAGAAGAAATTCATTTCACCAAGCATAGACATTTCAAACTCACTTTTCATCTGATTTGCAAAAGTTTTGCAAATACTATCTCTTCCTCCAAAAATGATATCATCCACAAACACTTCAACAATCAATATGTTTTCATGATCAATTTTGAAATATAAGTTACTGTCAGCAGTACCTTTGTTGAATCCAATCTGCACAAGATGCTTATCCAACCTTTCATACCATGCTCTTGGGGCTTGCTTCAATCCATACAAAGCTTTCTTCAACTTGCAGACCATATCATCATTATCAGACAATTGAAATCCATCCGGTTGTTCAATGTAGACTTCTTCTTCCAGATCACCATTTAGGAAGGCAGACTTGACATCCATCTGATATACCTTGAAGTCTTTGAAGGCAGCAAATGCAAGAAGTAATCTGACTGCTTCAATTCTTGCCACCGGAGCAAAAGTCTCTTCAAAGTCAATTCCTTCTATTTGAGAGTAGCCTTTGCAGACCAATCTAGCTTTGTTTCTGATTACTTCACCAGCTTCATTTAGTTTGTTCCGGAAGACCCACTTGGTTCCAATTACATTCCTGTCTCTAGGTCTGGGAACAAGATCCCAAGTATGATTTTTCTCAATTTGCATCAATTCATCTTCCATTGCTTTGGTCCAGTTTTCATCATTGCAGGCTTCATTTATTGTTTTAGGTTTAATCTTTGAAATCAGACAACATTCATCCTGATTTTGAGCAACATTCCTTCTAGTTTGTACACCTTTGCTTTTGTCACCTATGATCTGATCTTCAGAGTGGTTCAGTCTTACATACCTTGGAATTTTGGGAGTATCCTGCACTGCTGCTTCTTGATCAGGCTCATTCAAACCTATCTCTTCTTCCTGATTTACCGGATCAGGCTGACTCTGTCTCACCGGAGAGGATTGAGGTCCTTGAACACTGTCTTGGTCATCTTCATCAAACTCATAAAATCTTGAAGGCTTCTCAATTCCTTCATCAACTTTCACATTGGTGCTTTCTATCATCTTCCTCAGTCTCTTATTGTAACATCGGTATGCTTTGCTTTGAGTGGAGTAACCCAAGAAAATTCCTTCATCACTTCTAGCATCAAACTTTCCTAGATCTTCATCTCTTTTAATATAACACTTGCTACCAAATACTCTGAAATATTTCACAGTAAGGGTGATGCCAAACCAGAGTTCATAGGGGGTCTTACCGGTGTTGTTTCTGATTTGAACTCGATTGAGAGTGTAGACTGCAGTGCTGATAGCTTCCTTCCAAAACATTTGAGGAACATTTGCTTCCAACATCATTGTCCTGGCAGCTTCCTGAATGGTCCAGTTCTTTCTCTCAACTACTCCATTCTGCTGTGGAGTCCTAGGAGCAGACAACTGTCTCCTTATACCCTGCTTCTCACAAAAATCAATGAACTCACCAGATGTAAATTCACCACCTCTATCAGACCTTAGACACTTTAGTTTCAATCCGGTTTGATTCTCTACCATAGCTTTGAAGATCTTGAACTTCTCAAATGCTTTTGATTTTTCTTTTAGAAAGGTAACCCACATCATCTGGGAATGATCATCAATTAACAACATGAAATATCTATCACCTTGCAGACTCTTGATTCTTGTCGGACCACAGAGATCAGTATGTACTAATTCCAACAATCCGGTAGAAGACTGATCTTTGCTTTTGAAAGAGACTCTGCTTTGTTTACCTAGCTGACATTCTTTGCACAAACTATTTGTAGGTTTCATCAATTTTGGAAGATCTCTTACGGCCTGAGTATTGCTTATCTTGATGATGTTATCAAAATTTACATGGCACATTCTTCTATGCCATAACCAACTCTGATCAATTTGAGCAAACAAACAATTTTTATTTGAACCAACCAGATGAAAGATATTACCTTTTGTCTGAGTACCGGATGCAATCTCAGTTCTGGAGTTTGTAAAGATTCTGCATTTTCCATTTTTGAACCAGAGATCATAGCCTTTGTCCACCAACTGACCAACACTAAGAAGATTGTGCTTCAATCCTTCAACATACAGTACGTTACCTGTTTTGCTCTTTCCATCGAAGGAAATAGTTCCCCTGCCTCTGATTCTGCCAGCAGAATTGTCACCAAACTTTACCATTCCTCCTTCATACCTTTCCAATTTCAAGAACTTATTCTTGTCACCAGTCATATGGTGAGAACATCCACTGTCAATAACCCAATCATACTTTTCTTCCACTTGAGCAGCCAAAGCTTTTTCAACAACTTTGTGATTGACAGATTCAGAGAGTATTGAATCTTCTTCCTTGATGGCAATAAACACCCACTCATTTCCGGATTTGCTTCCTAGTTCTGATTCATCATCTGTTACTCCTTCATTGTCATCTTCTTCATGAACATAATAGCAATTCTTTTGAAACCTTTGTCTGTTAGTATTAGACCTTGCAGATCTTTCCAGACATCTTGAAGCAAAATGACCAATCTTATTGCAGTTGAAACACTTAAAGGGTAGTTTTCCTTCATACTTACCGGATCCTCTTGGCAGTCTCTTTGCAATGAGGGCTTCAAGTTGAGCTGTTTCTGCTTCTTCTTCTTCCATGTCTCTTCTTGCTTGATCATACCATGACATTTTCCTTGATGAGTTTTCTCCCGGATCAAATCTCTGTTTGCCTTTCACATAGGCACTGGCTTTGAAAGCAGATTCAGTCTTGGGATGATCATCTCCAAACTCGGTCATTTCAAATGCAGCTAGTTTGCCAGCCAGTTGTTCTCTAGTGACAGTTGTGTGGGCTCTGAATTCATCAATGGCAGCAACCTTGATTTTGTAGGCAGCAGGAAGGGATCTTAGGATTTTGCAGACAATCTCATTTTCATCTAAAGTTCCACCAGCATTTCTGATTCCACATACCAGCTCATTCACTCTTGGCATAAAGGTAGTGATGTTTTCATCATCTCTCATTTTCAATCTTTCAAATTTCCCTTTCAGACTTTGCAACCTTGCACTTTTGACAAACTCATCTCCTTCATACAGAAGTTCCAGTTTAGTCAGGATCTCATATGCAGTTGGTAGGTCAATAACATTCGAGAGATCTGAGTCATTCAATGCGCTTAGAAGAGCTTCCTTGGTTCGCAGATTGTTTTCAGCTTCTGTGATTTCATTCAGAGTTGTCGGACCACCTTGTGGAGGTACATATGGTTTTGAAACCATAGCCAAATATGCTTTTCCCATACATTCCAAGTGACACTTCATGCGACCTTTCCAGAGAGTGAAGTTGGTTCCATCGAACTTCGGACTATCCTTCTTGTATGACGACATCCTGGATCTCCTCAAGCGGTTAAGCTCCTATCAGAGGAACTTAGCTCTGATACCAATTGTTGGATCTAGGGCATACAACTGAGAGGGGGGGGGTGAATCAGTTGTATAAAACTTCTTGCTCTTTCAAACACTTGATTCTTTGTTGTTAGTTAGTAGCATATCAATTAATCATCCATGAAAGCATAATACATAAACACAAGAGCAGATAAGCATCAACACATTGAACACCAAGATTTTGACGTGGAAAACCTGGTTAAGGGAAAAACCACGGGGTGATTAACCCAAGAATTATTCTCTGTTAGAAGAATAAAGAAAAATGAATGGCACATGCCAATTAGGGCTCACTGCCCGAGCACACTGCTCACAAAGAGGCCCACTACCTACAAGGAGACACACTGTCTACAAAGTGATAAAAATCACAGTCTTGAACTGGAGAATGACATCTCTACCATGTCCGGATCAGTTCCAATTAAGCCCAAAAATCTCTGTTCTGCCTTTCGCACTTCTCTTCGCTATGCCACACTTATCCACACACCCATACCTCGAAATGAACTCACAGACCGTTATTTATACAAGACATCGACTTAGGATCAAACATCTAAGTCGGTAAACAATCATAAGAGTATCCGCAAGATGAATAACACATCCGGTCGGCCACCACAAGAACATTCGCAGGATGAACAACTCATCCGGTCGGCTAAACAGAGCAAGAGCTTCATCCGGAAGAATAACTTCAATTTCGGGCTCTACTATCAATGCAAATCAACAACACAACCTTGACACGATCCAGAGAACTTCACACGCCTGCCTGAATGTCCGGATACATCCGCACTTCCTTTACTTGCTAGAATCTCTTGTCTTCCTCATCCGGAACTTCAAGAACACAGTCTGTCGCCACTGTAGAAGGTATTTCCAGACCTTCAAATCATACATTATCAATGCGGACCAATGACACACCCTCAACATGATCCAAGAACCTTCACAAGCCTGTCTGAATGACCAGGTACGTCCGCATTTCTTTTACTTACTGAAATCTCTTATCCTCCTTATCCGGAACTTCAAGAACACAGTCTGTCGCCACTGTCATAATGTAAGAGGTACTTCCGGACCTCCAAATCATACACAACTCGAGATGGAACATCACAAGGACATCCCAAATACTCTTTCCAATCCGCAGATTAGGATTGTACAATTTCGGACCTCACCGGACCTTTCTGTGATCCTCTGTCACCTCTAAGCACTTGCCGGAACCGGTTCCACACAGACAGCCATAACTTCTTCAGGTCTTCATGCGGACCTCTGAAAACTTGACTGAAGCATCTCAGGACTCATATCTGAAAACCCTTTAATCCGCATCCTCCGGTTTTCAACCTATCCAATATATTTGCCTTCTTCTCAACACTGTTCTTCACTGTTCCTGACTGAGGGTAATTTTCTCAATATCCTCAACACACAGCTCATCCAATCCTTCTTGTTAATGTAATATGAGTATGTTGCCATCAATGACAACACTGGTTCACCTCATACTTGCAACAAATAACTAGTTGGACGGATAAAAAGAGAGAGTTTAGAGATTACTATGCAGACAAGTTGTCATACCAAGATGTGAAAAAATTACAAATTACAAAATTAGACTTGTGTTCAATTTTCACAAACCCACAAACAAATCAACCTCCACCCATTACATGCAAGAGGTTCCCTATCCATTGGTGCAACAACCAAGCAATAAGGGACAATTTCAGGCAGAGGTGGTGGATGGTTTTTGACCATCCTCCATGCAATAATAATGAGGTCCCGCAATACTTTTTGAGGAAACTCTACTACGAGTTTGTCCTCAATAAATTGCCAAACTATTTTGATATGCGGGACTTCCAGGGTAGAGGTGGGGGGTCAGCACAAGATAGACCAGGGGCACATCTTGACCCACAGTGGGTAGTGAGACGAGTAATCAGCAGACCAGCCCACGAGCATGTTTCTATCCCTTCCATTGTGAAAGAGAGTGTTGAGGTCGATACACTTCAGTCGATTAGTGCCTTGACCCAGAGCATCATAGAGCATGCCGGTCCTGCAACACAGAGTGGGTTGGGAGATAGTGCGAGGAGTAGGGTCCCACCCCATACTTGCCAGGCTTGTAGGTCAGCCTGTGGTTATGACCCCATGGACAGTCAGGACGCAAGTGCACAGGCTACATCTGCAGCTGAGCAGATGGTGATAACAGATACCCTCCTGAGTGAGACTTTTGGCCTTGATACTCAGGTAAATATTAGCAAGTTTATTGAATTTAATTTATTAAATTTCATTTTTGAAATACAAGATTAACTAATTTAAATTGATGATTTTAATGAATTTCAGGGTCATAGCGTCAATGCAGTTTTCAGTGGTTCTCCACCTACATTTTTCACTAGATCATCTACTATCGAGGTATGTAACTAGTAAATAATTATAAATATTACATGTGAATAGCATCGTTATATGAATGGTATTCTAATATCTGATTTTGGATGTTGAATAGGTTAATATTGTAGATTTCACGGCAACACCTGCCAGCGGTGGTGGACTTCAAAGCTTTACGGAGGTAATAAAATAAATAGTTGAATGAATGAATTGTACTTACTAAATTTTTGTATGTGATTTGTGTGCTTTATTGTGTGTACTTCCATGTTTAGATGAACATGTGTGTATGTTAGGAGCCATGATTTGCATCACTATTATAGTTTTCGTAATTGAATAATGTTGTTTTATTTCCAGATGATGCAGGTTGCGGAGACACCTCCCCATGTTCATAGGGCAATGGAGCAGGGTGTGGCCTCTGTGATTCATAGCTCCATGGCATTGACAGGGGTATGAGGCAGATTAGTAAATTTCAATTTACATTCATTGTTATAGTTGTCTATTTTTGAAAAATCAAAAGATTATTGATTTGAAGTTTAATTTCTATTTGGATAGTTTCTATAGGACATGACATCACAAGGGCCTATTTCTACTACTGAGGCAAGCGAGGAGATAGATTATATGTTAGCGGTAAGTGATTATTTTGTTAAATGTTTTATTTTTTTATAACATGTAATTTCTATATATTAATGTCTATACTTTTTATTGTAACAGGTAAAGATGCAGGAAGACCTAAATAGAAGGAGTAGCCCTCGGGTTCGTAGTAGACCACGCACATGCGTGTCTCCATCCCCTAGAAGATCAAAGGCTGCTCATGATTTATTCTCTTCACCAGCCAGAGGGGAATGACTTTTTATTGTGTTCCTTTGTTGTATGCCTATATGGCATTTGTGGACATATATTTTGTATTGTACATAGTTGACATTGTATGCCTATATGGCATTCATGTAAGCCTATATGGCTATTTTGTATATATGTTATACTTGTATCGACAGATATTGATGTATGCCTATATGGATATTTGGTTAATACAAATATTTTTTATTGATGGCGTCCATACTTGCATTATAAATCCACGTTTGAATGGATATTTATAGATGGCTAATTCAAATATTTAAAGTCCGATTGTATTACATAGGATGTTTGCATTTTCTTTGATAGGCTTGATAGGCCATGGATTACATGATGGTGTTTGATGGAAAAGTATGGTACTAGAAGACTCTAGTTCATTCTTAATAGGCTTGTGATTGATAATATCTTTGCATGATTGCACTTGATCTTGGATCATGGGCATGTTGTTAGGATTTTGATTGCATTGTGGTGTTTGATGAATAGGCATGGTACTATGTGACTTTTGGATAGGCTTGGGAGAGGTACACTAATTGAATTTGTGATTTCTAGTTTGAGATTTTTCCTCCACTAGAAGTCCTTGGAGGAAATCTAAAAAGGATGATTTGGATGTAGTGGGTTTGGATTGATGGGATAAGTTGGAATGTAAGGATTATGAGATGGAGGATTTGAATAGGAAACATAGGATAAACAGTTCTCACATGCGGTTGGGATTGGAGATATGAATTGAATATGAGGACCTTGGTCTAAAGTGGTTCTTCCCTTACCAAAGGTACCATAAGGATGACCATTAGATGTGTATTTAGGATTGGCATGATAGCTAGTGCTAGTCATTTCTTGTTTGAAATATTCTTGCATGTTCATGAGTGGGAGATGAAGGTTTATGGAAAGTTTGCATGTAATGATCTCATAGTTAATGCTATTGTCATCTTGATATCATCTTGATCTACAAGACTATCATCATCATCATTGTCAAAGGGATTTTTTGATTGATTTGGATAAAAGATCTCATTTAAAGGATGCATGGTTTGAGGACCTATTTTGATTGTGATTTTGGGTTTTGCATGAGCCTCGCACAAGGTAATAGGCATAGGGTTTTTATCTTGCATAATAATTTTTTCAAACCAAGGGTCCATGATGGAAATGATTAAGGATGATAGAATGTTTGGATTTTAGACTTTGAGATGTTTATGGTTGTAAATGTTTATTGTTTGGACTCAAATTTTGTTAAATGGTTGTTTGAAAGAGGACACATCAAACACAACAATAAGATTGGTTTAAGTATGGATGCAAATGATGTTTACTAGTTTATTAAATGAAGACACATCAGGTACATTAATTGCCTATTCTATTGAAGTGGGTGTATCAATCTCCATGGGCTCAGCAATATTCTAGTTTGAGGACATGGTTGATACATAATGAGACTAGGAGTCTTGTTTCAGTGGGATTTGAGCATAGGTATAGCAATGATGATAATTATGGTGTCATGGATATGTAGGTACATTTGAGCATTGGCAAGACTTGACCATGTTTGTAGTTGATAGGTATGGGTTATGATGTTTGATTCATGATTACAGGTGGTGTTGTGGTTTACTTTTAGCACATTGTTCTTATCTCTTAGATGCTTGATTAGTTCCTTGACTATGGTTACTCATTTGTAAACTTGTTTGGAAAGTTGAATCTATGATTGATTTGGTGAAGTCTATAAGTTATATTATTTGATATCTCAGTTTGGAAGTTACTAATGTGATGATGATTTTGCATGTTTTCAATGGTTGGGATCTACAAGTTATGCATTTTTTTGGGATGCACACCTCATTGATTGTAGTGGGATGACTTGAATGCATATTGCCTATATCCACAGGATTGATTCAATGTTGATGTAGACTTTGTTAGTTTTCCTTGTCTATGCTCATTTGTGCATTGGTATGTTGCATTGGGATGAGAGGATGGATGATGAGAATGATTGGATAGTTGGTTATTGGGACTTGTAGCATGTTTATCATGATGTCATGGATATCTTAGTTGCATAGTTTAGTGTGACCTTTTGACAGTAATGATGGTTTATCTTCTTAGATTGGAGATCTTGGTTCTACTTTGGAGTTATTAGTATTATAGTTGAGTGTGTGTGGACCATGGTAATCTTCATTTAGGAGATGGTTATCACAATGCCATGTGTAGTTCATATCATGGTTCAGTGGGAGCTTTGATAGTGATGTGTATTCGTCACCTAGTGATGGATGATCTTATATAGTGGTTGGGTGTAATGGACAAACTCTTGGATTATGATTATTATTTGTAGTGAGAGTGCTTTGACATCTTGGCTACTATTTTTAGGAGATGGTTATCTTCATGTGGTTGTAGATGTTGATCCTTGGTTTAGAGGTGTTTGGTAGTGTGTCTTGGTGGACTCTTGATTCTAGATTAGAGTATTAGCATGATACAAGTTCTCTTGAGACTAGGATGTCTGTATTGGTGCATGTGATCTTCTAGGAGGAGATGTTAGATTATGATGTCATGTTTGGATACCTAATTTTGTAGTTGGAGTTTTGATAGTGGTCTTGTTGGTTCTCTTGGTATTGAGTACATTGGTCATGTGCTTGGGAGCTTCATGATAATGTGGTGTTACATTTGGAGCTTAACATGGATTGATTGGTTGTAGGTTCTCATACATACTTTGAGACTTGAGTGAGGCTAGAGTTCTCTTGGGATTAGAGACACTTGTTGAGATGGTTACCGTTTAGAGGTTTTAGCAGGAAGACCAAGGAGACTTTCACTTGGATATGGGCGTGAGTTAATTATGGACCTAGAGAAGATTCTTATTGGAGAGAGTCATTGTGGCTTGGTGTATCTGCGAGGAGCATTCTCATTCCCCACTCTTGGTCTACTCGGCAGACTATCATCTAAGAGGTATTTCCCATCCTTTAGATGAATTTTTTTAATGCTTTATCTTCTCATGGTTATGGATCTTGAGCTATGGTTATTGGTTCTAAAGGGTTCATTCGAGGGGTGTCTCTAAACATGCTTTTTCTCAGGTGCTAAACTGGAGTTGTCTAGATGCACAAGTGCGCCTCCCTCAATGAAGTTCATTTTGTTAACTTAGTTCATCCTAGTGACTCAAGGGGTTGTTATATTCTTTAGGTACAATCTTTCATAGACTAAAACATTCACTCCATGTTAAGGCACTCAAAGGAGGCTCTAGAGATGGAAACTGGTGCCTTCACTCACTTATGTAAATTTTGGACTTTTAGGCAATTGCAAGATGTCTTGGAGGGCTCAATTCTTCAAGGCACCCATTTTGTTCACCACTTGTAGCATCACTTGTTCAAGGCACATGTTTGGGATTCTCTGGCACAAAAGGCACCTAGAGTGAATAGGCTTTCATCCTGACTTAATACATTGCCTCCTTCTGACGATTTTTGGGGCAGCAGAAAACCTTTCACCACGGGCAAATGTCTCAGAGATATAAAAAACAGAGAGAGGTTATTGTAGAGGCACTCTACGTGATCGCATTGCCTCAGATGAAATGTTTGTAAGTGACACAGTTTTTGAGTAACATCTTGTCAAAGATTGCTACCTTTTTGCACTTTGGACTCTTAAGGGATATCGTCGGTACAATGTAGCTCAGACTGTTTCGACATGTTTGCGTGAAAAACAGGACTATGCCTAGCGTAAATGTACCCATTCGGATGCATTGGAATAGTCAGTTTGGTCGCATCAGGAGCAGGATGAAAGTTACACCCCTTTGCAACTTTACACTACCTCCTTCTGATAATTTTTGGGGCAGCAGAAAACCTTACACCACGGGCAAATGCCTCAAAGATATAAAAAAATGAGAGAGGTTATTGTAGAGGCACTCTACGTGATCATGTTGCCTTAGACAAAATGTTTCTAAGTGACATGGCTTTTGAGTAACATCTAGTCAAAGATTGCTGCCTTTTTGCACTTTGGACTCTTTAGGGATATCGTGGGTACAATGTAGCTCGGACTATTTCGACATGTTTGGGTGAAAAAAAGGACAATGCCTAGCGTCAATGTACACATCTGGATGCATTGGAATAGTTAGTTTGGTTGCATCAAGAGCCAGACAAAAGTTACACCCCTTTGCAACTTTACACTACCTCCTTCTGATAATTTTTGGGGCAGCAGAAAACCTTTCACCACGGGAAAATGCCTCAGAGATATAAAAACTAAGAGAGGTTATTATAGAGGTACTTTATGTGATCGCATTTCCTCAGATGGAATGTTTCTAAGTGACAGTTTTCGAGTAACATCTCGTCAAAGATTGCTGCCTTCTTGCACTTTGGACTCTTCAGGGATATCGTCGATACAATGTAGCTCAGACTGTTTTGGGTGAAAAATAGGACCATGCCTAGCGTAAAATGTACCCATTCAGACGCATTGGAATAGTCAGTTTGGTCACATCATGAGCAGGATGAAAGTTACACCCCTTTGCAACTTTACATTGCCTCCTTCTGACAATTTTTGGGGCAGCAGAAAACCTTTCATCATGGGCAAATGCCTCAGAGATATAAAAAACTGAGAGAGGTTATTGTAGAGGCACTCTACATGATCATGTTGCCTTAGACAGAATATTTCTAAGTGACACGGTTTTTTAGTAACATCTCATCAAAGATTGCTGCCTTTTTACAATTTGAACTCTTCAGGGATATCGTCGGTACAATGTAGCTCGGACTGTTTCGACATGTTTGGGTGAAAAATAGGACCATGCCTAGTGTAAATGTACCCATCTGGATGTGTTGGAATAGTTAGTTTGGTCACATCACGAGCACGACACCAAAAATGTAAAAGTTGCTTTATGCAACTTGACAACATTGACACTTTTTTGCAACATGACTCAAAGACTCAAACTGACCCCAAATGACTCAAAGTGACTTAAAATCACCTTGATTTTGGTGCCCAATGTACATTATAGAGGTCAAGGTGCTCCTTATCATTCAAACATCTTAGATGAGTGCATAGGAAAGGAAAAAGCTCTAAGTTTCATCATCATGAGCGCCTAATATCAAGAGACTTTAATGGCTCAAACCTTAGCATGGAGTCCTAAGGCACATTTCATGTCTCCTTTCATCTAGTTTGGCACCCTTATGTAGATTTTTCAACTTGATGTGGTGCCCTGTATGTGAAGGAAGATCTAAAGGCATGAAAGTGGATGTTATATTGCAAGAGTTTGGATCATCAAAATTGAAAGAAATAAGTCTATTAAGCTTGGGTGCCCTTGGTCTTCTTTTCATTCATTATGAGCACCTTGGGAGAATGGTATATAGGTCATCATCATGATTGGGTGCCCTGGATCCAGAGTGTTGGAGAGATCATCAAATGGTGTCTAGAGGAAGTAGGGTGAGTTATGAGTTTGGTCGCATCAGGAGTAGGACACCAAAAATGCATAACATGATGATGTAAAAATGTAGGAGGAAATAAAAAAAAGACAAACCTTACAAATTAATGTGCATACTTACAACTCAATGTAACATAACTTTACAAAATCAATGTGAATACTTACAAATTAATCCAATGAACCATCCGGGTTTGCTCTACTCTTTATTGTGTCAAGTATTGCTTCATGGTCAGACTCATGCACCTTCCACAATATTTTGTTCAAAGGTCTACCCCGATACTTTATCAAATGAACATTGGATGCCACGACAAGGTTTGAGTAATGAAGAATCTTCCGATGCGTGTCAAAGTCTTGAAATAGCCAAATATTAACACTCTTATGTGGGTAGCTTCTAAGCCATGTTCCAGTAATAACCACTGAGCCTGTAGGGTATTCGATGTTTTCTCCATCTATAACAGGGGCCTCCAATTAATTTTTGGCCTCAACATAATGACATAAGTAATAATATGTTCCCTCTTCATTATCTTCATCTGCAATAACTGCATATACGTGCCCTACATTGATATGTGTAGAAAATTAGATGAAATTTGTCAACATTACAAAAACACTACAAAGTAAGATGACATTACCTAGTTGAACTAGATGAAATTAGATGCATATAGGTGCCCTATATTACCTGGTTGAACTAAATTTGATATGTGGTCAAAGTCAACTGACGATTCCATCTGTGTTAGTTCCAGTGCTGTCGGGGGTCGATACATGTCAAGTGGGCTAAGATAACTTAACTGCCATTCATCAACCCACTCCTTTGACTCGCACTCATCCTAGACTTGAATTGTATAGGAAGAACAAAAGCATGACATCTTTCATGTATGGATACTCCATGAACCTGCAATTAAGCTTCTGAAAGAGTGCATCTCATTTGATCCTGTCAGTGTACAACAATCCTCATATGGTGCAATGTTAGTATCATCTATCAACCAAAAAAATCTACGAACTAAAGACTTACCTTCATTACCTGGACCCATGGAAGCATTACACCACTCGACAATCAATTTTGCATCTGTCAACTTTGCATTGTCTTTATACTTTAACTCTTCTCATGCTATGGCTCTTTTGATACATGCTCCTGCACCATCATGCTCCCCCTTTCCATGCCCGGCCTTTAAAAAGTTCCACATATGTTGAATACCTGTAAAATTATGCCTCCTACTCAGCCAATAGAAATTTTGCAAGTTTTTGAATTGTGACGCACAATTATCCGACCATATGATATGCTGACTGAACGATATGCCCCTTCTAGCCAAATCATTGTAGAACACCTGAAATCAACCTTGCACAAACTCTGTAGAATGCATGCGATCATCACTAATATAGAAATTATACTCCCTTATGATCTTTCTGTCATCCTCTGTACTATCATTCGCATGAATGAATGCGATGTGCATAAATATAGAAACCTGTGTGGAGTTGTAATATTGTGATTGCACCCCACACTGTGGCTATAGACTGTAGTTCTCTGCAAAGTTGACGACTGAAACAATGCTACCAACCAGAAATGTGTCCTTGCATAACTTGAATTGCAAGTCCAACCATCAAGCTCTATGGGCATGTCTTGCATACTCATACACTATGCTGTCACGAAATATAGGCATAAACTGATACACAGGAATATTTTCAATAACTAATTCACACCTCTTTGCTTCTTTACCATCTTTTATATTGTATGCCATTGTTTTATACTTGCCAAACTCTACTAGTTCATTTCCAACCGCATGTGTTATTTCCATATGTTCATATATTGGCAAATGTTGCAAGCCACCGCAATGATGACATGTGCCATCCAAGCATAATTTCTTGTAGAATATTTGACCTTCCTCTCTTTCACATAAAATTCTTGATATGAAGTCTCTTGAAGATGTTGGTGGGGCACATATGGCACAACCCTGCAAATCATTGTTAGTATGCATATCTAAACATATAGACCTATAAGCATCAAAATGGTTAGAAAATTCAATATGTAATCTACAACAACAAGTAGTGCATGTGTGATTTATCTTAACATAGAAAGGTTTTAGCAATTCAAAATATCTTTGACAAATTTTAATTTGAGGATACTTCTCTAGAAATTTACCATAAAACTATGTTTGAGTCTCATCCAAAAAATGCTTTGGATGTGGCTCGCGGTTCTGACTACCGATTCTCCTTCTTACCACATCCCTTTGATTCGGAGATACCCTTGTGTAATTCTTCCAAAAGTCTTCAATTAGTGATCTCAATGCTTCAACAATTGGTTTATCTTTTCATGGTAGTCTCCCCAGGAACGCCCATAATTCATTGGCATTAGTGTCCTCAATTCTTTGGCATCTTCCAACGGCTCTTGATAAAGTTTTCCTATTAATTTTTAATTCTTGACTTGTCTTTCTAATGAGATGAGCTTTTCTCGTTTGACTACTTACTATAGTCGATGCAATCACATGCCGTGTTGCATTACTATCTTTTGTGCGTGAGGTGTTACCCACACTCTCATACGCACTCATTAGATTCTTGACAATAGATTTTTCACTTGAAGCCTCTAATGTTCTCAACCCAAGAGTCTTCATGATAGACCTATACTTTATACTTCGCATCATTTCAACGAATAGTTGACATCTTGCAGTCTCATTTAACTTTTCAAAGAACAATCTCCAAGTCTTATTAGCATATCTTCTACAAGTGCGTTTTGGAATCTTACCTTCCATTGGCTGCAAAATATTCTCATCAATATCAATCAAATACTTTGGCTTTCTATGCAAAATTCTAGGTGGTGTCAAGTTAGGTAAATTCATCTCAACATTAGGAATTTCATCAATATTTAAATGAGATGGGTTAGATGGCATACTTTCGATCGAAGATGGAATAGATGAGATACCTTGAGGTTGAGGTGGGAACGATGGCGTACCTCCTTCATCACATGTGAGTGATGATGTACTCTCAACTTGAGATGTGGTAGATGGTGTCCCTACATGTTGACTTGTGGTAGAGGACGTGTCTCCAACTATGGTATTCAAATCTCTCGTACCACGAAGTTTTTACATTCATTCTCTTTGTGCCGCCAATACCATATCTCTTTGTGATGATTGTGGTTCCTCTTCAATTGGTATGTCTTCATTTATCATGTCCAATTTTCTCTTTTCACAAAGTTCCCTCATAACCACTACTTTCTTTGCATTCTTAGCTTCTATTTCTTCCTGTGTTGGTTTAATTCTTGATCGTTTCCTCGGCATGACAGAGAATTTGTCTGTAGCATGATAAAGAGACCAATATTAGTTCCTAAGAAATGAATACAAGATAATAGTGGGATTGTATTTTTTTTATGTTGTAAGGATTTATTCTTGTATAGTTTGACATCATGGTATGTTAAGGTTTGTTTATTACACATAATTATTAAAGAGCCCAAGTGTATAAAATATACATGGCATCATGTGAGATTGTAGGCTGCTTTCTTGATTGGGAATGTGTCTATTTTAAACATGTACGATAAAGCATGATAAAGTAATTCAATCCGAAATAGGGAAAATGTAAAGAACATGCATGTAAAGACTTGACATACCTAAAAAATGAAGATTTGAATGGAGAGAGTACCCAATTATGTAGTGTTTTTATCTTCTTGCATCAAACTCCTCAACAATTTGAGTTTTTCACCACTTGCTTCATTTTCAATGTTAAATTCAATAACACTCAAATATCATTACTAACAACAATACTATTAACCAATCTATAATGTTAAATTCCTAAAATTGAATCACAGTTAACATTACAACACTACAAAAATTGAAACTTGAATAGATAAATATCAAACTTGGTGTGAAAACTATGTTATTTCCTCCTTCTCAAGTTGGCAAAGCAGAAAAGGTGGTGGAAAGATCATGCAAAGGTGGTACAATGTGTCAAATGTGCATGTGAACTTCCCAACAACATGAAAGCACTTCTTTTTTGTCAGAGCACGCGCAGAATCAGTAAGAAAATAGAGCATGTGGGCCTGGATCACGGGGGTAACCACTTTTTTACCGTTTCAATAGAAAGACAAAACGTGAGCGCGTTATAATGTGCTCACATTTTGTCCTGCTATAGATTCATCACATCCTTTGCATTGATCACATCTCTTTCCTGCAAGAGCTTGCCAGATGCTCCGCCATATGATAGGCATAAAAATGAAGGGGCAAGCCCTCATAATCAAGTTCTTGATAGAAAATGCCCTCAACCCTCAACGTCAAACCCTAATCCCTCAACCCTTAACTCTGATCCCTTGACCCTCAACCCTCAACATCAAATCCTAATCCCTCAACCCTTCACTCTAATCCCTCAACCCTATCCCTAAACCCTCAACCCTCAACGTCAAATCCTAATCCCTCAACCCTTCACTCTATACCCTCCACACTCTACTTTAACCCTAATTCCTTGACCCTCAACCCTTTCCCTAAACCCTTGACCCTCGAACCTCAACCCTCAACCCTCAACGTCAAACCCTAATCCCTCAACCCTTAACTTTGATCCCTCGACCCTCAACCCTATCCCTAAACCCTCAACCCTCAACGTCAAATTCTAATCCCTCAACCCTTCACTCTTATCCCTCAACCCTAAACCCTATCCCTAAACCCTCAACACTATACCTTAAACCCTAATCCCTCAACCCTAACCCTAAACCTTGTCCATAAACTCTAATCCCCCAACCCTCAACCCTAATCCGTCATCCGTCATCCCTCAACTCTAATCCCTCATCCCTAAACCCTAAACGCTATCCCTATTCCTAGACCCTCAACAGGCTCGATACTATACCTTAAACCCTAATCCCTCTACCCTCGACACTCTTATTTAACCCTAATCCCTTGACCATTAACCCTATCCCTCAACCTCAACCCTCAACCCTCAATCCTCAACCCTCAACTCTCAACATTAAACCCTAATTCATCAACCCTAGACCCTAATCCCTCAAACCTAAACCCTATCCCTAAACCATCAACCCTCAACACTATACCTTAAACCCTAATCCCTATCCCTCAACCCTTAACCCTTAAAACTTAAACCCTATCCCTACACCCTCAACACTTGACACTATATCTTAAGCCTTAAACCCTCATCCCTAAAGCCTCAACCCTCAATCCTTAAACCTTCAACCCTAAACCCTATCCCTAATCCCTCTACCCTCGACACTCTAACCCTAACCTCGACATTAAATGCTAATCCGTCAACCCTAAACCCTAATCCTAAACCCTCAACCCTCAACACTATACCTTAAACCCTAATCCCTCAACCCTCAACCCTAAACCTTATCCCTAAACCCTAATCCCTCAACCCTCAACCCTAATCCATCATCCCTCAACTCTAATCCCTCATCCCTAAACCCTAAATGCTATCCCTATTCCTAAACCCTCAACAGACTCGATACTATACCTTAAACCCTAATCCCTTATCCCTAAACCCTCCGACCCTATCCCTAATCCTTACACCCTCCACACTCTACTTTAACCCTAATCCCTTGACCCTAAACCCTATCCCTGAACCCTTGACCCTTGAACTTCAACCCTCAATGTCAAACCCTAATCTCTCAACCCTTAACTCTGATCCCTTGACCCTCAACCCTATCCCTAAACCCTAAACCCTCAACCCTAATTTGTCATCCCTCAACTCTAATCCCTCATCCCTAAACCCTAAACACTATCCCTATTCCTAGACCCTCAACGGGCTCGATACTATACCTTAAACACTAATCCCTTATCCCTTAACCCTCATGATTAATAGCCTTGAACATAAAAAAATTTAAGGGGAACATAATGCGAGCGCGTTATAATGCGCTTGCGTTATGTCAAACATGACAAACAACAGACTTGCGGGAAAGGAAAAATGCAAAGCAAAACATAACGCAGGCGCGTTATAACGCATTCACGTTATGTCTTGCTTTGGGAATCCCAAGCCTTGGGCTTGGGATTTGCTTTGGATTTCCAACCCAAAGGCTTGGAGTGCCTTATGAACAGTCACAGACGTGTTTTTCTATATTCTTCAAAATTTCACATAATTTCGTTCGTGCTAACCCTCAGATTTGCATGTGTTTCAAGGTCGAACAAATCGAACACTTGGGTAATGTTAAGCTTTCTCTTATCTATTTGACAATGTGATTTTTTTCACATTTTAACAATGTTAAGCCTTTCATCTTTAATTTCTTTTGTTTGTGTGTCCGTTTTTAGGCAAAAACCACTGTTTGGTCTTGTTTTCATTGTAAATTAACTATTCATTCAAATTTCAAAAAAATTACATATTTAGAAACTAGACTCCATTCTACAAATATTAAAAAAATAAAAAAATGATTTTCAATTAGTTTTCAAAATTTATAGGGGTAGCACGGCCAAAATTCTATTTTTTAGGATGTGTCCACTTTGAAAATTAGTAAAAAATCAAATATTCATCAAAAAATTATCAGAAAAATCGAGCATAAACTACATGCTATTAGCTAATTTCTCACTGAAGCGATTTTAAAAATACCAAAAAAAAGTTGACCTTTTGAGGGAGCCACAAAACATGCTATGTTATGTTTTTTTGATAGAAACAACACCAATTTATGTGGCTCCCTCTTTTGAACCCCTTAATCTATGCCATTTTCAAAACAAAATAGTAGTTCATAAAGTAGACTCGGAGCACTACGAACGTTGTTTTGGTTGCATCTCCAAATTTTGAGTGTAACTATGCTCAATTTCTCATCCAAGGCCAGTATTTCCTGATTTCAGAAAAAAAGTGGCCACTTAAGAGCCCTTTTTGGCCCCCCATCTTCCTGCACTTACCCATTGATTTCAAGGAAGTTTGTATGGATTTAAACTCCATACTCGGTGAGTGTGGGTTATATGGAAGATATACTAAAGAGAGAGGGGGGGTGAAGAGTGAAATAATGATAGAGGAAGAGAGAAGGGGATAGACAAAGATAAAGAGAGGATAAAGGGAGAGAGGTAGAGAGGGAGACAGAGATATATATAGAGGTATAGTGATAGAGATATAGAGAGGGAGAGAGAGATAAAGAGGTATATATATATATATATATATATATATATATATATATATATATATTAGCATGGAATGTTGATCAAAAGTTAGTCTCTCTCTCTCTATATATATATAGAGAGAGAGAGAGAGTCTAACTTTTGATCAACATTCCATGCTAACAATCCAAATAGAGAACATGTCCATAGGGAGCTACACTCAATGCAACATGTCATTTGCATGGGAAAGGGAGATAAAGATATATATAGAGATAGAGGGATAGAGAGGAAAAGAGATGATAGCAATTTTGAAGACATGGTTTTAGACAGAAAGAGAGATAGAGGAGATAGAGACAGAGATAAGGAATATAGAGGGAAAGAGATATAGAGAGAGGACTAGAGAGAAAAATAGAGGAGACAGATAGAGAGAAAGGGGGAGAGATAGAGAGAGAGAAAGGGGGATAGAGAGAAAGAGAGATAGATAGAGAGCTAGAGAGAAGGGGGAGATAGAGAGATATAGAGACAAAGGGGTATGGATAGAGAGAGGGAGAGAGAGGTAGAGAAATAGCTTAGGGTAGAAAGAGGGAGACAAATAAAGAGATAGAAAGGGAGAAAAAGAGATATAGAGATAAAAATAGAGATAGACTTCTAAGAGAAAGACGGAGATTAATATAGATGTGATGCCTCGTCATGCAACCCTAGAGTGTTAGACTAACAAGTGCAAAAATAACATAAATATTTTTTTTGAAGCAAGTAAATGCATTAATCATTAAATATAATTACACTATTAACAACATTAAATAAAATGAACAGCTAACACCTCTAGGGAACATTATTGCATCAGATAAACATAAAATTATAACAATACAAGTGATTTACATTATAATACAACAACAGAGGATTTACATCATTCATTTGCGGAGATGAATAATTACAAATGTTCAAATACAAGATTACATGACCAATCACATCAGTTTACAATATACAACAAAATAAAACAATTATGAAGGTATACTACAACTCTGAAGATGCAGAACAAATCTGGAACTGGAAACACTTCTATAGTGTCCTCGAACTAGTACATCCAAGAAAACCAATGGATTAAGCTCTTCTACCCAACCATGTGGAACCCTGAGGTCCACCCCCTAAGCTAGGAGATAACATTGAGGTTCCACTAAGTCAAAAGTTAGAAACAAGCAGAAGCAAATTTGACATAGACAACTCAGATCATCAAGACTACACAAATCATCAAGACAAGTCAAATCACCAAGATAAGATAGTACTCTAGATGCATCAACAAAAGATAACAAGAAGTAACTAGACTGCAGTAGGGAGAGTGTCATCACATGGTCCTAGCATGGGTTACCCAGGCTATCTCTCTCTAAAAACTGGCCCCCATCTATGGTTACCCTGGCAGCCTCTCTCTAGGCATCGGCCCCATAGGGTGACACATGCAAAGCTGACACATCCTCTCATGAAGACAAGGAGGTCGACCTTGCCAACCAGGGCTTCTCATCCCATCCTTAGCCTATGGGAGCACTCAAGGCATGGGTGAGGCATCATACTTATCTTGTTATGTGAATTTCTACCCAACCCACCTAAATAAATTATTAAGTTATCACTTAATTACAACTTCCATGGGGTTACCTAGGCAGCCGCTTTGGGCACTGGCCCCACCATGAAAGCCACTCTCCTACATACAACTAGCAACCCCTAACCAATATCCAGAACCAAAACAAGCATAGACAAGGGATTATAAGGCATCTAACTTTTCATAACCCAATACATTACATAGACCATTTTAAATCTAAACTCTCAACCACGAAACTTTCCCCTGTCCATTTCAAAATCCCAAAACAAATAAAACATTTAATCAACAATTTTTCAAAAACAATAATCTTTCCCAAACCACATCAAGAACTTATACCAAAAGACACATCACCAATACATCCTTACCACAAAATCATACTAAATTTCAAGGTAACAAGCCTCTGGAGCTAAAAGATTTTAACACAAATACCAATAGACAACTATCCAAAGCATGACGCTTAGCAACCTTGACCTCCCACAAAACTAACATGATCACCATTACATTAAGCTAGACAAAACATAACAGCAAGACTCAAAACCAAATTAAATGCAATGACCCAATTGCATCGTTGATACACATCGGTTTAAAATTACCAATAAACAACAAAGAATATATATATATATATAACCAAAACCCAAGTACTACCACACTTTTTGAACTATTTTAACATGGATTCAATAAAAGACTTTAAATCTCTCTTTTTAGATTAAATCATAAACTTACTTAAGATAACAATATTCTAATCAAATCTCAAGATCTATAATTCCCTCTATGATTTATTTAATAACTTACTACTACAATTCACATCTGTTCACTTTTAAAAAGGATAACTATAATCATCCCAATCTCAACTCAACTGCAAATAAATCTATGACCCTAAAAAGATATAAAACAAAAATGATTTTTAAAACAATAAAACAATATTAAGATTCGAATCATGACATCAAGCTCCTACTATCTTACTATCAAGAATGTTAGTCATAGTCAAGATGCATTAAAGTCCCATTCCTACTACTAAGATCCCTTAATATAGAGGTTACTAACAATATTTAAACTTGTATTACTAACATCCTCAATGCCTATGACGTTAAAACAATGTACATATACAAGTATCAAATATTCATTACCTACATCATCAATTTTATAAGGTTTCTATTGCATTAATACACAATCCTAAGCAATTCTATTCTACTGTAATAGTTACAAGGTTACTATCCAAACATGCCAAGTAATTATGTCATAGGATAAACCTATTAAATTGTAAGGCAAAGCTTCTTCTCATCAACATTGCACAATTATACCGACCATAAAGCCATAGCATAGGTCAAGCAATCTAATAGAGTTTTAAGACACTATTCCTATATTATTCGCTAACAACAACACTAAAATTCTAATAATAAAATAAAATTCTAATAATAATTCTATTCTAGAATTTTAATTTCATCTATTATTTGTTTAATCAATACCATAATAACTCAATTCACAATAAATCTCTAATTTATTATTTATTAATTAAAATCAATGTACCACAAGATAGTATATGTAAGATAAAAATAATATAACTACTACTTAACTCAATATATTTAATTTTAGAATTATAATATTATTTATCATTTGTTTAATAACTAGCATCACCATAAAATCTACTTTACATTAAAAGAAAAGCTAATTTATTTATTTAACAAACTTGCATCTACTACAACAACTTTATTTAAATAAAATTAATTTTAAAATAATACAACTCTATCCTAATATTTTAAGATAAACTATTATTATCTTATCACTATTGCCTTTTAATGAGTTTGATAAAAAAGAAAGTCAAATTAATAATTTTAATAAATCAAAACTACAAAAAGCACAAAGCAAGATTTAATAAATCAAAACTAAAAAAAACACAAAGCAAGATTTATGAGTTGCACATGGAGTTACAAATAGAAGTTTTCTAACTAAAGATTATATTTGCATACATTCTAAAATAGCACACCATTGAACATTTTTTTAAAAAAGAACTAGTATTGTCATTATAATCTAACACACATTAATATTCTAAATTATTTATTAGCTATCTTTCATCTATAATTTTATTTATCTATAACAACCATGAATAATGCTAATTCAAAACTAAACAAATTTTTATCCAACCAATTAAGTGAGCACAACCATTATATAACTTAATAAATTTAATAATGATAATTACAAAATATTACAATCTATCCTAACTAATTTTAAAAATTAAACTAATATTAGCTTGGTCACCAATATCATTATATTTCAATGCACAATAAATCACTAATTTATTATTTATTTGCTAAATCAAAGTATAACTAAACAAATTTATTACTTCAACATCTAAACAAATTTATATATAATAAGAACATAACTACTTTAACTCAATGTATAAATAATCATATCTAGCAAACTTATATTGGCCAAATTAAAATGAATATAATTGATTATTATTAATTCAAAACTAAAATCACAAAGCAAGATCAAGGAGTTGTTCAAGAGTTCAAAATAGAAGTTTTCTAATTGTTATATTACCTTTGCATACATTCTAAATAAATTAAATGACAACTCCCTATTCAATTTAAATGAACTCAAATAAAATTTTCTTTGCAAAAAAAGTACAATCCAAAGTTTTTTTTATTTGGGAGCTTTTAAAGAAATCAGAGATATGAGAATGAAAAACTTCTAAGGTTTAGACAATGAAAGATGAAAGAGCTAACAAATGGAAGCTAAGAGAGAGAAAGAGATGGCAAAACAAAATATAGAGGAAATGAATTATTTGCAAGTTGATCTATTATGTAAGTTGAAGAATTTGATTCAGAGAGAAGATATGAATTTTTTTTTTATAGAAAGCAGAAGAGAAAGAATCCATTAAATATCATTTGGCTAAGAGGTTTCAAGCTGACTCAGACAAGAATAGGATAAGATTTCTTTGGAATAGAAATACTCAACTTACAAAGTGCTCAGACAAAGATTGAGAAACAAATTTAAAACTACCAGAAAATCTCACAAAGAGGAGGAGGCCATACGACAGCTAGGGGAGAAGTATGTACAGAGGAAAGAAATTGCAAATCTGAGTTGGAAGTAATACAAAATTTGACAGAGACTTTGCCAAATACATATATTAAATCTGGTATTGCAATGAGATAAAAAGTGAAGAAAAGAAGGCCGTACTATAGGGTAGAATGGAAAAGAGGCAAGCAGTTTAGTTTTATGCTGAAATCACCCAAAAAAAAACATTACGATAATCTCGCAGAAGTCAAAGGGTAAGATTGATGAGCAAAACAAGCAGAGGTAAAAGCCATTTGATGAGATTCCAATCAGGTTTCATTTCAACGCAAGAATAGAGGATAGAGATTTTAATATCTTAGAATGGGAGTCTGATAAAGGTTTGATATAAAGTGCTAACCATCAATAATTTGTTTTCTCAATCTTGCAGGTTTTCCGTACACAAAAGATTCCTCAAGAAGTTTTAAAACTATTTTACCTGAAATGCTAAGAAAACACAAACATACTCGGCAATTTCGATCCAATCCTCAAATTCTTCAGCCACCTCCAATTTCTTCCTCCATTTTTCCCACAACCAATCTTCTCCAATTTTCTATATATCTCCCCAACAAATCTCTCCTCACAAAACTAATAAGCTAGAAGCAAAAATAGCCAAGAGTCATAAATGTCCACTATCTCCAATCCGTTACAGACAATCCCACTACTTTGAAGAAATTTAAATTTTTACTTAACATAGAGATTCCCCAAATCTAGAATCATATTCGACAACTAACAAACATTAAATTATTCACTAATATTATTCTTTAAATAACTATATACTATTTAACCATAATAAATGCTTATGACTCATATTCTATTAAAAGCATTAAAATAACTAATTTAATCTTTATTAAAATTTACTTAAATAATATTCCTAATTTCACATTATAACTAACTTATTAACTAATAAAATCTTGCCCATAAAACCAAATACAATTTCAGCAATAAAATAATACCATTCACTTATGACAAATGTCAATAGGATTTAATTATTAAAGCTATTACTTTAATTCATAGTTAAAATATTTTTCATTATTTCTGAATTTACAATTTTAATTAATATTTACATAAATATCATTATATCAAGCCTATTATTACTATTATATCATTCATTAATGTGTTACCAAAATACACAGGATTAACTAAACAAAACCCAACAATAACTCCACATACCACATGACGACCAACATCCTGAAGCAAGGGCCAAAGGGTGACACCTCAACTCACGGTCACAAACTGAAGACTGAAACTGACCTAGGGAAAACACCATGTTATCTCCTTTCAACAGTATCCATTGGCTAAGGGCACGCTCAAACCTACTAAGTCAGGTAGAGTCGATGCCCGGTACCTACAACCTGCATCAAGACGATAGGTTGTATACAACATACGCATATATATCAAACACACAGAGTCAAGGAATTGCATTGTAGTAGGGTGCTCGAAATGAGTAATACTACACCGTCCCTACTCACAAGCATAACAATAAACACAAACATCTCTAATCAGACAACATTAAATCCATATAGCATAGTAACATTATTCTGCATGATCAATTAACTATCAACTAACCATGTCACAACATAAACTGTAATAACAATAATATCATCATAACACATGTCAATAACCATATTAGTCAACCATAGTCCATCATGAACATAATAAGCATAAACCATAAATCTAACCACTCAAATGTCTCAAAATTGTCTAAAAGCAATGGAAAACTATCATAGAGAAAGAGAGATAGAGCAAGAGAGAGAAAGAGTATGTGTGTGAGAGAGAGAGAGAGGGGGGTTAGAGAGATATATAAGATATATAGAGAAAAATATAGATAGAGAAAATGAGAGAGAGAGAGAGGAAGAACCTGGAGAAGAGAGATAGAGTAATAGAGGAAGAGATAAATTAGATGGAAATTTATATAAAGAGAGGAAGAGAAGAAGAGAAATAGAGAAGAGAAAGAGATAGAGATAGAGAAAGAGACAAAGATCTCAGATGGAGTAGAGGAGATAGAGAGAGAGCTCAGATGGAGATGAGGAGAAAGATAGAAAGAGGAAGATAAAGTAACATAGAGATATAGAAAGATACAAAGATAGGACATAAAGAGATATAGAGAGAGGTAGAGTTATACAAGGATAGAGAGGGAGAGAGGAGGAGAGATAGAGAGAGGAGACAAAGAGATATTGAGAGAGATAGAGTGATACATAGATAAAGAGGGAGAGGGAGTGAAAGGGAGAGATAGAGATTTAAAGAGAGGGATATTGGTAGAGAGGAATAGAGCAAGAGAGATAGGGATAAGAGATAAATGGGAGAGAGAGAGATATACATGGAGAGAGATAGAGGGAGATTCATGGAGAGGAATAGAGATAAGTGATATAGAGGGAAAGAGTGATACAAAGATAGAGATGGAGAGAGGGATAGAAATGGAGAGAGATAGAGAGAGGAAGATTGATGGATAGAGGAATAGAGATAATTTATATAAAGGGAAAGAGAGATTGAGAAAAGGGAGAAGAGATAGAAGAAGAGAGAGTGTGATAGACACAACGAGAGTAGGAGAGGAAATGGAGAGGGAGGGATATTTAAAGAGAGAGAGAGGAATAGAGAAAAAGATATTGAGTAGGAGAGAAAGATAGAGATAAGATATATAGAGGTAAAGAAAAATGGTTAAAATGAGAGAGAGAGAGAGATGGAAATTTCTTATAAATAACCCTTGGCATAGTGTTTTGATATCATTTGGATTGTATTGTAGGGATTTGTAGGATTTTAGGTTAGCTCTAAGTATCAACATGCTACTAAAGTGTTAACACATGGGGTACAACATTTATTGTAAGCTTATTTTGAAGGAATATATTAAGTTTTACTTTTGGTGTTGGATTTTGAGTAGGAGAGAAAGATAGAGATAAGATATATAGAGGGAAATATAGATGGAGAAAATAAGAGACAAAGAGAGAAAGAGATGGGTATACAGATAGAGAGGGAGAGAGATATAGAGATAGAGAGGGATAGAGAGAGATGGTGCATAATTTGGAGGTTGATTGGCTTAAAATTAAATTTAGACATACTATAATTTTAGATTGAGATTTCCTAATTGTTTAAAAATATTAAATTTCAAGAGAATTTTTTTATTTGTTTGAATTTGAAGATGATATGGGAATGATCTAGAGACCTAAAAAATGGTATGTATTCTATGTTGTGGGAGCCCATTGTGTTCAATCTCACTCTGGAAAAGAAATTGTAAAAGGAACATGACATTGAATGCACATCATGAAGTATCTTACTTTGAACTTCACACAAATTTACATAATTCTCTTTAAAAACCTTGTTACTCAATATTGTTGCTACCTTCATGCATAGATACATTTGCAAGACAATTTGATTTATTTTGTCATATTTTAGATCAAGTGAATATGTAGTGAAAGGAGTGAGCTACCATGCAGTTTTAATGTTGCATATAAATGAGAGTTGAATATAAATTCATATATGCCCCCATCTCTCTCCTTCTCTAGAAATGAATTTTACAAAATAAAGACTTGATGAAATGATTAATTCAATTGGAGGATTTGATCTGATAATAGATGCAAGCCCCTATAATAAGCTGACAAGCAACAATGGGAACATAAGTGATGGGCTAGAGGGGAATCATTCCACTATTTTATATGATTTTCATGGATTATGAATTATGTAAGGCATGCAATGCAGTGAAGTGTAACTTGACAGAATAATGGAACCTTCATTTTGTACTAATTTGGAATTCAATAGATTATAAATTCATTTTTTTATAGCTAAGTACCCATCCAAATAGAAGAGGCTGCTAAAAGTAAGTATTGAAAATTAAGGACATTAGTATTATTTTTATTATATGTAGCAAATTTGCTTGTACAATCAACATGGGACTAATTGCAAGTATGGAGCAAATTTATTTGTACTAAGATGAAATGTTCATAGTTTTTAGCATGCTTAATTCTAGTTTATTGGTGTCTTGAAAAATTGTTTTGGAAGAAGTATTATTTGTTTAGGATATACATGATCTGCATATATTACAAATTATTGATAAAAAAAAGTAAGAGATACAAGCCACCTTTCTTTTGAAGAGATGTTGTCTCTCCTTATGCATTTACCTTTATGTCTCTTTTGAATATTAGGTGTTTGATGTTGGTATTTTAAAAGAGAGGAAAAGAGAGATATAGAGTGAGAGAGAAAGAGAGAGGAAGAAAGAAAGGAGAGGGAGATATACAGACATGACGTGAGAGAGAGAGAGCACTTTAATTCTCAACAATTGCCATTGTCATAGAACGATGTGAGATGATCAAGGTAATCATAGTTGGACATGTTTTTAACTTCCAGTTTCTTGGTCATCTATGTGAATGTTGTGAATCCCATTGTTCATATGGCCCAATTTTGTTTCGATCCAATACTCTTCAACAACAATTTTCATAAACAAAATGAACTTTTGTTGTTTTCCTTTCTTTGTAGGCAAGTTTGAATTTATATAAATTGGACTGAGTTACCATGTAGAGAGAACCTTAGTGTGCAATGGGTATGCCAAGATAACATGTGGATAAAAGTAATTAGTCATTCCTTTAACATTGGACATTGGACATAGAAATCCCAAAGTATCTAGCAGGGGACATTTAAATGACATGAGACTTTTTCTAGCACATTTTTTTCCTAACGTGAGAAGAACCGACGAGTGGAAGAGTATAATCATGAATCTGATAACAACTAATTATATACCAAGGCATATGAATAACATAAAGATATGGAAAATAAATGATAGAACAACCATCTTCAGATCAAACTTGCTACCACAATAGCAGAACAAGAGGTCCTCACAATTCTAATTTTGTTAATATAATTTCCACATATAGAGCATTAGGCAATAGTCTGAAGGACTCGGATTCTTGTCTTCTACATTGGGAAAAGTATCCAAATTCATTGATGTGTTGCTTCTTGAATCTTGTGAGATACAATTTGATTTCTTAGGAGTTAAAGAGATGAACTTGAAGATGAACAATGTATGGCCTACACTAGGATTGAACAACCAATCATGGACATCCCAAAAAACATGAACATGAACACAACTTACACATAAAGTTTGATTTCCTCAAAACTTCCAGAGCAATCGCTTCAAATTCACAACAACATGACCATGAATCTCAATGCTCATTTCTAGGTATGTGGGTCTAGTTGTATTGCATTCGATATTGATTTTCATGGGGTTTCTCCAGTGTCTCGTCCATTCAGTCTGACCTTGGTCTTCTTGAACGCTTCTTTCTTCATGTCCTCCAAAAGCAAGATGACCTCTTCATAGACATCTACACGACATAGTGGTCTTCTTGTGGTTCACACAAATAAATGAATTTGGCAGAGGTGAGATCCCAACAAACATGGACCTTGGTTCCATTGTTCTCAAAGCCCTTATGGCCCTATTTCCTCCAAAAGTACCATGGCTTAAGGTCAATCTTGCACATTGATTGGTTTGATGGCTCATCCATTGATACACAAAAGCCTTGTCCCATGCTATTCTTGCACCAAGTCATAGTCACCATTCTATAATGGCCTCTTGGTCTAGTATATGGAGGTTACAAGATTCTAGGTATCCCATGTCTTTATATTTTTTGAGCATGGCATAGAATGCACATCATGAAGTATGTTACTTTGAACTTCACATGAATTTACACAATTTTCCTTAAGATTCTTTTTACTCAATATTGTTGCTCCCTTCATGCATAGATACATTTGCTAGACAATTTGATTTATTTTGTCATATTTTAGATTGAGTTAATAGGTGGTGAAAGGAGAAGGGTACACTACTTATAAATGAGAAACAAATGCTATAAGTTTGATAATTCCTAGACCAATGGTAATAGTTTGAATGGAATATTGAATTATTTTTAATTGACATGGATCGACAATCCATTTAACACCTTGACAATTGAGATTGAAAAAATGAGTTAAACTATTATATTTGTTATTTATTAATTTAAATAGTACTTTATTAAAAATAAATAATATTATTTGTATTTAATAATTTGTATCATATAGAATATAATATTTAATGATAAATATAAGTATAATATAAATTATATCTATAAAATTAGTATATAATAAAACAAGAAATATGTTTTAAAATATACTCTACAATAATAAGTATTATTATGCTAGATATTATATATGATATATAAAATAAATACAATTAAACTATAAATTTATGATTTTATAATTTTAAAATATATTAAATAATTTACATTATATAAAATATACTATATACACAATCAATATAATTATATTAAATATTATATATAAAATAAATATAAACGTTAAATATATAATATGATTAGTCTAAATATACAATTTTAAAATATTATATTAATAATTATATTTAATATTATATAAAGTAAATAAAAATAAAAGTAAATATATTATATTGTAATATAATACTTAAAAAAAATATGCAACTCTAAAAATATTCTAAAAATGGTAGCATCTCACAAGCAGTTAGAAACCAATCTCTTCACCTCATAGTTGCTTTAATACAAAATATCTTTTTTTTTATATTGATATAAAGTATAATTACAAGAAAATCAAGAAAGAGCAGCAACCAAGGCTACAAAATAAAAGACCAAAACTAGAATAACAACAACATCTGTTAAACAGAGGCAGCAAAAGCTGCAACAGGACCTATACAAAATATCTACATCAGTAAGAAATGTTGATCCTAACATTTGTTCATTTGACATTTATGTTCAAGTCATAAATAAGTCATTTGACTAAACCCTCAAATCCTTCCCAAATCATAATGTAGGTTTAATATAATAAATTTTAGTATCATAAATAACTGTGTATACTCTAAAGCAACTAATTTATGTGACAACAATTTTTTTTCTAGCTAAGAGTTTTTTTTCTTGTTTACGGTGGAGAGATAAAAAGAGGCGTAAAAATGACGCGTGCCATAAATTGTGTGGTACATGCTGGAGAAAGTGATGAGTCATATAAATACAATCAGACCATATAAATGTGGGCAAAATGATGTTAAAACTAACAGTGACTCCACTCTCCATGACGAACCAAAAAAACTAAACAATGAGGAATACACATCAATTGCCATGTCTTAAATGGCTAGATTCAGAAAATCGGTGATAAAACAGTGGACAGAAAATAGTGATCCGTGAATCCAATGGTTGAAGACAATGCAATCATCTTATATGTTGCTGCATTAATAAAGACACTTGATCCTCAAAGTTAGCCACTCTACTAACAAAGGGAACGCCTTCGGCGTAAATATAAAAAATAAAAGTAAAATAATTTTTTATTTGTTTATTTTTAAATTTTTTTTTTTTTTTTATGATTTATTGTATTACTATTGAAAATTTGAATAACGCCTAAATAAAAATTAAAATAAATAATTATTTAAATAAAATTATGTAGAAAAACCCCGTGATTTAAATAAAATAAACACCTTAAAAACTTTTAAGTAAATATCAGTATGCTAGTTTATTTGGTGATCGACAATTCTATATGTGCACACATCTTGTAATTGCCAAAAATAAATTTGGTAGTCCCATAATTTTTTGGTCGTCCATAACTGCCAAAAATTTGGTAGTCCAAAACAAAAAAAATTGGTAGTCCAAAACAAAAAAAATTGGTAGTCCAAAAGAAATTATTATTTCAAAAAAATTTAATTAACAAAAATTATGGAGCCAAAAAAGAAATTCGAAAATATAAAAAATAAAAAAATAAAAACCAAAAAAGAAATTAGAAAAAATAAAAAATAAAAACTAAAAAAAACTAATTTTCTTTTGTTATCCAAATATTTATAATCATTTCTTATAGATATCTCTTAGTTTTATTTTTCTATTTCTCTTTAGTTAAAATTTCTTTTTTCTATCATTATAATTATTGCTTATTTAGTCGTATTCTTTTTGTCCTCTAGGGCCACTCTCTAATTGTATATTCTAGTTTATTTTCTTTCTTTTTGCTTTCATTCTTTTGTAGCTTATTTTCTCTCTTTTTATCCTTCCTTCAATTTTTGTATTTTTATTTTCTTGTTTTTATACCTTTACATATGTTGTTTATACCTTATCCCTTTATGCATTCTTTCTTTGTAATTATTAATATTAATATTTATAGATACTTTATTTAAACAAAGGACATATACATATATAGTTTATTTGTCTAAATTATATATTTTTATATACAACTATATACATGTACATATACTCTAATTGTATAAAGTATATATACTCTTATATTACTCTAATTATATATACCTTAATGTTCTTTTATAGTCACCTTTGTCTATGTATTCTCGGGTTTATGCCTCTTTTCTTTCTATGATTTGTTTTCTTTTACGTCCTCTCCTTCCTCATTCTTACCTTATTTCTCCATTCTCTCTTTTACCATCTTATTCATCACAACCCCCTTTTCCTCCTATTTCATTTTTATTTTAATACTTTAATTCTACTCCTTGTCCTACATGCCCTCAACCCTCTCTCCTTTTATGCAACCTTCTCTACAATTTTATCTCCATATCATTCTCCTCTTTTTTGTCGTGATGATGGATCATTGAGTGTGATCTGAAATGTTGACAAAAAAAAGTAATACACAGTGATTCCATAAGCTCTACATTCAATCATGGACTGTGGAAATATCATGTCTTTAACTAAAAAAGAAATTGGAAAAAAAAAATTAAAACCAAAAAAGAAATTGTTAAAAAAGAAATTAGAAAAAATAAAAAATAAAAACCAAAAAAGAAATTGAAAATAATAAAATCACAAAAACTATCGAACCAAAAAAGATATTGGAAAAAATAAAAAATAAAGACCAAAAAAGAAATTGGAAAAAATTAAAAATTAAAACTAAAAAAGAAATTGGAAAAAATAAAAAATAAAAACCAAAAAAGAAATTTGAAAAAAATAAAAAATAAAAACTAAAAAATAAATTGGAAAAAAATAAAAATAAAAACCAAAAAAGAAATTGATAAAAAAGAAATTGGAAAAAATTAAAAAATAAAAAGCAAAAAGAAATTGAAAATAATGAAATCACAAAAACTATGGAACAAAAAAGAAATTGGAAAAAATAAAAAATAAAAACTAAAAAAGAAATTGTAAAAAATAAAAAACTAAAAACCAAAAAAGAAATTGAAAATAAGAAAATCACAAAAACTATGGAACCAAAAAAGAAATTGGTCAAAATAAAAAATAAAAACAAAAAAAATTGAAGCAAAAAAAATGGAAAAAATCTCAAAATCCTTTAAAAGTTGCATTTTCTTTTTAAAGTTGTATGAGTGTGTTGGATAGTAATGCCTTTATGCTGCTATTCTATATGTGTATACCATTTTGTAACTACCAAAAATTGGTAGTCCAAAAAAAAATTAATTTTTGGTAGTCCAAAAAAGATTATTATTTCCAAAAAAAAAATTAATTAACAAAAAACTATGGACCAAAAAATAAATTGGAAAAAAAAAATTGAAAAAAAATAAAAATAAAAACCTGAAAAAAATTAAAAATAAAAAATCACAAAAACTATGGAACCAAAAAAGAAATTGGAAAAAATAAAAAATCAAAATCAAAAAGGAAAATGGACAAAATAAAAAATAAAACCAAAAAAGAAATTAGAAAAAATAAAAAATAAAAACCAAAAAAGAAATTGAAAATAAGAAAATCACAAAAACTATGGAACCAAAAATGAAATTGGAAAAAATTAAAAATAAAAACCAAAAAAAATTGAAGGAAAAAAATGTAAAAAATCACTCTATCCTTTAAAAGTTACTTTTTCTTTTAAAGTTGCATGAGTGTGTTGGATAGTAATGCCTTTATCTTGCTATTATATATAGAACAACAAATTTATATGGGTTAGCATGTGTTTGGTAATTTTTTGTTTTCTTTAATCCATCTGTTCCAATTGAAGAGGTATTTCTCTAAAGTATTATCATCAAGCTGGGTTTGTAACTATTTGCATGAATGAGTCAGGTTTGAAATACTGAATACTTTTAAATTATGAATATGCGTGGTCTGTAAATGGGTCTATAAATGTTTACATAAGTAAAGTGTGGGTTTGAAATACTGAATACTTGTAAATTATGAATGTGCATGTGACTGATGTTTAAGAAAATTCTTGTGGGTTTGCATAAACCATATATTCACTAGATTTAACCAAGGTTTAGTCATTGACTTATGGGATATTCTCCACCCCACCTTCAATGAATTAGTGATTTAGGGAACAATTGCAAATCAATGACTATAAAGAGAAAAAATATTTATTTATTTTTTTAATTTATTTTTATTTTAATTTTTTAAATTTTTTTAATTTTAATTTTAATTTTTCTCTTCTTTTCTTCCTGATGATGGATCACGAAGTGTGATCCAAAACGTTGATCTGAAAAAGCAATACACAGTTTTTTCCAAAAACTCTACAATTTCATATCATGGACTGTGGAAACATCATGTCTACTACAAATGTAAGATCTTTTTCAATTATGTATAGAAATTGAATGTATAATCTATATTACCAATAATAATAAAATTTTAAAATTTTGTCATAGGTTTATGGTCATTCTCAACATGGATATCGTTGAACCAGATGCTGAAATTGTATCATTCAAGCATACCATTGATGATAGAATCCTAGTTGGAAGTGATACCTCTTTAGACTTGTAGTCCAATGATGTTGCATTGTCATCCTCAAATATTACTAGCTTGACTGATATGCATAGTGGTTGCTCTTTGAATATGGGTCTAGTGCACATGGTAAACAAGGTGATTCGTTCCACTCCAATAATTGTGTTAACACATTTCCATAAAAGATGGACTATCAAATGTAGAGTGACAAACAAGGTGGCAATTCAACACTTCAGTAATGCTAGAGGACAAGGAAAAGTATTTAGTTTTGATGTTGTTGATAGTGATGGTGGAGAGATTCACATAATTTGTTTTAATGAACTTGTTGACAAATTCTCTAAAAAAATATATGGTTTTTTTATGATTTAGTTTTATAATGGCACATTCATAATTTAGTTCATGTGGTTATTCATTTAATATCATTTCATTATTTTTATTTGCAAAAAAATGATTTTCTTATAGTATTTATAGCCTTGTCCACCAACTATTACATTTAATGATTTTGTAGAAAAAATATAAATATATACTATTTAAGGATAGGCCTATAAATATTTGTGCCTATTGGCCACTTGATAGCACCTTTGGTCCTTTTACAAGTAGGTAATAGGTGAAGTAAAAAACACTAGTTAATGAAAGACGAATCCATCACGAACCCTTCATAATTGATAATAATCAATCCTTAGTATTTCTAAGTTGGATTTAAATAAAATGGATTGAAATTTTTCTTGGCATTGTGGCGCTTGTTTGCTCCAATTATTTGTCTGGATTTCATTAGTTAAAAAGTTTAGAAATTAGTTCGCATCCCGTTGGAAGGCATGGGCAACTCTTTTGGATGCTGTAATTCATGTAAGCCGGATGTGATGAGCCCTCCTCCTCCTGATGTGGATGAGTCTAAATGCAAACCCTCACTTGAGGAGATTGCACATAGCATTAATGACACCAATCCAATTCAACAAATAGATCTGCTTATCAGTTGCAATGAAGATCAGCTACGAATAATAAGGTAAGCTCCACCACTTAACACAATTATTTTTTCTTTTGAAAGCTCTTAATCAATATTAATATGCAGCTTCATTCATGACTTGCATTTTGAGTGTTGTAGGTAAACATCAGAGGCATCAACATCCTCCTCCTCAAAGGGGATTCAGGTGGAGACTGTCATCTGGCATAGACATTGGTGGTTAAATAGTAGAAGCAATTTTGAAGGCAGCCAAAAAAGGGGTGAAGGAGGTAATGTGCACTCTACTTAAATATCATCTATTTTAATCTATTTTAATTGTTAAATAGTTAATAGTAATTTTACAGCTCATTCACAACAAAAAGTGGTAAATATTTGTCTTAATTTTATTGGCCAAAATTGATTTTTGATTGTTGAAGTGGATGATATTTAAAAATAACGGATAATGTTAAATTTGATAATGGTATGTGTTGATGGTTTTGTTCAGCACCACATAGATAAAATTCACAAAGAATCTTATCTTATCTTGAAGAATATGCAAAACTATTGGAAATACTTCTCAATTCCAAGTCTACGTTAAATAGGTCATGGTTGTGTCAGATTCACTCAGGGTTCAATGTGAAGTTGTTTGTTCAAGGGGCCTTACGTGATTTAAAAGAATGTACACTGGTTGTATTTACGTACTCTATGCAAATAACTACAAATTACACTATAACTAGTGATCCTTTGCATGTATTTATCATTTTACAACAAAGCTTTGCATGAATTTCAATGGAAACATATTTTGTACTTCAGATTTATATGAAAATTGTTAAAGATCTTTGCAATTCACAATTCTTTATTCGAATCTATAACAATCTCCTTCTGATAACTGTGTGCATGCAAATTATTAGTACTATTAGTAAAGAAAAGACAAAAGTATAAGGTTAAAGACATGATTTCAACAACATACAATCTCTGTTATTCACGCGTATAAGCATGCTTATCCTAATCAATCCAAAAGTACTTAAATTCTCATATGTAAATCCTGAACAGTTTCACAAATTGATATATGGAATTGCAATCTTCAAGGAAAAATACATTAAGAATACTTGAAGCAATTGACACTCTGGAATAGATGCAGAAAGTTGATGTTCGTATTCATTAATATATGCTAGTCATTTCAAATTTACAATATCTCTATGACTTCAAAATCTCTTGAATGAATCAACAATAAAAACAACACTTACAGACGCTTTTTACATATGTAGAAAGGAGACAAGACATTCAACATACTCCTTACTATAGACAATAGGCGAACCTCTTCTCTACAACTATGCTCAAGGCACTATTTTTTAGTCACCTCTCTTGCATTCTCTGTATACATTTAATGCTTTCATGTATTCTTGTGTGTGTCAAATACAAGTAGTAGGGTTCATTTTATAGATTTGAATCCCCCTGCTACGGTTACAAAATTTACCAATCAATGGTTCCCATTCAAACTATAGAATCAACGGTAGAATAGATCGCCCAACCATCCCTCAAAATATCTAAAGGAATATTCCTTAGCGTAAAGGATGCGTTTGGAATCTTTCCAATGTTGAAATCTCCCACATATCAAACTTCTCTGCCATTGACTCTCCTTTCAATCAGATCTAGTTCCATAAGCTCTCCTTTGCCTTCATAATTTCCTCATTCTCGCTTGGTATATTCTTGCATAAAAAAACTATATTTAAATCAGTCGCCCAAACCGTTACAATTGTATACACAGACATATGTCTATGTGTTTCCTATCCAAATGCAAAACATACAAACACAGACCTTATCTTATTATAGAATAAATCCAAATTAATTTCAAATCCATTTTGTATATACCCTTTCACTGCATTACCCCTTTTTTATATCAAATACAAACACAAAAACATGCAAATCCGGACCTCATTGGTTTATGAAATGAATTAAAATTGTTTTCGGTTCCGGCTTTGTATATAAACCACATGTATTACCTTTTTCCTATCAAATGGTAAGGATTCACTCAAATTTTCACATACTCAAACACATATCCAATTTATGAATTCATGATTGATCCAATGCTCAAACCAATGCAAGCATGACTATTGTTTGTTGACCAAGCTTATTAGTCATAAAGTTAGAGAAATTCATCCAATTTACCATTACAAACTATTTGTAGCTTTTCCATAGGAAATGTTGGATCTCCTAGAATGAGTACTTAACATCAAACCTATTGGTTACCAAATCTGCAGAGGGTTTGCCAGTTCCAATGCACGGGCAGATTCAGCCAACAGATTACAGGAGGTTGCATGAGCTGCCTCCCCTTCACTTCTAGTTCTGCCACACTAAGGGGGGTATCCCTATAACTAAAGATATAACCTTGACTAGACCAATAACACAATGATTTAGCTTTACAATAATAGGCAGAATACTCTCATGTGTGGACCAAGATCTTCATGACAGATCACAAGGTGGGCAACATTCTTGGACATATATGTCTGGTTGGGTATGAGAGTATGCAGGGGGTTCCTAATCCTACTCCTACAACTAACAGGTGGAAGTGATGAAATGGGTGGACATAATGTCATGGATGTAAGACAAGGGGTTTTGGCTCATAACTATTGACCCAGAAACAAACTGGTGCCTATCCATTGGGCAAGGAGTCAACTAGACGTATACATCAGATGGTTTGTAACTTTCACTCAAGTTTCAGGGGGTTGGACTTGATGCTTGCCTTACAAACATCACCCAAGAATGGGTATCTAACTGCCTCTACTTACAGATATCCCTGCTGACATGAAACCTTCCTCATGCTCAACCTAAAACAATTTAATCCACTCCTTGAATGGAAGTTAGAGATCAAACATGTGATACAGAAAACCATATCCTAGAACCTGAGAAACCCTTAGAAACTAGATTCAGAAGAAGGAGAATAACATGCAGCAAATGGAGACAAGCAGATAAACACATGCAATGAAGCATTTCTCATATAAAATCAACACTGAGACTGAAATATATGCAAAATACACTCATGTTGCAACTCATAAACTCCAAAATGGGATGGAACAACCAAGTTCATGCTCTATTCTTCATTATCTTTACAAAAATGCCCTAGGCTTCAACAACCTTCAAAATGGGTCACACAATCTGCTTAAATAGCAAGAAAATGTACCCCACAAATTAATTACATGGCCAGACCAAAAATCCTGCCAGATGCAATGCACTGAAAAGTAGCACTCAAAATCATCAATGCAGCAGAGGGACAAAGAGGAAGGAGCAGGTGAGATTGGGATCTGGGCCGCCGCTCAAAGATATGCATCATAAAAATGGTGGTTGAGCCATCACCTTGACCCATGCTTCTCTACATGATATGCCATTACTGTTTCATCTACACGCAGGCCCCAGAGTGCAGCCACAGCAAGTTTCCTCAGAGTTTCCCGCCAAAAACAGTTACAAACGCGGGAAAAACCCACTGCTGCAGGCTCAAAATATGGCCGTCGATCCAAAACCATGTCGCTGCGATCAAACAGCCCCAAAAACATTGAAAAGTCACCCACCAACCAAATCGTGCCACGTAGGCACTTCAAGTTGCTATCGTTGGGTCATCGCTCCCCTTATCTTCCTTTATTTTTTCCGTCGAGAGTCAACTGCCGGAACCTCACGTGGGAGCCACCACATGGCAAGCTCCGTGGCATCCTTTGAAACACAAGGGGCCCTTGAAACTCCCGTGGAAGCCACCACATGGCGCCTTCCGCGGTCTCTTGAAACTTAAAGAAACTCCTTTGAAACATTAATGCAGAAGCCGACACTTGTCGGGCCCTGCGCTCCTCTTGAAACATTAAAGAGTCTTCTTTGAAACTTCTGTGGAGGCTAACACGTGGCGCACTCCGCCACACCTTGCGAAACTGTGTCTTTAAGTAAAGTGGCCCCTACAGGTGACACTTGTCGCAACCCGTGGCATTTGAAACATGAGACACATTAAAACCGGGGTCCACAAACCCCCACTCGCCACACTCAGAAACTTTAAAATGGTCCCTCGAAACTCAAATGGAGGTTGCCACTTGGCAACATCCGCAGTAGCAACTCCTTTTACTGGGACCCACCATGTCTGCGCCACATATTGAAACATGTAGAAACTACGTAGAGGTCGACACGTGTCAGCTTCCGCAGTCATGACCAAGGGCACGTGGCAGCTTCCGCTGCAATTTCAAAATCTTTAGAACCATGCCTCTGCAAGTGACACGTGGCACTTTCTGTGCAAAGAAACTAGAAACTGCGTAGAAACATTAAATATACGTGGCACGATCTACAACTCTCAGACCCTTCATTGGGACCCACCCCCGCGTCTTCACTTAGCATCAAAATAAACAAAAAAATTACACAGGGGCCGACACCTGTCACGCTCCGCAGCCATAGCTAAAGACACATGGCAGCTCCCGTGCGCACATAGAAACTTATTGGGAGTGTCTCGGCTGATGACACGTGGCGTCCTCCATGGGGAGGAATTTGAAATATAATAGAAACATTTAAAGAGTCTTTGAAACACCGACGGAGACTGACACTTGGCAAGATCCGCTGCAACTTAGAAACTTTTTGAAACTCAAGCGAACAGCGACACATGGCAAGCTTCGCGTTGCTTTGAGAAACATTAAGGATCATCGAACCCTTCAGAAACTTGGCAAAAACTGTGAAACTTTTAGGTTCCTTCAGGTGCCTCCATGTGGTACTTTCCACGGTACTTTGAAACATTTAGAAACTTACTGAAACTTCGGCGGAAGCTGACACGTGGCGCCATCCGCAGCAATTCTTGAAACTTTGAGGGGCCACCTCCGCTACAGACATGTGGCACGCTCCGCGGGAAACAAAAACAAAGGCACAAATTTAAATTGGGGCTTGACACATGGCAGTCCCGTGGCTATGGCATATTTTGACCCTTCTGGCCCCACTTAGAAACATTCACAGACACTGAAAACTGTGACCCGAAGCAGTGACCCGATATGCATTTGACCCATTTTTAACATTTTCAGGGGCCGATAGGATGTCTCGACCTGCCACTGCCATTTCGACCCTGCACACAACTGATTTCTTGCATTTTTGATAATTGCAGGGGCAAAAATATTAAAACTTTTTGGATTTTTAAGGAAGAGACCTGACTCAAAACCCCATACATAAATTATTACTAACAGTGGCTCTGATTGGGGACGCATGCCTCTTGCAGGCATGGCGAGAACCTCAGATATTTGGGATGCAGACCAGTCCCTTATCCATTGGGCATAGAGTCAAATACTGCACTGACCTGCAACACCAAACACACTTGATGGCCTAAGGCCACCAAGAAAAGGAAAACCTATATCTCCCCTTGTCAAATATCTTGTTTTCATCTGCATGTACTGGGTCAAGCCTGGAGATACTGTCAGGACCTACCCACAAACAAATCTTGTCATCTGCATATTCAACCTTCTGATTTAGCTTGTTACTATTACCCCTATGCAGACAACACTCAGCATCATGTGACAAGTGGGTGTCAAATTTATCAAGAAATGCATACTTAAATGGTATGTAACATTTATCATCATCTGCATCAGCAGTATGCATTGTAAAATGATCTCCTAGCTGGACTGAAAAATAAAAGCACTCAAAGTCCACCACACAACTAGGAAAATCAGAGCTCATTTCATTAGCTGGCCAATCAAAAGAGAAGCTTTCAAAATCATAGTTGTGCACATCATGCACACAACCATTAGGTAGATCATGCTAGAAAAGATCAGGCTCTGGCACCTCTTTACAATCAAGCACATTTTTACAATCACTTATCTGATGTATGCTAGTTTCTCTTTCATCAGGATGAGAAACAGAATCCAAACCAAAAATAATGTCTAGATCCTCACCATACTCAGACAAATCCTCATCACCACATGTGTCATAAATGGGTGATCCAGGTGCATCAGTTTCATCATAGTATGCCACTGGTTCATGGGCAATAGAACATGCATCTTCATCACCAATGGATTCATTTTGTGGAGGAGTATTAGCCTGTGTGCTTATTTCTTCTCTATCCTGAGCACAATACTCACAATTATCTCCACAAATCCATTCAAAAAGTTGCTCATTGCTGTTCACAACCACATCATTATTTTCATAACTAGACACCTCAACCTTGCAATGGGATTCATCATTGATCATTTCAATGGCATCCTCAACTGATATCTTCTCATTTTCACTTTTTTCTTCACATGATGCTAGGCTCTCAAGGTCATACTGAGGATCAAAAGGGCTGAGAAGAGGTTTAGCCTTTTGACTAGCAGACACAATAGGGTTCTCACTATTTAACTGGGCCTGCCTAGCCTCTAAAAATATCAACCTATTTTTTATCTCTTCTATTCTTTTTGTCAACATATCATCCCCCTTTTCACTGAGTATGGGATAATACATGTTTAGATTCATAAAAATCTCACTCTTAGACATCCTTTGTCTGCCTAAGACCTAAGGTTTCCCCTGGCATCTAACTTATGCAGTAAACAACAAATATAAAGGGGAAGAAGTTAGGTACCTTTTCTCATCCAGATGCAGAAATATGAACATTTTTGTCACATCACATACATCCATCTTTCATGTGCATTCAAATCCTTTTTGCAAAGTCGCCACCTCTCCAGAGAGGACAAAATTTTTAACAATTGAAAGCTACTTTTCCAGGTTCATTCCACCAGCAGAGCATCATTTTGTTAGTGACTCAGATCGGCCACAAATACATTACTTTTTTATCAATCCATTCCCCAACAGAGTCGCCAAAATCTGTTGGTTACCAAATCTGCAGAGGGTTTGCCAGTTCCAATGCACGGGCGGATTCGGCCAACAGATTACGGGAGGTTGCGTGAGCTGCCTCCCCTTCACTTCTAGTTCTGCCGCACCAAGGGGGTATCCCTATAACTAAAGATATAACCTTGACTAGACCAATAACACAATGATTTAGCTTTACAATAACAGGCAGAATACTCTCATGTGTGGACCAAGATCTTCATGAAAGATCACAAGGTGGGCAACATTCTTAAACATAAATGTCTAGTTGGGTATAAGAGTATGCAGGGGGTTCCTAATCCTACTCCTACAACTAACAGGTGGAAGTGATGAAATGGGTGGACATAATGTCTTGGATGCAAGACAAGGGGTTTTGGCTCATAACTACTGACCCAGAAACAGACTGGTGCCTATCCATTGGGCAAGGAGTCAACTAGACGTATACAGCAGATGGTTTGCAACTTTCACTCAAGTTTCAGGGGGTTGGACTTGATGCTTGCTTTACAAACATCACCCAAGAATGGGTATCTAACTGCCTCTACTTACAGATATCCCTGCTGACATGCAACCTTCCTCATGCTCAACCTAAAACAATTTAATCCACTCCTTGAATGGAAGTTAGAGATCAAACATGTGATACAGAAAACCATATCCTAGAACCTAAGAAACCCTTAGCAACCAGATTCAGAAGAAGGAGAATAACATGCAGCAAATGGAGACAAGAAGATAAACAGATGCAATGAAGCATTTCTCATATAAAATCAACACTGAGACTAAAATATGTGCAAAATACACTCATGCTGCAACTCATAAACTCCAAAATGGGATGGAACAACCAAGTTCATGCTCTGTTCTTCATTATCTTCACAAAAATGCCCTAGGCTTCAACAACCTTCAAAATGGGTCACACAGTCTGCTTAAATAGCAAGAAAATGTACCCCGCAAATTAATTACATGGCCAGACCAAAAATCCTGCCAGATGCAATACACTGAAAAGTGCGCTCAAAATCATCAATGCAGCAGAGGGACAAAGAGGAAGGAGCAGGTGAGATTGGGATCTAGGCCGCCGCTCAAAGATATGCATCATAAAAATGGTGGTTAAGCCATCACCTCGACCCATGCTTCTCTGCACGATATGCCATTACTGTTTCATCTACCCGCAAGCCCCAGAGTGCAGCCACAGCAAGTTTCCTTAGAGTTTCCCGCCACAAACAGTTGCAAATGCGGGAAAAACCCACTACTACAGGCTCAAAATATGGCCGCTGATCCAAAACCCTGTCACTGCGATCAAACGGCCCCAAAAACATTAAAAAGTCGCCCACCAACCAAATCATGCCATGTAGGCACTTCAAGTTTCTATCACTGGGTCATCGCTTCCCTTATCTTCCTTTATGTTTTCCGTCGAGAGTCAACTGCCAGAACCTCACACAGGAGCCACCACGTGGCAAGCTCCACGGCATCCTTTGAAACACAAGGGGCCCTTGAAACTCCCGCGAAAGCCGCCACATGGCGCCTTCCACGGTCTCTTGAAACTTAAAGAAACTCCTTCGAAACATTAATGCGGAAGCCGACACTTGTCGGGCCCTGCGCTCCTCTTGAAACATTAAAGAGTCTTCTTTGAAACTTTTGTGGAGGCTAACACGTGGCGCGCTCCGCCACACCTTGCGAAACTGTGTCTTTAAGTAAAGTGGCCCCTGCAGGTGACACCTATCGCAACCCACGGCATTTGAAACATGAGACACATTAAAATTGGGGCCCACAAACCCCCGCTCGCCACACTCAGAAACTTTAAAATGGTCCCTTGAAACTCAAATGGAGGTTGCCACTTGGAAACATCCACAGTAGCAACTCCTTTTACTGGGACCCACCATGTCTGCGCTACATATTAAAACATGTAGAAACTACGTGGAGGCCGACACGTGTCAGCTTCCGCAGTCACGACCAGGGGCACATGGCAGCTTTCGCTACGATTTAGAAATCTTTAGAACCATGCCTCCGCAAGTGACACGCGACACTTTCCACGCGAAGAAACTAGAAACTACGTGGAAACATTAAATATACGTGGCACGATCCGCAGCTCTTAGACCCTTCACTGGGACCCACCCCTGCATCTTCACTTAGCATCAAAATAAACAAGAAACATTACGCGGGGGCCGATACCTGTCACGCTCCACAGCCATAGCTAAAGACACATGGTGCCTCCCACGCGCACATAGAAACTTATTGGGAGTGTCTCAGCTGACGACACGTGGCATCCTCCGCGGGGAGGAACTTGAAACATAATAGAAACATTTAAAGAGTCTTTGAAACACCGGCGGAGACTGACACTTGGCAAGATCCACTGCAACTTAGAAACTTTTTGAAACTCAAGTGGACAGCGACACATGGCAAGCTCCGCATTGCTTTGAGAAACATTAAGTATCATCGAACCCTTCAAAAACTTGGCAGAAACTGTGAAACTTTTAGGGTCCTTCGGGTGCCTCCACGTGGTACTTTCCGTGGCACTTTGAAACATTTAGAAACTTACTGAAACTTCGGCAGAAGCTGACACGTGGCGCCATCCGCAGCGATTCTTGAAACTTTGAGGGGCCGCCTCCGCTGCAGACACGTGGCACGCTCCGCGGGAAACAAAAACAAAGGCACAAACTGGGGCTCGACACATGGCAATCCCGCGGCTGTGGCATATTTTGACCCTTCTAGCCCCACTTAAAAACATTCACAGACACTGAAAACTGTGACCCAAAGCAGTGACCCGATATGCATTTGACCCATTTTTAACAATTTCAGGGGCCGATAGGATCTCTCGACCCGCCACTGCCATTTCGACCCTGCACACAACTGATTTCTTACATTTTTGATAATTGCAGGGGCAAAAATATTAAAACTTTTTGGATTTTTAGCGAAGAGACCTGACTCAAAACCCCATACATAAATTATTACTAACAAAACCAATAGCCAACTCCATAGAAAAATTAACAAAATTGAAACCTTGGACCTAACATATGATAACAAACCTTGAGAACAAATTCATTATGGTAGTCTTAATAGCCCTACTACTATACTCTAACTACTGTGACAATACAATGCTTGGCTAGAATGATCTCTCTAAGTCCTTAAGAGGCATCTTTTGATTTGACAGTCCTACATATTGAAATATAATCTTGATACGAAACACCCTATGATCAAACACCATAATGATAGTCATATATAACAAAATCAATTATAGGGTCTAGTCCTATTGAGAGGGTTGTGATGTAAGATGAATGAGAGGATATCTCATAAGCATAACATGTGACCTTGATAATATATATGCATGCAAATCCTTTTTTACAAACCTCTAGTCTTGAAACAAAGATGCCCAAGTTTATGCCCATGACTGTCCTAGTATTTGATTGAACCTTTAACATGATTGTCTGTATAGTATTAAATTGATCTTTCTTGTCTCCCTCACTATAAGAATCAAAATTTAGGTCTCTAATGAAAATCCCTTGACTTCAATTTGAAAATTACATCTAGTTCACTATAATAGCTCTTACATTTTGAAATTTGTACATGCATATGTATCTATATGTTTAATTTAAATTTATTTCAATTGTAATTTCTTGAAACATACATATAATTTATCTAGTTTAAATTTATAATTTATAATTTTTGAACATGTACATTATATGTTTATTTATAATATATATATATATATATATATTCTTGATTTAATTTTAAATTTGTACTCAAGTTTGTATGTTTATATGTATATATGTAGGTTCATATAGTTTTTATATATATCATGAATCTGGATGATATTCACTTTGATGTTGAGGACTTCCTCAATGCACAAGATGATCGAGCACCACCCCCATCCCCACCCCCACCCCTAGCTCCACCCCCACCTAGACCCCCACTTGGAATTGACTAGGCTCGTTTGCAAGCCATAATTAATGAAAATGTTGATTCCATGCAAGAAAACTTGAATTCCATGCACAATGAACAATTCATGCCACCTCACGTGGTATGTTTTGCAGCTTTGATGCAAAACATTGTATATTCTGTGAGGTCTATTGACTTAGATTTTGATGAATTCTAGAAATGGAGAGAGAAGAGGCACCAATTTTATGCTGATGGCCTCTCCTATAAGGATATTTTGGATCTTAAAATCACAAAAGGTCATTTACCACAATATTTTAGACATCCCATTACAAATGAACCTATTCCTGCAAATAAGAAAAGAATATCAATCAGGTGGTGTAGGCATGAAGTAATGTCTACCAATTTTTGGGACAAATGGTGGATGGTGTTTGATTATCCACCTCATGCTAATTGTGAGGTTCCTTTATATTTTTTGAAAAAATTATATGCAGAGTTTGTTATGAATAAGAAACCCAACTACTTTGATTTTAGATCATTCTAGGGTATTGGTGGTGGCATGCCACAATAGAGGTTGGGGGCACGGGTTGATCCCCAATGACCCGTGCCTGTTCAACCTCTTATTGAACCTGTTGACATTCTTTGAATCAGCATTAGGATTTGCCACTTCTAATGCACAGGCAGATTCAGCCAACTGAATACAGGAGGTTGCGTGAGCTCCTCCCCTTCACTTCTGGTTCTGCCGCACCAAGGGGGGTATCCCTATAACTCAATATGTAACCTTGACTAGCTCAAAGATAGAAAGATCTAACTTGACAACAACAGGCAGAATACTCTCTTGTATGGACCAAGATCTGCATGATAGATCACAAGGCTGGCAACATTCTTGGACATGATGTCTGGTTGGGTATGAGAGCATGCAGGGGGTTCCTAATCCTACTCCTACAACTAACAGGTGGAAGTATGAAATGTTTTGATATGAATTTAGATGCAAAGCTGGACATGGTGTATAACACAAGAACACAGCATGATTGGTGCCTATCCAGGGCTTGGAGTCGGTAGACATACACCTGTGAATGATCAGCATAAATAGCTAAAACTGGATTTCAGGGGGATACACATGATATCTGCCTTACAGATATCTCCCAATACAGAGTGTTAAGTTATCTCTACTTATGGCATCCCTACTGCAGTATACCCTTCCCAATGTTCAACCTGAAAACAGTTTAATCTACTCCTTGAGCAGAAGTTAAAAGATCAGACATTCAACATAGGAATTCTATGCTCTAGAATCTAAACATTACCCAAATATCCAGATTCAGAAGAAGAATACATGCAATACTGGAGACAGAATTAACACAACACATGCTAAGATAGCATTACTCATATAAGATCAACCATGAAATCAGTGGATTCATGCCAAATCGTACAACAGGAGATACATAAACTCACAAGTTAGACTGTACAGAGCAACCAGATCAGCTGGTTTTGGATTACAGAGCCAAAAATCCTCAACTTTCAACAACCTTGAATGAATAACACCGTCTGCATTATATAGCAGGAGGGTGTATTCAGCATTAACTACCAGGTTGACCAAAAATCCCGCCAGATACACAGTATCATAAAAATGGCGCTCAAACACATTACCAGATTGGCGCCCAAACATGAATGCAGCAAGTAGGAGAGGAGACAGGAAGACATCTCGAGCCCTGCGCCACTGTCCGCTGATGTACACCTTCAATCGGGTACCAAATCCGCCCACGCCATCGCCCATACCTCTGCAACCTTCGCCATTAATGGCGCACCAACCCGCGGCCTCGGGAAGAACATCAATTCTGCATCGCAACCATTTCCCGCCGAGATTCATCATCATGATATTTGAAAATGCAGGATGTCAATTATCCCACATGCACCCCGCGGCGACTTCTTTAACACTTTATATACTAGGTCATGAGCATATATGATGTCGGTGCTTTTGCTCCTGACGACACTAGTATAAGACTTCATCATCATCATCCTCCAGCAGCATGATATCCTGTCGCTTGAAATATCACCCTGACGCCATCATCATATCGCAATATAGCCTGCATGATAATCGCCTTCATCGGCACAACCTGATCCATCGGAGGAACATCCTCCTGCTGAGCCTATACCAAAAGTCTGGCCGATGAACATACTGATGACGTCATCATCATATCCTGCTGACGTCATCATCATATCCACCTGCTGCGCACCTCCTCATATCCGGATGACGTCATCATCATGTATGCAAATATCAGGGAATCTCCATAAGATGATCAGTGTTCGAAATATGACCCCCCCGGACCTTGATGACGTCATCATCATATCGACATCAGGATGATATTCGGAAGATAACCGGATATTTGGAAATATCATCCTGATGCACTAATATCATGCTGCACTGTAGCTCCGCTATAAGATCAGGGCGAAATATGAATATGATGATGCTTGAAAAGATCACCCCCCACTAGATAATGCACGAAGCCAGCAGGCGGATATCTCCTTGATATCAGCATCATCATGACGCTGGAACAAACGTACACCCGGGCTCCTTCGGAAATATCATGATGCAGATAGGCAGAGAAATAGATATCATCCTGACATAAGAATGACGTCAGCATCATCAGGATGAAGAAACAACGAACAAGAAGTGATACAACATCATCAGGATGATATTGACTAAGATCATCCTGACGTTCAAATATGATGACCCCGGTGAATATCGGGTCACACTTAGAACTCTTCAGCAACATCATCAGGATGATCATAACCAAGACCACCCGATGATAAAAATATCACCCCGGCGAAATATCATGAAGGCAGAAAAATATGATGACCCTCGCAAGCAACACGGTGATAACTGGAAATATGATGATGATGACTACGACCCTTAAGAAAAAACAAGTAAGGTCGAACAACTTAGAGAATAACCCCTTCAGAATATCGGGGCAACATCATCATCATGTCTGGGCAAGGTGATAAGTGCAAGATCACCGGAGACTTTGAAAAATCACCCTCGCAAGCAGATCGGGGTGCACTGTAGCTCATCAGCAGGATCAGGATAATAACCAAACATCACCCGGTATTGAAATATGATGATGACGAAGAGAAGCCGGTCGACGGAGGACATGATGACGCTGACCACCATCGAAGAAAATATGATGATGATGACCTCCTCCTCAAAGAAAAAATGATGCTGTAGCTGAGAGATACTGAGGACGTCCAACACTTAGAACATTTTTTGGATTCTTAGGGAAAGTGCCTGCATGAAAATTGCTCAAAAATTGTCAGTCAATTCAGGCACTAACAGAACCTCCTATTGCTGCCATTCCTTTGCCCTTCCATCATCGTGCAGTGGTATCCACACTAGGCACATTGAGTGCACTCTCAGGTAGCCTAGATGAGAAGACTTCTATGATGGTATCTCAGGTTAGAGACCATGGAGGAGTTGATGATGGAAGTGGTCCTAGTACCAATCCACATGTGTCGATGCCTCATACATGTATGAGTTACAATCAGTTGTGTTATGGACCTTATCAGGTAGCTGCACCCACTTCAGCTACACATGCATCATCTAATAATATGGGTGAATCATTTGTTGATTATCTATTTGTTGAGGATCATCCCACTAATCATTCGACATAGGTATATATAGGTTACACACATGTTGAATTTATAACAATTTTAAGCACGTGTTTTTAATCAACATATAGATCAATTATATTGTAATATTTTAACAATCGAATTGTTTGGTGTAGATGATGGCAACAGGGACCATTGATCGATTTAATTTTTCATCGACACCTATTCATCTCGGGCACCCATTTGGGGTATTTTGAATGATTTATATTTTAAATAATTTTACTTACTTGATTTTAATTTGTAATTCAGTCTTGAACATGTACATTAAATATTTATGTTGGTTTAGGGTTCTTCCACATGGAATCCTCCATCTGAGGGTGTCTCGAGCACTCCTCCATCATTGGGTATCTCACATAACACTTTTACAGTATGTATATTGTTTTAAAAAAACTATATATACTTAGATTTTTCTATTTTGATTTCACTATATCTGAAAACGTGCATGTACTATTTAATATATATTAAAAATATATGTCTATGTAGGTTGACACAACAATGAGAATGGGCATTGTAGTACACTTGGATAATCCAAGTTTATATCATGAGTCGACTACATTTTAGGTTGTTCAAAAACGTATATCTATGTCTACGTGTAATATATGTACAAGTCTTTTAAATAGACTAAAACAAAAATTGAGTGCCTATATGTACACAAGTCAATATATATATGTTTTAACCTAATTTGTACACACATGTGCTAAGTTATAAATGACCTTGTAGGAGCTTGTTAGTGACATGTTTCATCAACACACAACACATGCAGAGCAGGAGGACAGAGGAGATGGGCAGCCTGATACGGTATAATTTAAAATTTAGATTATATTTAAAGTCAATTAAAATATACATTGTGAACTTAAAGTAAATTTTTTGATAGATATATATGTTGACATGTGTTCAAAATTCTTTTTCTTTTATAGCTTGAGACATGTCATGTAGCTAAGCCTGTAGAGACAGGTCCTGGAATAGAGGATACACAACAACCTCTTATGGTATAATAATTTAAATATGATAAATTATAAATTAAATTGAATTAAATCATTTTTAAAATCGTCTTACATCTAATTTCAACTTGAAATTTCTCTTGTATTAAATAGATTGATTCAAAGCATGTAGAGATAGGTCCGGGTGCACCAGAGCATGCCTCTTAGCCTCACATGGTAATTTAATTTTATGATAAATTACAAATTTAAAAATTGTCATTAAATCATTTTTAATCATCTTACATCTGATTTCATCTAAATCTTTCTCTTCTACAGAGTGATTCAGGTCATCTGAGTAGTTCGTATGGTGTGAAGAGGACTCTTGATTACAAAGATAGTATGTGATAGGTTATTTCATGGGATACGTAAGTTGACTATTTCATGGACTATGTTATATACTGTTTGTCATGGACTTTATATATATTGTTGAACATGGACTTTATATTTTGAACATGGGACTTTATATATTTTTTGAACATGGACAGACTTTATTTCATTTCACTATTTTATGGTCTCTAGAATACAAAACTTTATTTCATTGTTGTATGTGTTTTACACTTCAAACATGCAAGTACTTTAACTATATAAAAATGCACAACATGACTTTGAACTTATATATTCCACTAGTATTAAAAATGTGCTAAAATGGCAATAGCAAGCTCTAAATATTAAATTAACAAGGGTAAAGCACTATAACTCAAAAGTGACTTTAATAGTGAGATTCATAATAATATTTTTTTGTCAAGAGTCAGTTGGTCTATTGGTGAAGTTACTAGGTTCACAAAAAAAGCTATTACAAATCAATTTTTGTTGAGTACAAGGCCCAACACCCTAAGAGTTAAGTTTGGGGTTGAGTCCTAATGAATAGTCTATGAAAGATCTACATATTTGACAAAAAAATATAATATCATGTTAGTCTTCAACTAATATTAGTACATGGATTGGTAAAGCTTTGAAAAAATACAATTGATTGATATTATCAAAATCACTTTTACAAAAAAATGTCTGATATTATTAGGATCATAATAATCATACATAAAGGGTTTATCAAATGATAAAGATAACTAATACTCTGCTCATAAAAGGCCATGCATAGCATTCTTAGACATATTAGTAGTCCTATACTTCATGGTCTAGTGGAAAATTTAACATTTTTGCTAGGTTTATTCAAATGAAACAAATTATCTTCCTATATGATCCCCCACTATTAGACAAAACATTCCTTAACTAATTCATATGCATAAGTCATTATATGACATGGCAAAACTAGTATGAGGATAATATATTACATTTTAATCAAGATGACAAAGAATGAATCCAAAAGACCCTTTCTTTGAGAACCACACTTAGAAAATAAAATGTCTATCAATTTGAAATGGTTGATGTTACAATTTTCTTTGATGTTACAATTCTATGGTAGGACATTTAATGGTAACAAATTTATGAGTAACTATTGAGATAAGTGATACTTAGCATACAACTTGCCTTGAAAGTTGATCATTGCACAACACAATAATATAATTTAGCAAGACCCAATTCCATTGACATGCTTTCATTAAGTTTATCTTTAAATTTTCTATTTTATGTTCATGTAGATAAGATTTGCTTAGGCTTGGGAATCAATCTCACAACCTTCACTAGAGCACTTGTAGATGCCTTTGTTCAGATCCACAGTCACAGACCTAATCGAGATTAGGTCCACACTTGTGTGTTTGACCTAAAGAGGGAATTTATAAACTATTTATGGAATGGAGTAAAATCTTGAGATGTGTATCATGATGCTTTTTTAGGAATGTTTTTAAGACTTGATCACACTATATAAATTATAGTCCTTTTGAGCTCTCATTCATAAAAGAGTTTTCTCTAGGCCCAAAACATAAGGTAAAATGACATAGGTATGTACAATTTTCCCTATTACAATGTTATAATTAAAATATATCAAGTATTATTGTGAAAGCATTACCCTTCCACAAGAAAGAGCGAACTTGGAGAGTGTTAATTTCCATCACTATATCATTAGGCAAGCACTTAATATCCTAAAGGGATGCCTCACTTTGATTTTAGAAAGGCTCATGAAGTGTAGGGTAGATGGGTCAAAGGATCTAGACCGAGGAGTGATACTAACACTCTCAACATCATGTTGAACCCTAGCATAAATCATAGATCTACCCAAAGATTCAACCAATATAATGAAACTTTGGAATCTATTAACTAAACATCTAGACCAATCATTTATTCTTAATCTATATGAAACCATTGTTATATCCTAGGTTTGTAGCTACCCATGATCATTATCCAAATAAAAACCAAATCTCAAATGTGTAATTTGAACCACAACAAAATATGTATGTCAAGGTGCACTTGGGTCTCAACATAAATTTAATGTATATTTACCAAGCCATGTGGGAAAATTAATAGCAATTGAGGACCGATACTAATCAATTACATCATTCTAGATATGATGTATATTATTAGACTTGATGAAGGTATATTAAGTGATATCCATGTAGTTTTGAGTCCCTCTCTTAGATGTAGTGACATATGTTAATTTCATATCATTGCTAACATAGAGAGGACATATACATGCATGATTCACATCATGGTAGTGATCAGGTGATAATTTATGTATATTGTTACATTAGATTAACTATGTGTTCTAATTTTATTATAATGCTCATGTTCTAATGTATGTGTATCTTTTTGTAGGGATCCATTCATCATTCTTAGCACAATAGTTGTCACTTTGAGGGTCACTTAGCAAGGAGATAGGATTCACCCATATTATGATGTATTTTGAGTAGTTCATGTACTTTGATAGATAGGACATTTGTATACATGTTTTTAGATCCATGGTATTTATATACTTTAATCTACCTCACATTTGCATACTTTAATTAGATACATTATATTTATTTAATTAATTAGGATTAGCCTTTTACATGCCTTCCATCATCAAATTAATTAAATAAATTGAATATTTATTTAATTAAACTAATTTCCTACACCTTCCCCACTAATTAATTGAATAATCTTACTATTTGATTAATTAACTTCTAATCTCCACTTATAAAATAAATCAAATCTTAAATCATGTCTTGAACTCACAAATAAATAAATTCAAAAACTCACATGACTAGCTAAAAGGAAAAATTCAAACTAATTTTACATCTCCACCATACATTTCCATAGTTTTAGATAAAGCAAGATTCTAGGCCTCGTTGATGCAAACCCGTTAAATAGCTCTAAAACATCGATGCAATGAACCATTAACTAGAATCTAGAAGGGAGAAATTACAAATTCCAAAGAGATAACATTAAGGCATGGAGTTGTATCTATGTATTGAAATTTACTAACCTAATCTATAATGCTAAGTACTAGTTCATCTTCAATATTGAGCATATAAAATAAAGAAGAAATTTTAAGGATATAATGAAGATGATAGTGTAATGGTTGGATTGAGAAAGGACTCTAATACTAGTTTGTGGAGAATAAAGAGAGAGATATATGGTTATTGAAGCATAGAAGTAACATAACTGTGTAGGATACTGTGGTCCATTAACAACTTCAAATTGGCCATTAATTAACCTACAAAGATGCTAACTTTTTAGATGTCTTAATGGGACGTCTTAAGTTCTCAAAATTTGGTGAAGTTGCCCAAGGCAACCAAATTCAACAATATAATAAAATCAAATTTAAAGAAAATTCAAAGTAGAAAAACATGCGCATTTAACAAATAAAATATATAGAATAATAATTTTGATATATAAAAGTATAGAGTATAATTGTGTACATACACATGTATACAAATTTGTGTACAAAATGTGTAATAATGTAATTGTGTATGTACATATATGCCAACTCAAAATAATGTTTATAAAATGTGGTTATGCCATCTCAAGAAAATCCAAAACTTGTGGGGAATGTAGCAGGTCTTCACACCACCTGATATAAAAATAATACAAGCAATTTATCAATATATCATCAAAACATGTATTTTAATTTATATAAAAAATATCTAGATATACACAATTTGTACCTGTATTTACAAGTGCCTCACACATGTGTAGATATAGGTTTAATCTGCATCCTCTCAATTTTTTGTTTCAAAGTATGTGATGAATTTGTGATGATGGCCTAAGGATATAAAAGGACAATTTAAATCAATTTCAACTAATAATGCACAAGAAATATCAAAACATGTATTTAAAAGAATAATATAAAACTATTTAACTATATTTACCTGTATTTACTTATTCCATTGTACCATCTCCATCCTCTCTTTTTTCCAATGCATCAATGATTGTCTCATGGTCTTCCATAGAAATTATCCATAGCTCTTTATTTGCAGGTTTTCTATGATACCTCTCCAGTTTTATATTTGTTGCCCACACCAAATGTGAGTAGTGTATAATCTTCTTATGTGTTTCATAATCTTCGAATGCAGGTAAACCATTCTTCCTTATTAGGTGTTTTCATAGCCAAGTGCCAACAACCACTACCGAACCTATTGGATAATGATAGCCATCATCAAAGAAATTCTTAAAATTTTTGTAAGGGGATCAAAGAAGTTCTTAAAAGTTTCTTAAGGGGATCAAGGACTTGTTATCAAAATTTGCTTAAGGGGATGTCTTAAGGGGATCACCAAACCTGTTGGATAAGGAAAGCCATCATCATCTTCTTGAGGCTCTGTTAACTTATGTTTAGTCTCCACACAACCAGCCAACCAATATTATGTTTCCTCTTCATTCTTCTTTGGTGCAACAACAGCATACACATGTCTTGCAAACAAATTTTGATTCAATAACTTGCATGTCCATAAAATTTGACCAATCAACATACATGCATTCATATGTACACATATAAATAAATAAAAGCACTACAAATTAGTAATGAAGTGAAATAAAATGAAATAATTTGAAATAAATTACCTTCTTGTATAAGGTCTGAAACATGGTCATAATCATCTGATGCAAATAGTTGATCATTGTCTTCATATGTTGTTTCACTTTGATCATGTGCTTGTGCAAGTGCCAATGGTCTTTGCTTCCACTCTTCAACCCATTTTGTATTCTCACATGCTTTCCAATCTCCTGAAATACAAAACTAACAAAAATATGCAAGCTCCCTTGTCCAGATAGTCCATGTACTTGCATTCGAACTCCTAAATGAATGTCATTTAGTAGATCCACTGATTGTCCAGTAATCAAGTCTAGGTAGAATTTTTTCTTCTTCAACCAACCAAAAGAATCGACGAACTGTAGAGTACTCGCTTGATCCAAGTGTACATAATCTTGTATTGCACCAATCTACAATCCCACGTGCATCTTTAAATTTTACTGCATCCTCAAATTTCAGTTGTTGTCTAGTAGGAATTATTTTAACACACGCATCAACTCCATCATGTTCTCCTTTACCATGTCTAGCTTCAAAAAAATTCCACATATGTTGGACATTATTCTCCTTGTGAACCCTACTTAACCAACAGAACATTCGAGCATTCTTGAACTACCTCGTACAATTATCTGACCATATAAGATGTTCAGTCATCTGGATTCTTCTTTCTCTTAAATTTGTATAAAATATATTGAAATAATATTAAACAAACTCTGATGAGTGTAACCGGTTGTCACTCAAATAGAAATGATATGCCCTCAAAACTTTTCTATCATTCTCTGTGCTATCATTGGCATGTCTATAAACAATATGAACAAATATAGCAACCTACACTAAATTGTAATATTGTGATTGAATTTCCTCTTGCGGATCTAAAGTATAGTTTTCTTCAAAATCAACCACTGATAGTATAGTACCAACTAGAAATGTGTTTCTACATTCACGAAACTATCCATCAAGCCATCGAGCTTGTTGAGAGTGCTTGACATATTTTGGTATAATTTTACAAAAATACAAAAAAATAAAAAATTAGAAAAATACAAAAAAAAATCAGAATAGTACAAAAAAAATCATCCTTTGGTGAAAACCTGGCAATCAAGTGCCTTGGATAGGTATCATGATGAAAACCTAGCAAACAGGTGTCATGTATACTTTCTAGTTTTTGTGCAAATAAAAGCAAGTGGTGAAAACCTGGTAAATAGGCGTTACTTGGGATAAACCACCTTATCCATTTTAGAAAACCAATCACCTTGAGTCCATTCTTCCTTGTGTCCCATTCGACCCATATCTGTCCCATAATAAACTCCTGACAGTTACCTATCATAGCTTGCTACTCTATCTCTTTGTCGGCCTTGTCAACCAAGGTTTTGTCCCATATCGTATCCATCGCATAAGCCTAGCATAGTGTCTCTCGTCAATTTTCCACGGTCCAAATCCATGAACTACATTGCCTCTATGTCATCACGTAGGCAAGGCCATATTCCCATGCACCCCCGAGGCTCCCACAGTCCCATCCATCCCATTCCTTGCCATCTTTCTTGTCGTCTTTCTTCTAGTTCATCCATGGTCCATTAGGGTTTACCTCGAACTACATTGCCTCTGCATCATCACGTAGGCAAGGCCATTTAGCAATGCGCCCCCGAGGCACTAGGTCAGTCCCTTAGGGCCCGTCTCCCCAGTAAGGATTGCAAAAATCTTCTCACCAAACTAGCAAGTGCAAGCAGAACCCACGCTCAAAGCAAGAATCTTGACTCTATGCAATTTAACCTATTCAAACGCAAAGCAAAATACACAAGGTCTTATAAATGATTTTACTCAAATTATGGCAAGAAACAAACACACCTTAATGCAAGAATGATTTGTGTTGGTTAGGTTAAAAATTATAAAGTCTTGATTTATGCTATCATGCCTTTCTATGCTACTTGAGGATGCCAAAAGCTAGAGATGCTATGATGGGGGCATGATTCTTTTCTTTGTTTGTTGTTTGTGGATTAATCTTTAGTAATGTGAAGCCTTGTCTAAGGACATGATCGGCAAAAGATCATCGAGGAAATCAAAGGTCTAACATGAACGGGGGCAATCCTTGTCTGATGATATGCAAGAAGTACTCAGGTCATCTAGATTCAAGTTTGACTAGATGCTTGTATTAACTTGCTATATCAAAATCCATGTAAGTAATACTCAGGTCATCTTGGTTTAATTATACCTAGATGCTTGAATTTTCTTACAACATAATAAAGCCCAATGATGAAATAAGCACTTCAAAATACTTGCTATATTAAGATGACAAATATCTATATCCATATCCATAACGTATCCAATTACATCTCATATCCATATCCATATCTCATGCAATAAAATTCTATGCAGAGAATCACTGTTTACAAATAACGGTTGGTGATGTCTTCTATTGAGTCATTCTTCTATCAATCACCTTTCTTTCTATCATCATATCTCTCATCCACAGTTCTAACTATCAATCTGAGTAGTGATCTAGATGCAAGGTCCATCCTTAATCCATACCGATCGAGTCAAGCCAATCTTGTCAAATTATCCAATAGCAATCAGCGGTCTTGATCCTAATCTTGTTGTAAACCATATCAATCAGTCATAACTATCCTTCATGTTGCTCTAGGGATATATCATTCCCCACCATGACAACACTGTCGTATATCGTTATCAATTAATTAGTTGGTTTATAGCTTGATAGGGGCAATACCTTGTTTGTTCTTGTATCATTTGTGCATACTTGCTTGCTTGCTTGTGTGTGTTATCATTTTCTCTTGCATCGCGTATCATTCGGATCTTTCTTCACCCATTTTCTTCAAACCTAACCTTCTTCATTGTGAGATTGTTCATCTCACACCTTCTGCTTTCTTCCCGTCCAATCTCCCAAGGGGGCATCCTGTCGTCAAACTTGTACCAGGGGCAAACTGGGGCATGTATCACTATTAGACTATCGATTTCTTTGAAGCAACGTTGTAAACTACTTTGCATCAAAGAGGGGCAAAATGTATACGCCTAAAAATGACACAATTCATTCTAAATAAATATTCTTAATATTTATTCCCTTCTTATTTTCTTCTATCAATTAAAAAAATATTCTAAGGTTATTTGATTGGTTCATTATCCCATAATTAATTAAAATCAATTTATTTAATTAAATTCCCTAAATTCTTCCAATGTCTCACATAATTAAATAATCTTACATTATTTAATTAATCCTAAATTCCTCTATTCTAAGTTCTAATTTTAAAAATCTACCTCATCAATCCACCTCATCTCTTCCACCTCACCATATTGCACATGTAATTAAATACATTAAATATTTAATTACTTAATATTCCCTCACCCACATGTCCTATTTCTTCTCTCAATCAAAACTGTTAACTAACCAATCAATTTTGTCAGCTCCTTAATCTATTCAGGTAACTGATCAATCAATTCAGTCATGCTCTCAATCCATTCTTCCAACTGACTAATCAAGTTTGTTAACTGATCAGTCAATGGAGTTAACTCTCCAATCAATTTTGTCAAATCCCCTCTTTCATGATGGAGGTAGGACACTTGTCATATTCCTACTGGTTGCACATTCCTCAACCGTTCTCAACCATTGATCATCATACTTCTCCTCAACTGTTGATTCTCATTCTTTTGAATCTATAAATGAAACCTCATTCTTTCATTCTATTCATCCAGGTTATTTGTATTGTTACTCTGCAGAAATCCACCAGCGTGCCTTTGGCACCCTAATACAATTTGCTTGAGATCACCCAAAGCTTTTAAGCTCCTCTTCATAGCAATATCTATCAACACAACCATTTACTACCGACATCCTACAACACAGCAAAAGGAGTGCACTCACTGAGGGCCTACTTCATATCGGCAAGGACGGTTTTAATAGGTGAATAATAGAAGCTTTGAAACAAGGAAGGTTTGCACTATATTATTCATTGCTTCATTTCATTCAATCTTTCTTAGTTTCATTATTCTATTGATGTTTGGGTTTATTATTGTTAAATCGATTAATCCACATTTTACCCTAACAACTCTTAAATTCTAATATGAATGCATGCACACTAACCTTCTCTGTAATTAAATCACAACGCTTTCCAAAATTTCCATCTTTTAAAGAATATTCAACATTCTTAAATCTTTTAACATCCACTAATTGTTGTCCAAAATCATTTTCAACACTTTCATGCATACAAACTCTTAACAAAGAAAGATTGCCACAACTAGTGCATTGTCTAGAAATACATGAACTTAAATAAAATAATTTTTCATTAGATCTTTCACAAAACAAACTTGATATAAACTCTTTTATTGCTTTAGGTGGCATATTAATATCACATTCCTATATAATCACATTACTATGCAAAGTACAACGTATATATCAAAACACATCATAATAATAATGAAATTAAACATGCGTTTTATAACAACAAGATATTCGTTGCTTATTAATCTTTACATCCCATGGTTTGTATTTTTCAAAAGATCTTTGACTTATTCTAATATTACCAAGTAACACTAATTCACCACAAAATTTTCTATAAAATTTAGTTTGCGTTGTATCTAAAAGGTGTTTTAGATAAGGATCGTGAACTTTGGACCCCACTCTTAATTTTAAAACATCTTTAGCATTAGATGATACCTTAGTATTATCATGCCAATATTTTTTGATCAAAGATTTGATTTCAACATTCAGTTTCATGTCAGATCTCGGGAGTCGACCACTAAAACTCTAACATTGGTTAATTGAATCATTCTCTATACTTTCTCTTCTTTTTTCCGCTCTTAACAATGTTTTAGGATGTATTTTAGAATTCCACTAATATTGCTTACCATTCTTCTATTCAAAGTTTTTTATTCACTATAGCAGTTGTTATAGCTCATCTTGTTGCATTCTTATCTTTGGATCGACTATTATTTCTAATAGACTCAATGGCACTAGCAATAGTAGACATAGCATGTTTTAGTGATTGATCTTTTCTTCTTGGTTTAACAAAAATGCCTAACATTTTCATTACTTTTCTCATTTTTCACATTCTCATTAATTGCATCATTAGTTGACATTGAAATGATATTTTTTACAATACAAAAATTTCTTGTATAATCTATTGGCATGTGTTCTTATTTGTCTCCAAAAAATTTTACCAGGAAGATTATCCAAAACATCTCTTTCAATTTTGAAAAAAAAAAATCTTATTTTCAACATCACATCCTGGATTTTCATTTTCAACAATAAAACGGTTTTCATTTTCATTTTCAACAAAAGGATTTTCATTTTCATTTTCATTTTCAACAACAAACGGTTTTCATTTTCATTTTCAACAAAAGGATTTTCATTTTCATTTTCAACAACAAAATGGTTTTCATTTTCATTTTCATTTTAAACAAAATGATTTTCCTTTTCATTTTCAACAACAAAACGGTTTTCATTTTCATTTTCAACAAAAAGATTTTCATTTTCATTTTCAACAATAATTTGTTTCAAATTTTGATCTCTACGAATATTACCAATCTCAACATTGTTATATCCAGCTTGTTTTAAATCTCCTATCAACACCATTTCCATTTCATTCAATGGTGGATTTGAAGAAGTACTTAGATTTGTGCCTATTGAAACATTCTCATAGCATTGACAGAGGGATTTGAAGACATACCAAGAGTAGTTTGTATAATTGTATTAGTTTCCACATTCACCTCTTGTAAATTTGCATCGTCTACATCCATGGTCTCAATGTTTTTATCTTCAATAGTTGTGGAATTGGATGCTTCAGCATTATTCATTGATTTAATCTTTATTCTCCTATCTCTTTGTCTTTTTGTCTCCTTCTCTCTCTTTGTTTCAATTTCTTCAGGGGTTAATAGCTTCCTATCTTTCCTCTTATTACGACTTTTTGATCCCATGATTAAAAAATTTATGAAGTATGTACAAATGAATGTCAAAAACTTGAAAGCATTCCTTCTTTGTTCAAGTCCTTCAAACAAGTAGAAATTCAACAAAATTTCACTCAAACAGTGTCTCAATGATGGCTTCTATCAAAATTTAAACAATATTCCAAGTTGATGGACCTGTAGAAGAAAAAAGATGGTAGAAAATGTTGTTGTCAGTCGTACTGTAGAGCAAGTTGTAGGGCTGACAATCACAGTCACAATCTTATTTAAAAAATAGACAAATACTAAACAGGATCCCGTTTAGTAGAATGGGATCCCATTTCATACGGGATCCCGTTTAGTAAATAGGATCCTATTTTCTTTTGTACCGATAGAGTAAGAAACAGGATCTCGTTATTTAAAATTTAAATTTTAAGTTCAGGTTTTGCTTTGTAACCCAGTTCGGGAAATGCTTTGGGGACCCGAACTTGACCTTTGGACCTGGTTTGACCTGCAACTTGAAGGTCCTGTCAATGTCACAACAAAATAGTGACTTTGGGCATATATCTGAAGGACTATTTTACAAAATATTTTGATGAAATTAAAACCCATAATAGATGAGACAGTTTAGATTCCAAATATGTAATTTTTTTTACAATTGGATTATTTTTTCTCTTTTTTAATCAATTTCTGATGAAATAGATCCATAAACTTGAATTATCAGGGTTTTTTAGTATTTTAATAACTTTTTATTAAAATATTTTTTTGTAAAAAATATTGTACGAAAACGTACTTTAGACAATTCTTTTCAATTTAAAAAAAAATTAAAAAAATGTTAAGTTTAGGTCATCTTATGCGTGATGTACATGATGATTTTTTAAAAGACCAAAAATGGCCAATAAAAAATTAATATAAAAAAAATATTCAATGAAAAATTACAAAAAAATATGAAAAACATGCTTCAGTGAGTTATAAATATTTTTCCAAAAGGATTTAGAAAAATATGATTATTTAGGTCAAAATATGGATGACGTACACGTACATGGTATAGTAAAAAAATTTGACTTTTAAACAGTGGTTTTTAGAAACGCCTATTCAAAATCAATTTCTATCATTTGGGTATTGAAAAAAATTACATATTTGGAAACTAGACTCCGAGTGCTACATTTCATATTTAGTGACTTTTTCAAAGATTCCACCTTTAAGTGCTTCAATTTTTTAGGTCAAAAGTGACAAATTCTAAAAATCAGGGAAAACACTTCCACTTTTTAGCTAAAAAGTGGACTCAACTTCTTGCACACACTCGTAACCTATTTCCATCCACCCATATACCACTTGATATAACTTGGGATGGTTGAATAGGGCTGAAATAATCATGTAGCTGTGTGAAGCATCATCCATTTATAGTATCCATTAATGGTAGTGTATGTACTGCATGTGATCTATTTCTCTTGCTATTGCTGCCACTACTATCCCCACCTCCACGGTCCTCTAAGAACATTTGTAAAATCTAGATAGAGTTAAAATGAAAGTTAATTCCATGCCTAGTGGGAAAAATCCCATTACTTATTCTCCATTGCATCACAAATCACTAGCTTATGAAATTGTGACCTATCCACTACCTACGTTAAATCAACTGGTTTTTTTGAACTTCACTTTGAAGTATATATCATGTTACTGGTGATCCGAATAATCATTTACATGCCTTTAATTCAACATTCTTAGACTCTAGAGATGCTTTTAAGATGAAAATATATTGGATAATTTGTTCCCTCACACTCCTAGAGACTATGTTACTCAATGGAACCTTCTATTATTTGAATCCTATATCTCTCCATTATTTTGATCAAACAACTAGAATTTCCACAATCACTTCTGAGAGAAAATTATAGATGTAAAAATCATGTTTGAATGAGCTCAAGCTTGTACAATATGTATCAATGATTATATCATTCAATTTCAATCTCTTTGTGCTAAAATTTAATACAACATTTCCTTGACGATGAATTATTATTTTTTTTATTAACCAACCTATTATATATATCCTATCCAAGTCAATGCATTCTTGTATCTAGATATGGTTCTTTCAATGACCTTTTAACTCATGTTACTTAATACAGTCTTTCAAGTGAAATGCTTTAAGATTGTTAGATTATTTAGAGAGAAGATTCTTTATTTAAATGTTATCTTTAATTAGGATAAAAGAATTCAGTGTGAGGTGATATGGGTGGGCTTAAAATTTATAATTATTTATACTTGGAATTGAAAATTTAATCTAGGTTTTAATTGATTGCTATTTGGTTGCATTTATTTAGTGATCCTAGATCATTTTATATATATTTAAATGTATCTTACAAGTTTCTACATTTTGGTGAAATTCACATGAAGTGAATTACATTATCTATTTATTAATACTTCAAATTAATTTTCTAGTTTCACTTGCTTAGTTGTTTCTAAGTTAAACATTATTTATTGCACACATGCAAACAAGAACTATAGATAGAGAAATACATTCTAGATCACTTGTAAACATTTATATTTTAAATAATTTAAATTTAATGTGTACATCTAGTATTTCTAGATTATCTATAGATATTAAAGCAAGAACCTCATTCCTCCTTTAGGTACATCACATGGAAAATGCACCAGTTCCACCTCAGGAACTATTTGCATGGACTAATAGTGAGATCAAGAGATTGAGAGTTTCCCTAAATGATGGTACCAATGCAAGAATATATAAGGAAACATGCAAGTCCATAATAGAAATCCTAGTGAAAATTAGGGATAAAATTTGAGACATGAGTGCATATTCTCCTGATGCTATAGCTGCTATTCTTTCCCACATGTGGGATGAGGTTTGGGGTGATGTTTCCCTTTCTCATATTCAGGGTTTGGTGACCAAAGAAACCATTAAATCCCAATGTTTTCCATTCTATTAGGATAAGCCTAAGTTGAAGGCATACCAGGTTACCAAATGTGTGGATGGTGTTATGGCTTGTTTGATCTACCCTCAGTTTCTTGCTATCTTTAGTTGTTATCCAAATAACGACCAAATTCCCTTATATTTTACACAGCAACTATACGTTGAGGTTAATTTGGGCCTCAAAGTCAAGTACTGTGACCTTCTAGGATATTTTGGTTAGGCACATAGTAGGGTTGCCGATAGGGACCCTTATCGTCAAGTAGATCAGGTGGCCCCAGTAGATAGGACATTGGTTGGCGAGTGGTCTCCTACTATCTCCCTAGTCCTGGCCCCCTCAACAGATCACATTGTCATTTCTTCTAAAAGGGAAGCAATAGACAGTGTCAGTGATATTGCAACTTCTACCACTAGGATAGCTAGTGGTCGTGTGGGTCAGTATTTGATGTCCTGACGTCCATGATCTAGAGGTTCTTTTACAGCACAACACAACAACACTAATTGTGATCCTTATGCTATGGTGGGTATCCCTACACCTGTACAACTAGATGTTCTTACAGGAGAGATGGCACAGAGTACCTTGCATTGTTTGGTTGAGGACCTCTTTGAGGCATATGCCTTCATCGCATAAGAGCTTGGGATCTCTATAGACTAGGTTAGAGATCATCTAGCTACATCTATTCATTCGCATGCAGGATCTCATCATTCTCATCACCTTGCCAAGCCCAGCACTAATGCACATCATGATCCACCTACGGATCATTTGATTGCTACATAGGCTACTGATCCTTCAGATGACCTAGAGAGGATGCAGTCTACAGGTTTTGTGGAGATGTTGATGCATTCAGATTCATCATCAATGCCATCTCAACTAGTTAGTCCCCTTCACTCATCATTACTGCGACATGAGAGGGTGTAAACAAATACATGACATGACTCAAACAACTCATTTGGATGATTTAGTGCAGGTGGCCATTGTAGAGGGCTTAGATCCTATGCCACCTGATATGCAGGTACATGTGTATCTATATGTATGTGTGCATGTGCGTGTTCAATTCAACTTTTTTTTAAATTATTTAGATTTTAGTAAACTAACTAAATGATATATATATAGACCTCATGATGTTATTCCTAGCATGAGGTCAGATCATATACGTTGGCATGATTCATTTGATGATACTATTGTCAGTGGACATGTGAGTTTGAAATTTGTATACATGTATATCTATAGATATTTATACATACATTCTTAAATAGTGAACTATATATATATATATATATATATATATAATGTATTTAACACATCAAGTACATGTCTACAATTTTATCTCCAAAGCTTGGCACATCCATCAGAACAGGATTCTCATTCAGAGGGTCACTCAATTAGGAGTCGACATGACAATCAGCCTACCATCTAGAGGTCCATTTGCATGGACATTTCCAGATATTTACACATATAGATATTTACATTTATGAGTTTTTTATGTTATGGTACATTTGATGTTGCATGGACAGACATTTCCATATATTTACATATATATAGACATTTGCATTTATGAGTTTTTTATGTTATGGTACATTTGATGATCTCTAAACATGTGTATAAATGTCCTTAGACTTGATTACATATATATATTTTCAATCTGATATGTACATACAACTTGTTTATATATGGAGATCATATACATGTGTTTGCCATGTTTGACATGATAGTTCAAATTTGTCCAGGTGATGATTTATGTTTGATATATTGACATGCGCAGTTACACCAGGACTTGATTACATACATTTGCTTATGATATGCATATGTATGTGTTTGAGCTTTTAAATATTCATCTATGTACATGTACATGTTTGTGTTTATGTTATATTTATTTAGAGAACTCATGAGTAAATGATTTATATATGTTAAACATGTTAAATGTACATTAAATGTTATGGGTATATGTTATGTTATATATATACATGTACATGTTTCAAGTTCATTTAAATATGAACCTAAATATACATATGTACAACATTCAAGAATTGTTATGATTACATGGTTCGAGCACGTATGTTTTAGATCTTCAAGAACTTGGACATATAATATGGAAAATAGAAAAAACAACTAGCCTTATCATCCAAATTCATCTTGAAAATCAATTATGCCATGATCATGTAACCATAAAAAATCTATTCTTAACAAAGATAACCACATAAATTATATTTTCCACATTTTGATTAATGAAGACAATATTAACGTAAATCTCTACCTCATATGCTATAACTATTTTTAAAAATAAACTCAAATTATATATTAGGATAATTAAAAAAATTAAATAAGACCACCTGAAACATAAAAAATTAAGCCATAAAGAGTCGCATGGAACCTTTGCAAGGTCAAACTACATGATGACAAAAAGAGTAATACCCACATCCTTAGTATCCTTTGTTTTAAATAAATTTGTTGCCAAATGACAATTGCATATTAGTTCAAATCTTTTGTTAATTTTCTTTATGGCAGCTTTCATTGATATTAAAGAAATGCAGTAGAAGAATAGAGAAATTATTGTATAATGGGACTATTTTACCAGCAAGATGTCCCTAAATCCCTTCCACAGACTGACAACAATAGTTTTCTAAAGTTCAAGCTTTAACTCTTCTATTTATGACAGATTTCATGAAAATTCTAAAAATTGATGTAGCATCTAGCATAAAATTTAATACAATATGGGATCACTTTACATGCAAGATATTCTTAAATTTTCTCAGGAGCTCTTGCTAAATAAATGTGGAAAGGTCCCCATACAATAACTAGATTAATTCTCCAGAAATTGGAGCTAAAGCTTATCCTTTTCTTGCATGCTCCTTTTTCCCTTAATTTTATAAACCCCTTCTGATTCAGAGCTTGACTATTTTATGGTTAGTCCATCTTCTATTTCAGATTTTCTTACATGTTTCATAAGAATAGAACCTGGGTAATTCACACCAGGTAACTCATCTCACATTTCACTATGTTTTCATGTTCTTCTCGAGAATCAAAACAAGGCCTTAGGAAGTGAACCTCGAAAGATTTCAAGAAAGTGAACCCAATTTGTACCACTAAACCACATTACTGAATTTCTCACAACCTTGGAAAATACCTCTATACTAGGAAAAATAAACTGCATTATACCACATAAAAGAGAACAAGGGAAAAAAACCTGGGGTGCATTTTCAAAGAAAAATCTTATCATGTAATTCTGGGAACAAAGTCCTCATTTTCACTTTTGTTGATAGCTACTTGTCTTAAAGGTAATACTTGGTGAATTTGAACGCCATCTTTTTTTGCAAATTCTTCTTCTTGGTTGCTATCTTCATATCCCATGAGATTTTCCTACCATGAAAAATATATATATATATATGATTTGTGGAAAAAGAAATATATGTATCTAAGAAACCAGAAATGTGTATATACATTGTAGCAGTTACAACAACAACAACAACAACAACAATAAATGCATACCACTTTCATTGTAAAAATAGTAGCAAACTTAAAGAAAATCCTGCACTTTAAAGGGTTAAAAGCACTAAAATGACCGAATAATTGCTTGCAGATAAATCTTGTTTCACAAGAAGAGGAGGAGCTATTCATATATACTTTGTCACCTCAATGAAATCAATTTATGTCCTTTATGCCTTTAACTAGAAAGGCCACCATTTAGTAGGGCCCACACTATAGTGTGTGCTATAAATTCTTGGTTTTATCAGGGGTGCTTGTTAGATCTTTGGGTAGGGTTTTGTAGGTCTGATATTATAACCTTGTGATTTTATGGAGGCTACAGGGCTTAAATATGATGGTCATAACAATATTTAGGTATTTTTTCTATAAAATATATTAAATAAAAGGTGAAACTGTATATATATATATATATATATTGAAATTGTATTTATATGTCCAACATGTTGTCTTAATTGTATGAACCACATGGAACATTTCAAATAGAGTGAACTGGCTACATATTTAATGTTAGGTGCCATGTTATCTATACTAATATAAAAATAATAACAATAAATAAGAAAAATAAAATACCTTCTATTTAAATTCATAATATCTGTGTTTTTTAAGAGTCAATTTTGTGTTGTGGCCATATAAGAAATGTATGCAATTAGTACTCCATGTATGTGAATTAATTTACATAGATTATTGTGTTAGTAAAAATTGAATATTATTTTTGTTTTTTAATCGAGGATTTATCAAATCAATTTTTTTTAAAGTGCCTTAGCCTCCATTGCTCTTTTTTAAGAAGATGGGTGTAGTTGCCTCAATTTTCATTTGAAATTCTATGGCTAGCCTAAAATAGACATGTTTTCTCAAGTTCAGTAGAAAGTAGTGCAATATCAAATTTATATCTTATTGTTTTCTATAATTAAATTATCTTATTAAAATTCTACAAGAATATATTTTATTTATTTAAAGTTCTTAAAAAAGATAAATTATAATTTATAATACTTGTTTGTTTGTGTTTCAAAAATTAAAGTAGATGAAAGGAATTTGAAGGTGAATATTGAGAGAGAATTATTGAGGACTCTTAAGAATGTGGACTCTATATTGGATCATCTCTCAATAGAGCTATTTATTTATGTCTCACACCATAAAAAAAATTCATGCCAGAACATTTTCTAAAGCTCTTCAATTGTTTGTATCATCTTATTCCTTCAACCTCTCCTATATGGGTGCAAGTGATAGTAAATAAGACCTTGTAGCTTGAGGCATTAAAACTTACCATGGATCTCATAATACACTAGACACCTAAATATAAAATGTTCTTTTGATTTTGGTTCATTATTGTAGAATCTATCAATACCCTAAGCTCTTAAGATAAAGTGTTCTAACTCCATATGACTCTCATAAGAGCATACCCACAATTTACCCAAAGGAAATCACAAACTAAAAGCAAGTCTAGTGTGTACTTAGAGGAATAATGCGTCCATCAAGTCAATATAAATATAATGTTTCAAGTATTGCTACATTTTTATTCATAATAGTCAGGACTACTAGTTCATTTTGGTCCTAAACACTCTTAGATCATGTGTACATAGTGCAGATTTTTGGAATTCAAAACTTGTTTTAAAATCGTATTTAGGTCGAGACAAAAATTTTTAATTGCATATAGATGTGTACAAAAAATAATGATATATGTCATGTCAATAAATAAGCATCAAATCATGTATATATGTTCAAATAAAGCTAAAATCAATGGTAATAGCATGCATGTGATCTCAAAATATACACAATATACATATAATTAAGCATGTCATGAATCAATTTATAATATTTTCTATCTAGAAAATCCTTAAGTCACAAGGAAATTAAATATGTAACATTATGATCATCAAAACATGGGATATGGTTAAAAATTATATTTAAGTACTTTGAATTAAATAGTACTTCTAAGTTTGGATCAGGTAAGAACATATAGAAATTAACTTACACCAATGTGTTTCAATCACTAATTTGTGTGGACAACCAAATTTAAAATAATCATCATCAACATTTTATAAGTAACTAAAACAATGGAGTTCAAACACTACTATAAGTTCTCACTCGACCAACTAGTTTAGCCCGCTCTTCAATAAAATGTAATATTTTATAGTGATCATCACTATCTAGTCTCTATTTTTTTGACCATGTGCATGTGGAACTGCATGAAGATGTAGAAATTACTAGGTGACTATACTGATATACCTTGTTCTTAGGTTGATTGTCAATAAAATGAATCCCATGTCGAACAATTTTGACTTGTTTGAGATATATCCCTTGCACTACAACTAAACTTGCACGGTAAACAACATGAACCTAAGGTAAGACAAGTGTACATAACATTTTCACTCAACCTGTATAATAATATAATGTAAGGTAATGTACATGTACATGTATATATAAATTTAAATGTCCACCTATGGGAAATAACATTTCATCGCTTGTTTCAGGTCGCGTTATCTTTTTCCTCTCTTTCGTGCAATGAATTAAATAATAACTAACACCGTATATGTTTCCAAGCTTTTCTATGATTGTAAAAACATCTCCTACACAAAATTTACATGTTCAAAATTTGTAAAAAAATTAGAATTGTCTAGACTAAATATCATTAAATTTAACTCATCTAGTACTAAACTAAGTTAAATATCTACATTGTAAATTTACATTAAATTTATCAAGTATGTACATACATACCCTTTCTAATCAATCCTGAAATATGGTCATAATCAATTGAAATCAAAGGAATGTCTTCAAAGATTTCATCCTCATCTTCGTCGTATGTGTCAAAAATGACTAAAGGGACCGCATTCCATTCACTAACATATCCACATTGTTGGTTGTTGCATGCCTCAAAGTTTTCCAAAATGCACTCATCACAGAAACAAGAGTAATCCCTTGTGTACAATGTCCATCTAGGGTAACGATCTGTACTCATGACACAATGCAAAGATCTTGTTTTGTCTACCCTCTTGCATCTATGCTTCGATCTTCTATCCACACCTAGATACATAAAAATTATAAATTAAATATATATATTTAATAGAAATTGATTTAAAATAATTGAAAACTAAAAAGAATAAACTTATGTTCAAACATATATATATACATATATATATCTATATATACATATATATATGTATATACATATATATATAATTTAAAGTTTGAAATTTTCATTTATGTAATTTATATATACCTGATATCTCCCAAAACACTCTATGTGGGATGTATCGGTTCATTCCTGAAGATGTGCCAACCTGATTTGATGCAAAGTGTTTCTTACACCATTCAACAACATCATGTGCATTGTCTATACGATTTTCCAAATAACTTATTTAATTATTTCTTAGAGGACATTTGATGCAAGCTCCTGTGCCATCATGTTCACCCTTTCCATGCCCACTCTCAAAGAAACTCTAAACATGTCATATTTTGTAATTTCAATGATATCTACATAGTGCATAAAATGGCCATGATGATTTGAATTGTGCCACACATCCATCACACCATACAAAATGCTTTTTGACTTTTACATGCCTGCTTGCCAAATTCTCTAAAAATTTCGTAAAGCAATGTTGTACAAAAAGTATGTCATGCTCTTTATCATCACTAATATAAAAATGATATTCTTTCTTAATGACTCATTCATCATATGTACTGTCAACACCATCCAAATCCAATTGTACATGTTGATAACACACATGCACCATAATAGTGATGTGCTTTGAAAAGTAATAATATGATTGAATCTCTTTTTTATGTACAAAAGAGTAATTTTTTGCAAAGTTGACTATTGATAGAATTGTTCTAGGTGGGAAAGTATCTCTTAATGTTTGAAACTATTGTGCCTGCCACCTAGAAAAAAAGGCATGTTGTATGTACAGTTGTATCAATTTTTAAAAAATTTCCATAAATGTTCAAATAGGTATCTCCTCTTCTACATAGTTTAGCCTTGTGGATTCTTTCCCAAAATTTCTTTGAAACTTTACGTACTTGTAACTCTTGCAATTTACTATCTTTGTTGGGTCAGTATCCTCATTTCTCAAAGGCATTTTAGCCAAATTTCCACATGTTTCACAAAGTCATTTTATGCAGTTTATTTGACCAATTGCACATTATCACATAAGATGGATTATGTGAACAAACTTACATGTTTAGGAGGTGCATTTTGAAAACCATCACTTTCTTCTCTTATCTTTCAAAACACCTGATAGTAGAGATCAAATTCAATATGATAACGACAACAACAAGTTGCCAAAACCTTGTTTATCTTCACATAATATGGCTTTAACCTTTCAAACGTTCTTTGCCCAATCTTTATATGAGGATTCAAATTACAAAAGTTCACATACATCTCATTTTGTGTTATGTCTAGCCAATGTTTTGTATGATGTTCATAATCATTGAGCCCAATCCTGTGCTTGATAACATCTCTACTATTTGATGATGGACGGGTATGATCATTCCAAAAATTTGAGACCAAGTTCCTAATAGGATCTTCAATCCTATCAGAATGGGGAGCTCTACACATAATTGCCCAATTGCCTTCTGAACTATCATCCAAAACCTTTCCCCTTTTCACATATTTTGTTAGTGTCTTTCTACTAAAACCAATTTCAGTCAAAAGTGAAGAGAATTTTCTTTTTCTTGATGTCTTTTTATTTAAAATAGATGTCAACATCACTCTTCTAGAAATGGCCTTATCCATTGATCGAGATCTTTTCCCAATGGAATCTAAACTTTTTTTAACATTTTCAATAATATCTTTTCCTAGGCATGAAGCTTTCCTCTTATTCAATGTCGAATCTACACCCAACAATTGTAATGGCTCCTTCAACTCATTACGAAGAAGTAAAAGTGATAACAGTTGGGTTTTTTCAAGTGTACCAAGATGACTGAAAAGAGCATTGATTATTTCCTTTACAGATTCATTCATTGACCTCTTACTACTATATTTATAGGTTGTTTGGCATAACATTTCAATTTCTCCATATCCATTTCAAGTAAATGACCTGACTTTCTATAAGAAATTTTTGTCTTCACCTCTTTAGCTAGATTCATATGCTCATCCATACCAATAGAAGGAAGTGATCCTAGCCCCTCTCTAACATGCATTGTTTGAATTTGGTCCTCCTCCCTATCTTCAACTATGTGTTCTTTAGCCTTGTTTACTCCAATATCTAAATTTGGCTCGACTCCTTCTTGGGAACTTTTTTCTTGTTGAGCCCATTCTACACACAAAATACTTAAGTCAAGAGAGAAAGAAAGATCTTTAAAAAAACTTAAGTCAAGAGAGAGATAGAGGACCTATCTAGAGAAGGATAAAGAGAGAAAGAAAGATCTTTAAAAAGACTTAAGTCGAGAGAGAGAGAGAGAGCTTTAAAAATCTACTTAAGAAAAATCTTTAAAAAGACTTACTTGTCTAGGGAGAGAGAGAGAGAGAGAGAGAGAGCTTTAAAAAGATCTACTCAAGAGAGAGAGAGGAACTTATGATTAAATAATACAAATATGATTTACTTAATGTGCAAACCTATGAAGGGCCCTAATACACATTAAATTGAAACAAATATAAACTAAATTTGTTCAAAAATGATGTCCAACAAATTCACCTAGTAAATAATAATATATGGTCAAGAACATGTTCAACTAGTAGTCTAAATATTGGTTTAACAACATATAACTTTCTTGGTCCTTAATGTGCAAACTTATGAATTCCTATTAGACATGATTAAATATATTTTGAAACAAATATATTTAAATTACAAGTTTAAATGATGTGGAAAAAAATATATACTTAAACTAAATGTTCAAAACTAGAAATAACATCCCACTACATGCTAAAAACTCATAAATTAAATAGGAAAGAAAATATTTTTGGAATAATATTAAAAATAGGAAAGAAAATATGCATACCTTGTTTCTTTCTACGATATCTTGTCAAATTTATTTCGCACAACTATTGTTCTCTTTCTTTTGAATACTTTCATTGAGTCTTATTTTGTCTTTTTTTTGTCTCCTATTTTCTTCAAGTTTTCTTATCTCAAATCCTCTACGAAACGTTTTCTTCTCCAAAATCTCCCTTGATGAATAAAAATGTGAATTAGTCTTGCAATGTTATATGAAAAAATGAAAAATTAAGTTCATATTTATATGCATATGACATTATAAAAAGAAAGAAAAATAACTTGGTCGGCCCGGGCTTCGAACGAAGGTCAACCGTTAAAAATAATTTTAATTGTCGAGCTTCGTTCGAACCTGTCTGGAATGATTTTTTTTATATTATTTTTATAGGGTTCAAACAAAGGGGGTTCACTCGAACCCCCATTTACTCGAATGGTTCTCTAGGGGTTCACTCAAACACCCCTTCACTTGAACCCCCCTTTTTTCCCTTGCCCCCCTCTAGCTGCAATTTTATGCAAATTTTTGAGTTTCGAGGATCATGTTGATGATCAAAATGGAATCAACTTGACAAACCTAGCTGCAAGATTATAGTCCTCAAAATGAGTTTTCCATCAAGTATAATTTTAATATATTTTGGTTTTATTATACATTTTTATTTTAGTTTAATTAAACATAGGTTTTTCATCAAAAATCAAGCTCTATGTTCTGCACATGTGGAAAAATAGTCTATTACCAAAAAAAATTCTAAGAAATATCTATCCTCTTGGTATTCATGTCCCCAATCCAACAAAAAAAAAAATTGAATTCCGATACATACAAAAAGAGTTATTTGCTTTATAGTACACCTATGTCTAAATTGTAATTGGTTTGACTTCAAAACTTAATTAAAAAAAAAATCCAATAAAACATTATGAAACCAAATGCATCCTCTAGATATTGTAGTTACAAATCTAAATTTGAAAAAATTAGAATTTTATCCTTCATAGAAAAAAAGTTATGTGCTTTGTAGTACACATCACTCTTTCAAAATGGTGTTTATTGTTAAAAACTAGTTTTCGAAGGAGATGGAAAAAGAAATGCAATTTCATCCCAAAACATTTAAAATATATATATTTAGAATCTAAAGATAAAATATCAGAAATCACTAGTTTGTATCATCTTCGAATTCCTCATGGTTTAGCAGCTATAGGTGTCCGAAAGTGAAGATGTTTTTCAAAATGTTCATTTTAATGTCAAGTTTGGCCAAAAAGTGTAACCCACTATAGTGGGATCACCCAAAGGGCAAGAAACTAGAATCCCAGAAGGATCAAGGACATAAGGATATTGGTGTGCCCAACATTGGGGAAACTGGAAACTTGGAAGGATCAGGGATATAGTGATTTTTGAAAAGTGCTAGAAATTGGAATCTTAGAAGGACAAGGCACATAGGGTTATGGGGCACCCAGCATTGGGGAAAACATAAACTCTGAAGGATCAAGTACATAGGGATTTTTAAAAAGGTCTTGATGAAAATCACGATGTCCACATAAATCTTGAAATCCCCAAAGTGACCAAAACACCCAAACGAAAGTTCCACATGATAAAAAATGAAAAACATAGCCCAAATCTTTGAGATCATCCCAAAATTCCAAGTTTTGACCCTCCAAATTCAACATGAGGGAATGGGGGGGTTCGGAAAGATCATGGAAAACCCAAAAATACCAAAAATGAGAAAAACACCCAAACTAAAGACCAAATAGATTTATGGTGTGCCAATAACTATAGCCTTCAATTTAATACCAAAATTCAATTTTTGACCCTCCAAATTAAACATGGGGGAATGGCGATCTAGAAGGGCATTAGAACTAGGGATGTCTCAATGTCCACAGAAAAATTGAAATTCCCAAAGTAGCCAAAACACCTAAACAAAAGGTTCATTTAGTGTTGGATGACACACATAGCCACCATCTCTAAGATCATCTCAAAATTTCAAGTTTTGACCCTTCAAATTGAACATGGGGGAATGGGGATCTAGGAAGACATTAGAACCAGGGATATTCCAAGTTTTGAAAAGAATTGGAACATAGAACCCCACACCCAGAAGCCAAGAAAAGACATGGAAAGCACAAAACTTAGAAATTTTATGGGATTTTTGGCAACAATAAGACATGGCCATGACATGGGGGAGGTAAAATAGTCACCACAAAATAAATTTTGACCAAGGTAAACCCATTGAATATTTCTCAGATCGGTTATCAGTAATGGGTGAAAAATAATCCAAAAAAAAATGAGGGATAAAACTTGGGACTTTTTGAAAAAAATTAGGCATGTGTCAATAGGGTCCATGAGCAATTATGTGTTTACTTTGTTTAGAGGATTTGTTAGTTAGATGAGAAAGTGACAACCTACAGTTGTGTTGGCCACTTCAAAAGTAGAGTACATGGTTGTGATACATTCCTATAAAGAGGCAATATGCTTACAAAGACTATGTTTAGGTATTTGCTTTAATTGTAGATAGGTAAGGATTGGATGTGACAAGTAGAGTTCCATCTATTTTGTGAAGAACTTGATATAGCATGCTTGTATAAAACATATTGTACTTAGTATCACTTCTTTCACAAGATGGTTGAGGGTGGTAGAGTTACAATGATATAGAAGGTTGACACCTTGCTTAATGTTATAGATTTTCTCACTAAGCCAATGAGCCTGGAGAAATTCAATTAGTGTAGAGAGGCCATGGGCCTTGCCTATTCTAGCACTTGATTTGTTTTCTAGTTTCCTATTATTTCTTGCAATGTAAATGTCAAGTTGGAGAATGTTAGGACTAGATGTGTCATTCACCTCTCAAATCCTAAGTCTTGTAAATTGTAATGTAAATATGTAGATGATAAAAAATGTATGATGTCCAAACATGTTGGAGTATGCAAAATCAGATACCCATGTGTGGGTAGGGACATTATTTATTTATTTATCCTCCAAGATATCTAGGGTATTTTTATATTTCTAATCATTTATAAGTATTATGATCAATTAAGCATCAACATGAGACCAATACAAGTTCCTTCTGAGAAAACACACTAGAAAGCACCTAGGGAAGACCAAGAGTCACAAACTTATAAATCCATTTATTTAGAAACCACCTCTACACTAAAGCCGGCTATGAAATCTACCAAGAGTTGTAACCTATAAATCATCTTAGTAGATGTCCCTTTCATATTCAAACTCGGGTCTCCACAATGATAACTCAATGCTTTAACCAATTAAGCTCAACTCCTTAACAATATTTGTAATATTGTGTAATATATTGAATAAGGAGGTTACATTGATATGGTCCAAATTGGTAGTTACAAAGCATCTTCTTGATTTGGAGGATATGACAAAGACATTAAATGCCCTCATGGAGCACCTAGGATTGGTGTCTTGGTCAGTTTGACCATTATGATATAATCTATGACATGTAAGAGGGTTGTAAGAGACCTGTTAGAGAAGTTACATACTATTTCGAGGTACTTGACCATGACCATAGGGGTGTTGGATTTTTGTCATGGCTCATGGTTTTTATATCACTTAAGCATTTTTTGTTTTTGATTTTCCAAAATATTGGAGACATGAGATAGTTGATTGTAATGGTCTTTGTAAGTACTCTTATATTGTTTGACTATTCTAAGAGGGATAAGTTGATTGTATTATTATAATATATCATTTGGAATAGTAAAATCTTGGGTCTCTTTAGAGTGAAGTTTTCTCCCACAAGGATTTCTCTACTTATATTAGATGTTTATATGGTTTGTATTTTATGAGTTTTTTGATTTGTTAAATTACTTCTCCATTATTGTCATTAATATAAATTTATTGGTTTAATCACACTATAATCAGATTAAATATCTACTTTTCATGATATTTTCATGGTGTAGTCATGGTTAGGAGGGTCCATAGAGTGAACAGTCCAGACCGTGCAGCAAGAGTAAACACAACGGAAGCAACTCAAATAGATAACACAAATGTATATTCAGTCATTCAATATATCAAAGATTTAGAATATAAATTGGTCAGCAACATGTGGGCTTTACAATTAGGGCTCACAGGCCTAATTCTCCAGTTACAATGTATGTGCAAGACATAGCTTTGAAGGTGCTCCAGAACAAAATCTAACTTATCAATTCTCTATCAATCACCAACTACTTTCCTAGGTATCTATTACATGATTATATATAATCTTTAGAACATAAGATTCCTCCGCATCAGCCAAGGAAGATTACAAACTCCAATGAAGAGGTGTAACGTGTGTACACGGATAAGTTAGACCTAATCATATGGAACTCCTCCGCAAATGAATGGAATGATGTGCGGATCTCAAGGAAGGTCAGCCACAAACCAAAGCACCTTGAATGATGTGTCTTTTAGGTCCACAAGTCATGAAAATACTCTGCAAGTCTTCTCCTTTAGTTGATTGTTTGAGACTGTCAAGATGCTCTGTTCTGAGAAAATAGTTGATCTTTTGATAGCGATAACTTTTCGGTAACTGATCCAAATGCTCTGAAAATTAGATATGATGTGCATGAAGATGTCAAAATGCTAAGTCTGGCTCCATAAGGTCTGAAATGAAACTACAGAAGAATACAGACCAAAATATAGAAATGGCTTCTGACTAAACTAATTGTACTAAACTAGAAAATGTAAGAAAACAAAATGAAATGTAAATATTTTTTGGTTGATGCAAGATTTCTTGTGAACCAAGGATGCTGCTCTTGAGAAAGAGTAAATGTTTCATTATTCATTCGATGATAATTGCAAATACAAACCACAGTTAAATACTTGTGATGAAACTAAAACAGATCAAACTGAAACAGTTGCATAACTGACATAACTATCAGATAGTTACTAAACAATGTAATATGCATAGTTAACCTAACAATGCACACTAACATTCCCCCCCTTATTACATTGTTCCTGCAATAGTACCAATGGACCCCCCCTGAATGCTAAAAAACTCAACAAAGCTGATTACATAATATGAATACATATTTTGTAGAAGATCTTCCCCCAAAGAACAAATCCTGAACCAAGCGAGGCTCCATCATGTTGTCTTGTCTACCCTCAGAAAGGCATAGCTTCGAGCTGTGTTCTTGAGCTCTTTAGTCCCAAGCTCTCAAATCACAGAGTCTTGAATTATTCAACAATGGACCCTAAGAGATACGACAGATCTCTTCCATGTTGTCTAGTGACCGTGAAAGGGTATAATTCAAGATCATATACTCTTTGAAGCTCGCTGGACAACAATCCATATTGAGCTCAACACCAAACCCCAAACCTGACTCCAAAACAAAATCTTCACAAAATATACATTCTTCAAATCTGTCAGCTCCGTTAGCATCAACAAAGAAAAACAAAATAACCAAAACCAAAAATGCTTCTCATGCAAAGCATCATCTCAAAGCGAGAAGCTAACTTGAGATGATGGAAAATCCTCCATCCTCCAATGCCGCCAACCTCCAATATGATGTGGTTACACTTTATCCACCTGATCTTTTGAGAGCCCAAATAGATTTAACATGGATGGTCCCGAAAGCACAAACAAGACTTTCAAACATATTTGTAAAACCCATGAGATAACAGAATGTTAGATTCAACCGATAATGCACCCTTTTTACAATATGACCAAAATCCTTTACTGAAACTTCCACATATAAATCTGGGGAAACTATTAACCATACCAATCACATGCTGGAATACTACTCACCTTAGTCTCTTCAATAGGGTAACAACAACAAACACAAAACTGCTCGCTTCTATGTAGAATTTCCAAATATAAGTTTGCTATAATGAATGTGTTTACTTCAATTATTCTTCAGATGCCACTATTGCCATTACAATGAAACCCTAATACCTTATTTAAGTTCCAAAACTTCTTCCTCTTTCACAATGTATAGATGTTTAAACTCTTTGAATACATCTAAAGTGTCACTTCCAATACATAGAAAACTAATCACAAAACACATATTAATGGGAGAAACAAGTGCGAGTACTCAGCTTGAAAAATCCTATTTCTACAAACACCACAGCAAGTGCGATTTTGAGGCCAACTTCCCATGCACAGCATCGGATTCATCATTAATCAATCAACATTCTACTTCTAACACACATTTTTTCCATACTCATACCAGTTTACCAGGAATGAAAATGCCTTCTTCACTTCCTCACGACTTCACACAAGATTTGTCATATCTTTCATGTGCAACCTTGAGCATATGTTACACCATAAAGGGTCTGAGAATAACTTTCCTTATATACAACAAGAGAATGTAGCTTTATACGCAAGGATTGGCCTGTTCCTTCAATGTGGATTTCTGAATAGAATGACTCCTCCTTTGGAATGCCTCTGCATATGTCTAGATCTCCTTCAAACTTTCTCCCTGCCGTCTAAATCACTGCAAACATTTCCTCTCTTATACTGCGCCTTCATCATGCCTGGACCTCTCTTCCACATAGGTAATCCCTTGGCAATGTTTTCAACAACCTTACATAGGATTCAACAAATGCACAGCTGTCTCAAACATAATATTACTATTTGGAATATCTAGATAACCTCGCACTTGTCTTCTCACGGACACAAGAACAAAGTTCTCTCTGATCATGAATAACTGAATCTACATCAAACATCGAACACCTCACATCACACAAAAATAGCTAAACCACTCTGATACCATTTTGAGAAAGAGTAAATGTTTCATTATTCATTTGATGATAATTGCAGATACAAACCATAGTTAAATACTTGTGATGAAATTGAAACAGATCAAACTGAAACAGTTGCATAACTGATGTAACTATCAGATAGTTACTAAACAATGTAATATGCATAGTTAACCTAACAATGCACACTAACAGCTCCTACATTAGGCACCCAGGGTTGTTAAGAAAGTGAGTCCCTCACTTTGTTGGGGCTAGAGGAAAACCAAAACAGTCCACCTCAGCCTGAGAAATCCAAGATGAATCTTCTTCCAATCTACCTTTCCACTTAACCAAATATTCCTTGTACTGCTTTCCTCTAGTACTGTGTCTAATTTTGCTGTCTAAAATGTCTTCAATCTACTCTGGTGCTTGTTGTGGTAACTGCATCTTTAGGTCTTCTTCAATGATGTCACTAAACTCTACTTCATGATACCGATATAGGTCTGCAATGTTGAATATAAGTGAAATACCCAATGTCTCTAGTAGCTCTACTTTATATGCATTTCCTTAATCAAATTTTTAGAGTATCCTACATGGTCCAAACTTCTTCATCTTCAACTTATTATATGTCCCTATAGGAAATCTTTCTTTTCTCAATTATACCACCACTTCATCTCTAACTACAAATTCCTTATTTCTTCTCTTCTCATTTGCACACTCTTTATACTTATTGTTCATCTCCTCCAAATGCTTCTTAACCTAATTATGCACTATCTCCATGTGATTTACAAATTCTTCTACTTATGCACTTCTCTTATCTTCCATACTGATATCTCTCAACTCTGCTACTCCTCTAGGGTTTACTCCAGTTACAATCTCAAAAGGTGTTTTTCTGGTACTCCTATTCACTGAATTATTGTATGCAAACTCTACTTGTGAAAGAACCAAATCCCAACTTCTTTCCTTCTCTCCAACCAATCATCTTAACAAGTTTCCCAAACTCCTATTCACTACCTCTATCTGTCCATTAGTCTATGGATGAAATGTTGAACTAAATTTCAAATCTGTCTTCATCTTCTTCCAAAGTGTCCTCCAAAAGTAACCAACAAATTTTGTATCTCTGTATGAAACTATGCTCTTAGGTAATCCATGCAATCTCACAATCTCCTTGAAAAATAGGTCAGCTACATGCACTGCATCAATTGTCTTCTTACAAGTTATGAAATGTGCCATCTTTGAGAATCTGTCCACCACTACAAATATAGAATCATGTCCTCTCTATGTCTTCGATAATCCCATTATGGAATCCATACTTATGTCTTCCCAAGGTCTCTCTGGTATTGTCAAAGGTTTATACAATCCAGTGTTCTGACTACTTGCTTTTGCTACTTGACATACTCTATATCTCTACAAAATTTTCCTTCCATCCTTATATACTTGAGGCCAAAAGTAATTTTCACTCACCAAAGCCATTGTCTTATCAATGCCAAAATGTCTTGCTAATCCACCACTGTGCTTCTATTTTATTAGATTGTCTCTCATTGAACTCCTAGGTATGTACAATTGATTTCCTTTGAACAACATATCTTCCTAAATGAAATAAATTCCAACCACTTACTTCTATCTGTCACAACAGGTTCTTTACATGCTTTCCAAGGTTCTGCAAAATCAAGATCTACCTCATATATGTCCTTCAATTCCTCAAATCCCAACACTTCAACTCTCATCTCTGTCAGCAAATTCCTTCTCCTACTCAATGCATCAGCAACTTTGTTTGAATTTCCACTCTTATGCTTCAATACAAAAGTGTAACTCTGTATGAACTCTACCCACCTCATATGTCTCTGATTCAACTTACCTCGACTTTTCAAATATTGCAATGCTTGATGATCTGTATACAACACAAACTCCTGTAATGTCTCCACTTCTTCAAGGCTTGAATTATGGCATAAAACTCCTAATCATAAACTGAATATCTTCTTCTAACATCATTCAACTTCTCACTAAAATATGCTATAGGTCTACCTTCTTGACATAACATTGTTCCTATTGCATTTCCACTTGCATCACAATCTACTTGAAATACCTTACTAAAATCTAGTAATGCCAACACAGGTTGCTCTGTTACTTTATGATTTAACAATTCAAAACTTTTATCTTCTCTTGATGTCCACTTAAAGTCCTTTCTATCACCTCTTATTATCTCTGTCATAGGGTTACACATTGAACTAAAATTTCTAATGAACTTCTGGTAGAAACTAGCTAATCCATGAAATGATTTGACTTCTCCAATGCTCTCAGGTGTAGGCCACTCAACAATTGCTCTTACTTTCTCAAGGTCCATCTTCTATCCTTCCACAGAAATCATAAATTCCAAGTATGCTAGTTCTTCCTTCATGAAACTGTATTTCTGAATGTTTAACAATAATTTTTCTTCTCTCAATCTTTGCAATACTTGTCTAAGGTGCTGCAAATGTTCTTCCTTTGTCTTACTGAAAATCAGAATATCATCCAAATATACAATAACAAACTTACCCAAGAATTTCTTCAAAACTTCATTCATCAACCTCGTGAAAGTATTCAGTGCATTTGCCAATCTAAAAGGCATCACTAGCCACTCATACAATTCTTCATTTGTCTTAAAGGCAATCTTCCATTCATCTCCTTCTTTGATTCTGATATGATGGTATCCACTCTTCAATTCTATCTTTGTAAAATATTTTGCTCCACTTAAAACAATCCATAATATCATCCATCCTAGGCAAAGGGAACCTATACTTAACTGTGATCTTGTTGATTTCTCTAGAGTATGTACACATTCTCCATTATCCATCCTTCTTAGGTGCTAACACTACAGGTACTACACAGGGACTCAAAATTTCTCTGATTAAACCTTTCCTCAACAATTCTTGTATCTGTCTATTCAGTTCTTCATTCTCTACTGGTGCCATTCTGTGTGCTGCATTGTTAGGCAAGCTAGCTCCCAGGATAAGATCCATGTGATGACTGATACTTCTAACAGGTGGTAATTTTTTAGGTACTGGTGCAGGAGCACCCCTACAAGACAGGATATAGGTTCATTGTCCGCATGACAGGACATTAGTCTATTTTTAGCATGTTTGACTTCATAATGTAATAAGGTCCATTGGACCAATGCATATGTATTAGATCAGCCTAGGAGAGTGTGCAGGTAGTTAGAGCTCGTGATCAGGTAGAATGAGCTGTCCTCTCCCAGCCGCTTGGAAGCTTCCAGCCACTGGGAATCGAGTTGGTAGTACTCGTAGGATATTGCTATTAATAACTCAGATCAGTTAGGGTTTGATATCATATCAGAGAGTAGTAGTTATGTTATGTTGTACTGGTGATTGATCAGAGTAGTAGTTATGTTATGTTGTACTGGTGATTGAGTGAAATCGAGAGATCAGTCCAGACATTGTGAAACATTGTTGTTCGATAGTATTGTAGAAACAGGACATTTGTGTTTCATCTAAATAAGATCTCGTCAATTGCATTATCTGGTCTATCAGCTGTTTATGTTTTGATTTCTGTTCTGATTACAGGTTAATGGATTCTTTCAACCCTTCCACCGGTTGATTCTGTGAATCGGTGGAATGGTCATGCATGTTAGTTTAGGTTGTATTTTAGTTTTCTGTTTATGCATTTCATTGTGTGGGAGATTGATTGGTAGCATGCTGTGAATCAACCTAGCATCCTCATGTGCTAGGATTTAGGAAGATAAACTGTTAAGTTTTGATCTGAAGGTGATCCGGCCCGATCATCATGTTTTCTTTGTAAAAGTGTGCAGTTCTGTGAGTTTGCATGCAGCTGACAGATATACAGGGATCTGCATGTGCTTTTCCAGACGGAGTGAATCGTATCGTCATCTACGAGTATATCGCTATCCGGATCAAGTTATGAAGCTGACGAAGACTGTATGTTTTGAATGCATCAGGATGATATAAGTTGGATATATACTTAGTGTGTATATCATCGTTAGGATCATCTTTCGTGTGTATCCATCGTCGGCATGTTGCTATCGCATGCAGAAGTGAAAGTTCACTTTTTGGCTAAGGACCGGAAAGGTCATCATCAGGATATTGCGAATATCACCCTATGCAAGTTTATCCTGCTGTCGCTAAGTGTTTTGGCATCGGCGTAAGTCATCGGCATAAAGTTTGATTAACATCATCAGGATGTTTCAATATGACCTGATAAGTCATATCCTGATGCTGTTTGTTTAAAGAAGGTCGATATCGGGGTGACGTAAGCATCGAAGGAAAGGTGCGTGAAGTGTCGTCATCAGGATATATGAGAGGAACCGGATATTTCATATCCTACTAACGAAAGGTGATGATGATGCTAAACATCATGATGCTGCCGATAGAGTTTGGCGCTAAGTGAATAGTGAACATCAGGAGGATGTTTGCGCTTACTGGATATGATAATGCTGTCTGTGTTAGCAAGAAATATGATGACGATGATAAGCCGATAGGTATTACATACTGCATGTCCAGGATTTTAACATGTTGGTTGTGTTAATGACTCCTCCTTCCCATTTGTAAGCTTCTGTTGCGTTTCCTCTGCATCATAGTGGTATCAGAGCAAAGGAAGGATCTTCTGGAAAAGATCGGGATATAGCAGGATGTCAGATGAAGAAGGAACATCGGAGATTCTGGCAAGGATGACCAACGTTGAGTTGGCAGTTCTGGTGAAGAAACAGATTGCAGAGAGCAAGGCCGTGAAGGCTCAGAATCAGGAATTGAAGGATGAGTTAGAGAAGTTGAGGAACAGAGTAGGTTCTGGTAGAGAAGAAGATAGGGAAGAAGAAGAGATCCCTAGTTGGAACGAAGAGGTCATTCCTGTAGACCAGAGACCACTGTTGAACGCCCTCAAGGCCATGGAGAGGAGAACCATGGATGTGAAATTAGATTTGCTAGTGTTTACAGGAAAGATGGAACCTGATTCAGTGATGGAGTGGATAGACTCCTTGAACAATTTCTTTGAAACAGAGGAGATACCAGAACAACAGAGGGTGAAAATAGCCCAGTCAAAAATGAAAGAAGCTGCCTTGACATGGTGGAATTTCGTCCAAGATGATAGAGTACAGGAAGGAAAGCGTAGAGTCACTACATGGAAGAAAATGATGGCATTAGTAAAGGAAGCTTATGTCCCATTGGATTACAGTATCCAATTACACAAGAGGAAGCAAAACCTGAAGCAGAAGGAGCTAGATGTCAGCTCATATACAGAAGAATTCATGAAACTTTGTATGAAAACAAAGGTAAAGGAAAGTGAAGAAGAGAAGGTAGCCAGATACCTTAATGGATTGAGGTTCAATATTCAGGAAGATTTAAGTCTGCATAATCCAGATACAGTTCAGAAATGCTTTCAGTTGGCATTGAAAGTGGAAGAGAAGTTAAAGAGAAAACAAGAACAACACAATAGAGGAAGAGGAAGACAACAAAGGGGTGGAAGAGGTCCTTTTAGAGGTAGAGGACATGGACATGGATATCAAGGAGAATCCAGTCATGACAATAGTAAGGGAAACAATAGTCAGAACCAGGGGGAAAATTATAGTCAGCAAGGAAACTTCAGAGGTAGAAGACCTTTCAGAGGAAGATCCCAGGGCAGAGGATCCATCAGATGTTATAACTGTAACAAAGAAGGCCATATAGCCAGCAGATGTCCAGAAAAGGCCACAAGCTCAACAGGAGAAAGGAGAACAAATCTGATCCAAGAACCTGATAATCAAAGTCTGACAGGCTCTAATGATTTTCAAAGTGTGAATGCTCCTGATAATTATGGATACCCAGAAAGTGGAGAGTCCCTAATGATGAGAAGAACAATGACTACCACGAAGGTACCTGACAAAGAATCCCCTCAAAGAAAGTCTCTTTTCAGGACTATTTGCAAAGCAGGAGGTAAGGCATGTAAAGTTTTGATTGATTCTGGTTCTACTAAAAATTTTGTGTCTAAAGAAATAGTGACAAAGCTTAAGCTTAGGAGATTGCCTCACCCATCCCCATATAAAGTCTCATGGCTTACCCAAGGTCAGCAGACAACTGTAGAAGAGCAGGCTTGGGTAGAATTTCAGATTGGAGCATATAAGGATAAGTTGTTGTTTGACATTACCACGATGGATGCTTGCAATCTTTTATTTGGTAGACCATGGCAGTATGATTTGAAGGCACAACATGATGGTATTAGAAACACCTATACAATCACTAAAGATGGTAAGGTTATAAAGTTACTACCATTGACGGAGAAGGAGGAGAAATCTAAAGGAAAAGAGGTGAAGGTAATGCTGATGGAAGGTAAACAGTTCATGAAAGAAGTAGCAGCAGAAGGTGCAGTTGCATATGCCCTAATCCCATGTATGAGGGTGAATAAAGAACAGCAGCAAGAAGTCAAGGAAGAGAAGAAGCAAAGGTTCATAGACCCAGCTATCCAAGAGCTATTGGATAAGTACAAAGGTATCATCTCTGAGGGAATGCCAAGATCCCTACCACCTATCAGGGATATTAGTCACTGCATAGACTTAATTCCAGGGTCAACACTTCCAAACAAAGCAGCCTATAAGCTAACTCTAGAACAGCATGCAGAAGTAGCCAGACAAATTGAAGAATTATTGGATTCAGGTCTGATTGGGAAAAGTTTAAGTCCATGTGCAGTACCAGCTGTACTAGCACCAAAGAAGGAAGGTACTTGGAGGCTTTGCACAGATTCCAGAGCTATTAACAAGATCACAATCAGGTATAGGTTTCCAATCCCTAGGATAGAGGATTTACTTGACTGTTTGGGAGGTGCTAAGTATTTTACAAAAATAGATCTAAAGAGTGGATATCATCAGATCAGGATTAGGCCAGGAGATGAATGGAAAACAGCATTCAAAACTAATGAAGGGTTATATGAGTGGAAGGTTATGCCTTTTGGTTTATCTAATGCACCTAGTACTTTTATGAGGTTGATGAATGAGGTTTTGAAAGAGTTCATTGGTAAGTTTGTCATAGTATATCTAGATGACATTCTGATTTTCAGCAACACAAAAGAAGAACATCTCAGACACATAGATTTGGTTCTTAAGAGGTTACATAAAGAGCAGCTGATGATAAATTTAGACAAGTGTTTGTTCATGCAAGAGGAGATCACATATTTGGGTTCTGTCATTTCACAAGGAAAGTTACAAATGGATAAGGAGAAGGTAAGTGCCATATTGTCTTGGCCAACCCCAAAGACTATGAATGATGTCAGAAGTTTCCATGGGTTAGCAACCTTCTACAGGAAGTTTATAAGAGGGTTTAGTCATATTTGTGCACCCATGCTTGATACCATCAAAGGAGGATAGAAGTACAGATTTGTTTGGACTCAAAGAGCAGATGATTCTTTTGAAACATTGAAGAAGAAGGTGGCATAGCAGCCAGTCCTTGCACTTCCAGACTTTAACAAAATCTTTCAGGTGGAATGTGATGCCAGTCACATGGCCATTGGAGCAGTACTCAGCCAAGAAGGTAGACCTATTGCATTTTTCAGTGAGAAGCTCAATGATGCTAAAAAGAGGTATTCCTCATATGATTTGGAAATGTATGCTTTAGTCCAGTCACTCAAGAAATGGAGGCATTACTTGATGCCAAAGGAATTCATAGTATTCACAGATAACCAGGCTCTGAGTTTCATAAACAGCCAGGAAAAGATGAACCACAGACACATGAAATGGGTAGAAACCTTACAAGCGTTTACTTTTACATTGAAGCATAAGAAAGGAGTCAAGAATAAAGTTGCAGATGCTTTGAGCAGGAGAGTTCTAACAGTCAACCAGATTCAGTTAGAAAGTGTTGGCATTGATTCACTAAAGACCATGTATGAGACTGATGAAGATTTTGGGGAGATATATCATGTATGTACTTCTTTTGGAGAGAAATATCATGCTGAATTCTCTGAATTTTTGATTCAGGATGGATTGTTGTTCAAAGGTGGACAGTTATGTATTCCAAGGTGTTCTATGAGGTTAAACATCATTAAGGAGAAACATTGTGGAGCTATGGCAGGTCATTTTGGTCTAGATAAGACTCTTGATCTGGTCCGAAGACATTACTTTTGGCCTAAGTTACAATTAGATGTCAGAAAGTTTGTAGAGACATGTGTGATATGTCAGAAAGCTAAAGGCAGGTCGACTAATGCAGGTCTATATCAGCCCTTACCCATTCCTTCCAGACCATGGGAAAGCATAAGTATGGATTTTGTCTTGGGTTTACCAAGGACAAGGAAAGGGTTTGACAGTGTTTTTGTTGTAGTGGATAGATTCAGCAAAATGGCACATTTCTTGCCATGCAAAACCACTGCTGATGCTTCATACATTACAGATTTGTTTTTCAGCGAGATTGTCAGGATCCATGGATTGCCATTGAGCATAGTGTCAGATAGGGATGTGAAGTTTATTGGTCACTTCTGGAGAACTCTTTGGAGGAAACTTGGAACAAATTTGTCTTTTTCCTCTGCATATCATCCTCAAACGGATGGACAGAATGAAGTAGTGAACCGTTCCTTAGGAAATTTGCTTAGATGTTTGACAAAACAACATGGAGAAAAGTGGGATAATATTCTATCTCAAGCTGAATTTTCCTATAATGATACTGTCAATAGGAGCACAGGGAAATCACCTTTCCAGATAGTTTATGGTGTGCATCCAAGAGGAATTTTGGAATTGAGAAATCTACCTACAGTAGACCCTGTTAGTGCAGAAGGAGAAGCTTTTGCAGAAGCCATCAAAGAGGTTCATGATCAAGTCAAGACCCAACTGCAACAAACCACCTTGAAGTATAAGGAATATGCTGATAAAAAGAAGGATGTACAGTTTGATGTTGGAGATTTGGTATGGGTTCATTTGAAGAAGGATAGACTTCCTAAGGGAAAATATACTAAACTCATGCAGAGAAAAGTTGGACCATGTCAGATCTTGCACAAGCATGGACAGAATGCTTATGAGATACAACTCCCCCCTGATCTTGGTTTGTCCCCTATATTCAATGTATGTGATTTAACTCCATACAAGTCTTATCCAGATACAGATCAGGAACTCCTACAGGATACAGTCCATGATAACATTCCCAAGCATGATCCTCCACAGTTGCAGAAGGTTTTGGACACCAGAGTGGTCAAACAGACCTGGAACAAACAGTACTTGGAGTATCTAGTCTCTTGGAAGGGAAAACCTAATTCTGAAGCAGTATGGATGACTAAAGAGCAGATCCAGAAACATGGTGCAGATCTTCATACTCTCATCTCAAGTGGACTTGAGATTTCTTCTTCTGGGGAGTATGGTGCAGGAGCACCCCTACAAGACAGGATATAGGTTCATTGTCCGCATGACAGGACATTAGTCTATTTTTAGCATGTTTGACTTCATAATGTAATAAGGTCCATTGGACCAATGCATATGTATTAGATCAGCCTAGGAGAGTGTGCAAGTAGTTAGAGCTCGTGATCAGGTAGAATGAGCTGTCCTCTCCCAGCCGCTTGGAAGCTCCCAGCCGCTGGGAATCAAGTTGGTAGTACTCGTAGGATATTGCTATAAATAACTCAGATCAGTTAGGGTTTGATATCATATCAGAGAGTAGTAGTTATGTTATGTTGTACTGGTGATTGATCAGAGCAGTAGTTATGTTATGTTGTACTGGTGATTGAGTGAAATCCAGAGATCAGTCCAGACATTGTGAAACATTGTTGTTCAATAGTGTTGTAGAAACAGGACATTTGTATTTCATCTAAATAAGATCTCATCAATTGCATTATCTGGTCTATCAGTTGTTTATGTTTTGATTTCTATTCTGATTACAGGTTAATGGATTCTTTCAACCCTTCCACCGGTTGATTCTGTGAATCGGTGGAATGGTCATGCATGTTAGTTTAGGTTGTATTTTAGTTTTCTGTTTATGCATTTCATTGTGTGGGAGATTGATTGGTAGCATGCTGTGAATCAACCTAGCATCCTCATGTGCTAGGATTTAGGAAGATAAACTGTTAAGTTTTGATCTGAAGGTGATCCGGCTCGATCATCATGTTTTCTTTGTAAAAGTGTGCAGTTCTGTGAGTTTGCATGCAGCTGACAGATATACAGGGATCTGCATGTGCTTTTCCAGACGGAGTGAATCGTATCGTCATCTACGAGTATATCGCTATCCAGATCGGGTTATGAAGCTGACGAAGACTGTATGTTTTGAATGCATCAGGATGATACAAGTTGGATATATACTCAGTGTGTATATCATCGTCAGGATCATCTTTCGTGTGTATCCATCATCCGCATGTCGCTATCGCATGCAGAAGTGAAAGTTCACTTTTTGGCTAAGGACCGGAAAGGTCATCATCAGGATATTGCGAATATCACCCTATGCAAGTTTATCCTGCTGTCGCTAAGTGTTTTGGCATCGACGTAAGTCATCGGCATAAAGTTTGGTTAACATCATCAGGATGTTTCAATATGACCTGATAAGTCATATCCTGATGCTGTTTGTTTAAAGAAGGTCGATATCGGGGTGACGTAAGCATCGAAGGAAAGGTGCGTGAAGTGTCGTCATCAGGATATATGAGAGGAACCGGATATTTCATATCCTACTGACGAAGGGTGATGATGATGCTAAACATCATGATGCTGTCGATAGAGTTTGGCGCTAAGTGAATAGTGAACATCAGGAGGATGTTTGCGCTTGCTGGATATGATAATGCTGTCTGTGTTAGCAAGAAATATGATGACGATGATAAGCCGATAGGTATTACATACTGCATGTCCAGGATTTTAACATGTTGGTTGTGTTAATGACTCCTCCTTCCCATTTGTAAGCTTCTGTTGCGTTTCCTCTGCATCAGGTACATTATCTGATATGATGTCTTCATACTCTTTTACCAACTCCTTTATCTCATCCAGCTATGATTCTTCATTCTATGTCTTTAGGGTTCCAGGCTCCTTAGAAATGAAAGCATAACACATATTTTCATGCCTCAAACCATCCAGAAATTTCCTTCCATCTACCAAACAAATTATAGCATTCCCACATACTTAACCCTTAGGTTCATCTTCCAAAGGAATCAATGTAATCCTCTTTCCATTTGATGTTATAGTATATGTATTCTTTCTCCCATCATGTATAGCTTTCCTATCATACTACCAAGGTCTACCCAACAATATATTACAAGCATCCATAGGCATAATATCACACAGTATTTCATCATTATAAGATCCAATATGAAATTTCACCAAACATTGTTCACTCACCAGTACCTTATGATCATCTTGAATCCATGCTATCTTATATGGCTTAGGGTGTTTCAATCTCTCCAAGTTCAACTTAGTCACCATCTCTTCTAAAACTAAATTTTCTGAACTACCACTTGTAGCTAGGGAAAATCAGATTTAGTGTCAAAAACAACAACTAACTAAACCCTAACAAGCACCATAAAGCACAAACTAGCATAAAAATAAAACAGAAATGCAAAGCAAACCGATCTTCAAGCTAGGCTTGATTTATCTCCATGGCTCTTCTCGATCTTGCATAAGAATGCAACATGTCAAAGTATTGTTGATTGCTCACTGTTGCAGCATAACAAAACTCAAGCATTGCATGAAAATGACTTGTGTGAGTGAGTGAGTGTGTGAGGGTTTGAAATTGAAATAAGAGTTTCAATTTATAGATAGAGAGGGAATCAAATGGATGGCCAAGATTAGAAGGGTGAGGGATGAGGTGGATGCGGGATTGAAAGTCAATTTTAGTGCTTATGATGCACCATAAATAAGGATGACAATTGGCTAAAGTAAGGATGGGAGTGGGAATAAGTGGTATTTTTAATTGATTTTGGAGAAGAAGTGCTTATGACACACAATGAATGAGGCTAAAAATAGAGATATGAGTGGGGATAAATAATTTAAATAATAAAATTATTTAAATCAAGAGAGACAATTGGCATTTAAATAAATTTTTTATTTATTTAAATTGGATGATGGAGGAAAATGAGCTTAAATAAATAAGATTTATTTAATTTGGTGCAAATGGAGGACAAATGGAATTAAATAAATAAGATTTATTTAATTTGATGAAAGAGAAGGATAAATGGATAAGAAGAATTAGCTAAATAAATATAATTTATTTAACTAATGGGAGTGATGAAAGGGGTCATAAAAATGGTCCTAGAAGAAAAGGTGTCGTTAAGGCAATGTCATAAGATATAGTCAAATTTATGTGTCTACATTTTGCCCCTCTTTGAGATGATGTTCAAGATGATGAGATTTATGTCGAGTAACATCATTTCAAAGAAGAAAATGTATGAATAATATGACATTCCTTCTCTTATTCAGGACATATTCTCCATTGTTCAAACTCCTATCTAGGCTCAAGGAGCATGTTAAAACAACCCTAGGAGAAGGGGAAGGTGAGCATGCTAAAACCTCTAACTGAGATGACAATAAACTAGTTTGGAAAGGAGTTTGGATAAATTTAGGCTTACTCACCTCTTTAGAGGACTCCCCATGAGGAGGAGAGAGACTAAGCTCCTTTCCTTTATCTAATGTTTTTGTTGCAAAAAATGTGGCAACTTTTGGAGGCACCCTAGCATTAGTAGGTAGGTGTTTTGACACATTATTTTGACTATTTTTGTAGCTCCCAACTATCATCCATCCTTCCTATTTTTTTGGAGGAGAAGCTTCATTTCAAGTTTGGGCCAAGCTTTGTCAAGGGACTAATCAAAGGACAATTATTAACCTTATGATCAAAAGATTGACTTCTATGATATGTATTGAGCAAGTTAAGGTAAATAACCCTTTGAGAATGGTGAACTTTTCCCATTTGGATATCAACCAACTCTTTAAGATCCTTAAAAAGATCTCCCTCCATGTAAACACTTTTTTATGAACAAGATAAAAAAATTGTCGGGTTCCACATAAATAACATGGCATAAAGAGGCCACAATCTGATTTAAGAAATTCTAGCAAGGCAAAGGAAAAATAGAGAATTCAATAGGTAGACAAGGACTTGAAGAGCTCTCTCCTCAAAGATGACAAAATCTTGGGTCTAGGTTGTAAACACCAACAAAGAGCTATGCATATACCATGGACCATTCTTGAGAATGGATTCAATGTGATTGGGTATTACAACCCCAAAAAGAAAGAACCCCTTAATAAGGTTCTAGACACCATCAAGCCTAACCCCATGAGGGACCTAGTCCTTGTTAACCCATTCCTGGAGCATGCTTTCAAATGGAATCTTTTGATTAAAATACCCTAGTAAAGTGAAAATTTCTAGCCATTTACAAATGCTATCAAATTCTAAAATGGTCAAAACAACATCAACTAGGGATTTAGATGGCATACCTCATGAAGGACTTTCAAAACAAACATCTGAGGACGCTTTGGACGTAGATATATAATTCTACACTCTTAAACTAGTAACACTAGTATTAATTGTTGAAATGCTAAGATTTGAAGCCACTTAAACAAAAAAAAAACCACCTAAAAATAAGAAAAACGAAAAAAGTCACAATAAATGTGAAGGTTTAAGTAAAATCCTACTCAAAAGAGCAATATGAAAAATGATGATAGACACATGTAAACACTAAACCCTAACAAAGCTCCGTATTCCAATTTTCCTTTTCCCCTTCTTCCATATCATCATTTTTAAATTATTTGTCCAAGAAAAAAAAAAAACCATATAGATATCCCGTAATAAGACTACTAAAATACATTATAAAACACATACAATTCTACAATTAAAACTTTATAACATAGAGAAAAATCAAATTCAAACTAGTAATAGCACTTGTAATCAATTTTTTTTTATCTGATATATATATAACTGTAAAATTGCTATTGGCAGGTGGCCTACTGCTTTCTGTACACTAAGATAAACATGTATCGCTCACCAGTTACCTCAACCACAAAGGCGGGTGGATAACCTAATTCAGAACTAAATGCAAAAGCAAAACTGTTTCATTTTATATCCCTATATTTAAGATAATGATAATCGTATGAAATACACACTTCAAACATCAAGTAATTGCGAGGACAAAGTGTTTTACGATCTCCGATACACCAAATCTTCTGTTAATTTACAGAAAGACAACCCGTTTCCATATCTCGACAATTTTCCGAGAGCAAAAATTAAGACAGCAGCCAAGGTAATTGACGAACTAACCAACTAACCAAAATCGATAGTGGGATTCCTTCATAATGGCGTGGCAGGTGACCATCCTGCGCCCATGCATCTGCCATTACTATTTGTCTCTCCAGTAGAAAAATTGTCTCCCTCCATTTATTTCCCCCATAGACCGGTCTAAAGTTAGATCTTGTTTTATTTATTGTTTTCTTCTCCACATATTTTCTACGGCAGCTCTCCCTCCACGAGGGATGTGACTATCTTCTATTAATTTAAAGAAAAACAGCAGCCAAGGTAATTGACAAACGAACCAACCAACCCAAATCGTTAGTTAAACCTCCCAGCGTTGGAGGAGGAAGGACGCAAAGCTTGGGAGCGGACCCACACAAACAATAGATTAACTGTCGTGCTTCCATTAAAGACCACGGCTCATGTCCACTCTCTTTTACCAGTCATCAGAGAAATCGACGGAAAGGAGCCTTTTTTGTTACATTTAGTTTTGGGGTGTCTTTAGAAGCGGAGACAGAGACGATGTGCAGCCTAGAGAAGCGAGGCAAGGTGTTCATTTTGACGTTGCTGGGAGACGATGATCACAGATTTAATCCAACTACGCTCGACGCCATTTCCGGCGCCCTCAAAGAGGTGGAGGAATCCCCAGACGCGGCGGCCCTCGTCACAACAAGCCAAGGCAAATACTTCTCCAACGGCCTCGACCTGCGATGGATTGTGGAGGACGCCGCTGTCCGCCTGGACATAATCAGGGAAAAGTTTGAGAACATGTTGGCTGTGTTGATGAGGCTGGGCATCCCCACCGTGGCGGCCATCGGCGGCCACGCGGCGGCGGGCGGGCTGATCCTGGCGCTGGCACACGACTACCGTTTCATGACGGAGGGGCGGTGTGTGCTGTACATGAGCGAGCTCGACCATGGGATGCATCTTCCCCGGAGTCTCATGGCGCTCATTCGCAGCAAGCTGCACCCTGCCGCCCTGCGCGACGTGGTGTTGGGTGCCCGTAAGCTGAGTGCGCAGATGGCCATGGAGAGAGGAATGTTAGATGGCGTTTGCGAAGACTCGGCAGAGACGTTGGAGGCTGCGGTGAGAGAGGCAGAGAAGATGGCGGGTAGGGGGTGGAAGAGGGAGGTGTACAGAGGGCTGAGACTTGGCGCCTTTCCTGGGGTTGTGGAGGAGCTCGATGCACATCGAGATTCCTATCGTTTTGCATAGTCTTTTTCGTAATCGAATGGGTACAGCTGTGAAAAAGTCTATGGAGTTTTATTCCTGGTAGTGTTTGCTGACTATTTTAATGAATAGGTAGGAGTTTAACTGCAAGAAAAATAGCAGTTTTAAAATGTATTATGCATTAATTGTGATATGATATTTTTAAACTATGAAGATTTGATTTGTGAGAAGATTTGATTTTTTAGTATTATTGATTTCCAGTGACCTAACTGCCAATATTTGATTTGTTAGAAGTTTTGATTTTTGGCACTAGGTTTAATGGTGAGTTAGAAAGCTATTTTGCTTTGAGACAAATGGCTAACAATAATATAAGTATCAGCTAATTAATAAGTTGGGGACAAATCTTTGATATAAATATATATTATTCAAAAGGAATCAAGAAGGATGGGTTAGGGGTGTTAGAAAGCTATTTTTTCCCCTGAGACAAATGGCTAACAATAATATAACCTATCAGCGAATTAATAAGTTGGGGACAAATCTTTGGTATAAATATATATTATTTAAAAGGAATCAAGAAGGATGGATTAGGGGTGTTAGAAAGCTATTTTGCCACCTGAGACAAATAGCTAACAATAATATAACCTATCAGCTAATTAATATGTTGGTGACAAATCTTTGATATAAATATATATTTTTTGAAAGGAATCAAGAAGGATGGGTTAGGGGTGTTAGAAAGCTATTTTGACCCTGAGACAAATGGCTAACAATAATATAACCTATAAACTAATTAATAAGTTGGGGACAAATCTTTGATATAAATATATATTTTATAAAAGGAATCAAGAAGGATGGGTTAGGGGAGGTAGTCATGTACTATTTTAAATTCATGCATCTCAAGTTTTTAAATGGTAAATCATTTTTTGATGAAATGTTGAGCATATTTATATATGTGAGTTAAGAGGTTAAATCTATTGTTTGGGATTCTTGGTATCAACAATGTAATCACATTAGTTATGTCTTTACTAAGTTGTCAAAAAACACCCCCAAAAAAGACTAAAACATGTGCATTAAGGCATTATTACCAATAGCCTTCTCTGTCACCATGTGATTGGTTGTTTCATTGATGTGACTTGTGAAAATAGATGCCTTCTATATATTTTTTAGTAAACACATAATGACTACTATCTATTTTTAGTATAAACACAATGACTACTAATTAATGCTAACATTACACATAATAGGTAAAAGTAAAAATAAATAAAGGGCTAGTATTGCATCACACCATAGTAGTTATTGGTATGTGTTCATCGCTGTATATTCACCTACTTAGCTTTATGACCAAAGAATGAATACCAAATGGAATCTGCATACCTTAGGATCAATAAATAGCCTTGCAATCAAACATATAGATCAAAATCAAGATATTCTTCTTTGGTTTGTATTATGTATAGTTCATGACCAGAAGCTTGATCTGCAGTTGTAAACTTGACCCATAACAATCTTTGAATTCTATTGTCTATGAAATCCAAAAAGTAGATTGTCTGATCTCTCATGGAAAAGGAGTTAGTAGATTTGTTGGCTTGCACTTGATGGAATCCCACTATTTCTCTATGTGTCAAACTATGTAAGGACGTTGAATCAATGACATTGACTAAATAATTGAAGACAATAAACACATGCCTAGAAGTCAAATTCATTTCTCCTTTTAAGAACCTAATCCGAATGTGCCACTCTTAATTTTCTTATCTAAATGCTCTAGAATGAAAGAGGTATCTCTTAGTTTGAAGATGACTATCTCTTTTTAATAAATGCGAATGACTATTTTTATACAAGTACATGACAATAGATCGCACAAACATGTACATGTAGTCATCTCTAGGCAAAAAATCAAAGGGACCTAATTGGAAACTTTTTTAAAAAAATATTGGCTTTAGGAAAGCTAAGTTCATGCTCATGCAGGCAACCCCAAATTGCCCACTTGACCTAGGATTAGATAGATAAAAATGATCATGACAATTATAGGCTATTTAGGGACTAGGCTAGATATTATCATAGATAACAAACGTATAAGCCAAATGTAAAGGAATATGTACACATAGAAATATGATATATGTCAATAAGTATAGGATTGTGTGTGGATAAGGATAAGATAAAAACTAAGTAAATATACCTAACTTTGTACAAGATCATGTTACAAAATTAAATAGGAAAAGGCATTGAGATGAATTTTTCACCATTGCACATGTTTTTAGTAGTGAATATAGATGATCAAGAGGAAATTAAAGTTTGACAATGCTTACTAAATTTTAAAGAAACTTTATTTCCAAATAGAAGTTAGAAGTAAACTTAGGTTCTCAAGAGGAGGGTATAAAGCTTAACCTTGCCCAGTGAATGATTTTTTTTTCATTTTTTAGTTAAGAGCTTATCAAATTGACATAGTCAAGGTTAGGGAATCTTGTCAGACAACTCAATCTTGTAGCCAAACAAAAATATCCTCAATCACAACAAGATTCAATGTATTTTATGCATATGTACCAAATCAATTTCATGAATATAAATTATACCAATTTTACAAAACAATGAAAATAGTCTAAATTGTATTCAATTCAGAATTTCAACAAATTACATTAACTTTAGGACTGTGCAATCTACACAACCACAATCAGGCAATCTGTCATCAATAACATTCTTTTCTCCTCTGGTCAAAAGAAAACTCCAAATACCCCTTCTCCCAAGTTAGTTGAACTCCTCACAAAATACAATTCTCTTTTTTATACGTAGAAATTGAGGAAGTTGAATGGTTTTGGGTTTCAAAAATGATATGCCAACTGTCGCCATATTCACAATGTCACGTTTCAGCTCGAATTTCTTTTAAACACCCAAACTTCTCTTCTTCTTTTTCTTTTTAAAAGGCCCTCAGACAAATATATTAAAAACATCATAACTACAGAGAAGCACCATCGAAATCATACAAGTGTTGAAAAGAAGCAACCAAAATACATAAGCCAAAAAAGATCACAGCACAGTTAACGGAAAGAGGAGTAAAACAAAGAAAAACAAAAAACTTAACTATCGCCATCCCCAGCCACCACACCAACCAATGAAAACAACACACACCACCCTATGCCACCGAAGTTGCCTCTGTAGGGAGATAGGGTGCCTGGTCCTGAGCATGCATCCATAGGTGTCTAACTTTATCAGCAAATTTATATCCTTATAAACTTTGAACTATCGCTTTAATATATTTTGATATTTTAAAACCGTCATGAATCTATAAATTATTCTTTGGCAATTCAATGCCCTCGTGAACTATTAAAATCCTTTGTTTCCAATTAGTATCCACTCAAATTGTTGAAATGCACAAGACAACTGAGAGGGTGGGTGAATCAGTTGTGACCAAAACTTAACTTCTTATGGACATCAACACATCAATCAATTAATCACCATTATTATGATTTAACCATGAAAGCATGAAATCAGAAACTTAAGCACAATCACACATTCAACACATGAGACACTAGATTTTTTACGTTGAAAACCATATAAGGGAAAAACCACTGTGAGTGTTAGCTCAAAATAATATGTTATAGCAATACAGAAAATCAGAGGCTCACTGCCAAGGGGTGGCTCACTACCAAAGGTTTGTGAACTGATTTAATAGCACCTACTCCATGCTTGAGTTTAGTTCCATTGAAGTGCAATACATTTCCTCTGCTAGGTGTGTGCAAGAAGTTCAGTCCACTTTTTGGCCAAAAAGTGGAAGTGTTTTCCCTGATTTTCAAAATTTGTCACATTTAACCTAAAAATTTGAAGCACTTAAAGATTGAATCTTTAAAAAAGTCACTAATATGAAACGTAGTACACAGAGTCTAGTTTCCAAATATGTAATTTTTTTTAATGCCCAGATGATACAAATTGATTTTCAATAGGCGTTTCTAAAAACCACTGTTTAAAAGTCACTTTTTTTACTATACCATACACGTGTACGTCATCCATATTTTGACCTAAATAATCATATTTTTCAAAATCCTTTTGGTAAAAGATTTGTAACTCACTGAAGCATGTTTTCCATATTGTTTTGTAATTTTTTATTGAATAACTTTTTTGTTAATTTTTTATTGGGCAAATTTGGTGTTTTAAAAAATCGTCGTATACGTCACGCATAAGATGACCTAAACTTATCATTTTTTTAATTTTTTTTGAAATTGAAAAGAATTGTCTAAAGTATGTTTTTGTACGTTTTTTTACAAAAAATTATTTTAATAAAAAGTTATTAAAATACTAAAAAACCTTCATAATTCAAGTTTATGGACTTGTTTCATCAGAAATTAGTTAAAAAATAGAAAAAATAATCCAATTGTAAAAAAATTATATATTTGGAATCTACACTGTCTTGTCTATAATAGGTTTTAATTTCGTCAAAAAAATCTATAAAAAAGGCCCTCAGACATATGCCCAAAGTCACTATTTTGTTGTGACATTGACAAGACCTTCAACTTGCAGCGCAAACCAGGTCCAGAGGCTAGGTTCGGGTCCCCAACCCTTTTTCCAAGCTGGGTAACAAAGCAAAAGCCAAGCCTAAAATTTAAATTTTGAAAAATGGGATCCCGTTTAGTAAATGGGATCCCGTTTGTTATTCAGTCACCACAGAACGAAATGGGATCCTGTTTAGTAAACAAGATCCCGTTTGTTATGAGTTTGCCTTTATTAAATGGGATCACGTTTAATATTTGACCATTTTTAATAGTACTGTCACTGTCGGTCCTGCAACTTGTTCTGTATCACCGACAGTGACATAAGCAACATTCTCTACCAACTTTTGTCTTTTGTAGGTTCATCAACTTGGGATTTTTTTAAAATTTTGAAAGGAGGCATCACTGGAACACTATTTGAGTGAAATTTTGTTGAATTGCTACTTGTTTGGAGGACCTAAACAAAGAAGGAAGGATTTCAAGTTTTTGACATTCATTTGTACATACTTCAAAAAAATTTAATCATGGGATCACAGGCTCGTAATAAGAGGAAAGATAGGAAGCTATTGACCCCTGAAGAAATTGAAGCAAAAAAAGAGGAGGCAAAAAGACAAAGATATAGAAGAATAAAGATTCGATCAATGAATAATGCTGAAGCATCTAATTCCACAACTATTGAAGATAAAAACATTGAGGAGACCATGGATGTAGACGATACAAATTTGCAAGAGGTGGATGTGGAAACTAATATGATTATACAAACTACTCTTGGTATGTCTTCAAATCTTGCTTTTAATTCTATGGAGAATAAATGTTTCAATAGGCACAAATCTAGGTACGTCTTCAAATCCACCTTTGAATGAAATTGAAATGGTGTTGATAGGAGATTTAAAAGAAGATGGATATAACAATGTTGAGATCGATAATATTCGTAGAGATCAAGATTTGAGACAAAATGTTGTTGAAAATAAAAATAAAAATCTTTTTTTGAAAATGAAAATGAAAACCGTTTTGTTGTTGAAAATGAAAATAAAAATCCTTTTGTTGAAAATGAAAATGAAAACTATTTTATTGTTGAAAATGAAAATTGTTTTGAAGTTGAAAATGAAAATGAAAATCCAGGATGTGATGTTGAAAATGAGATTTTTTTAAAAAATTGAAAGATATGTTTTGGATAATCTTCTTAGTAAGATTTATTGGAGATAAATAAGAATGCATGCCAATAGATTATACAAAGAATTTTTTTTATCATAAAAAGCTATCATTTCAATGTCAAGTTCTAATGATGCAATTAATGAGAATGTGGAAAATGAGAAAAATAATGAAAGTGTTAGGCATTTTTGTTAAACCAAGAAGGAAAGATCAATCACTAAAACATGCTATGTCTATTGTTGCTAGTGCCATTGAGTCTATTGGAAATAATAGTCAATCTAAAGATAAGAATGCAGCAAGACAAGCTATAACAAGTGCTAGAGTTAATAAAGCAACTTTGAATAGAAGAATGATAAGCAATATTAGTGGAATTCTAAAAATACATCCTACAACATTGGTAAGAGAGGCAAAAAGAAGAGAAAGTATAGAAAATGATCTAATCAACCAATGTTGGAGTTTTAGTGGTTGACTCCAGAGATCTAACATAAAACTGAATGTTGAAATCAAATCTTTGATCGAAAAATATTGGCATGATAATACTAGGCATCTAATGCTAGAGATATTTTAAAATTAAGAGTGGGGTCCAAAGTTCACAAGCCTCATCCAAAACACCTATTAGATACAATGCAAATTGAATTTTATATACAAAATTTTGTGGTGATATAGTGTTACCTGGTAATATTAGAATAAGTCAAATATCTTTTGAAAAATGTAAACCATGGTATGTAAAGATTAATAAGCAACGATTATCTTGTTGTTGCAAAATGCATGTTCAATTTTGTTATTATTATGATGTGTTTCGATATATATGTTGTGCTTTACATACTAACATGATTATACAGGAATGTAATATTAATATGCCACCTGAAACAATAAATGAGTTTACATCAAGTTTGTTTTGTGAAAGATCTAATGAGAAATTATTTTATTTAAGTTTATATATTTCTGAACAATGCACTAGTTGTGACAATCTTCCTTTCTTAAGAGTTTGTATGCATGAAAGTCTTGAAAATTATTTTGGACAACAATTAGTGGATGTTAAAAGATTTAAGAATGTTGAATATTTTTTAAAAGATGGAAAAATTGGAAAGCGTTGTGATTTAATTACAAGAAAGGTTAGTGTACATGCATTCATATCAGAATTTACGAGTAAGATTGTACCAAAATATGTCAAGCACTTCCAACAAGATCGATGGCTTGATGGACAGTTTCGTGCATGTAGAAACACATTTCCAATTGGTACTATACTATCAGTGGTTGATTTTGCAGAAAACTATACCCTAGCTCCGCAAGAGGAAATCCAATCACAATATTACAATTCAGTGCAGGTGGCTATGTTTGTTCATATTGTTTATAGACATGTAGATGATAGTACAGAGGATGATAGAAATTTTTTGAGGGAGTATCATTTCTATTTGAGTGACAACCGGTTACACTCGTCAAATTTTGTTCAATATTGTTTCAATATATTTTATACAAATTTAAGAACATCTCATATGGTCAGATAATTGTATGGGGCAATTCAAGAATGCTCAAATGTTATGTTGGTTAAGTAGGCTTCACAAGGAACATAATGTCCAACATATGTGGAATTTTTTTGAAGCTGGACATGGTAAAGGAGAACATGATGGAGCTGGTGTGTGTGTGTTAAAAGAATTCTTGCTAGACATTAATTGAAATTTAAAGATGCAGTAAAATTTAAAGATGCACGTGGGATTGTGGATTGGTTCAATACAAGATTATTTACACCTGGATCAAGCGAGTACTCTACAATTCACCAATTCTTTTGGTTGGTTGAAGAAGAGAACATTCTACCTAGACTTGATTGTGAGACAATCAATGGATCTACTAAATGGCATTTATTTATGAGTTCGAATACAAGCACATGGACTATCTGGACAAGGGAGCTTGCATGTTTTTGGCATTTTGTATTTCAAGAGATTAGGAAGCATGTGAGAATACAAAATGGGTTGAAGAGTGGAAGCAAAAAATTGTTGACACCTCCATAAGCACATGATCAATATGAAACAACAGTTGAAGACAATGATCAATTGTTTGCATTAGACAATTATGATTGTGTTTCAGACCTTGTACAAGAAGGTAATTTAATTCAAATTATTTCATTTTATTTCACTTCATTACTATTTTGTAGTGCTTTTATTTCTTTATATGTGTACATATGAATGCATGTATGTAGATTGGTCAAATTTTATGGACATGTGCAAGATATTGAATCAAAATTTGTTTGCAGGACATGTGTATGTTGTTGTTGCACCTAAGGAGAATGAAGAGGAAACAAAATATTAGTTGGCTCATTGTGTGGAGATTAAACATAAGTTAACAGCACCTTGAGAAGATGATGATGGCTTTCCTTATCCAACAGGTTCGGTGATCCCCTTAAGACATCCCCTTAAGAAAATTTTGATAAGAAGTCTTTGATTCCCTTAAGAAAATTTTGAGAACTTCTTTGATGATGGCTATCATTATCCAATAGGTTCGATGGTGGTTGTTGGCACTTGGCTAGGAAAATACCTAATAAGGAATAATGGTTTGCCTGCATTTGAAGATTATAAAAGACATAAGAAGATTATATACTACTCGCATTTGGTGTTGGCAACAAATATAAAACTAAAGAGGGATCATGGAAAGCCTACAAATAAAGAGCTATGGACAATTTCTATGGAAGAGCATGAGACAATCATCGATGCATTGCAAAAAAGAGAGGATGTAGATGGTACGATGGAATAAGTAAATATAGGTAAATATAATTAAATAGTTTTATTTTTTTTTTAAATACATTAAATATATGTTTTGATATTTCTTGTGCATTATTAGTTGAAATTGATTTAAATTGTCTTTTTATATCCTTAGGCCATCATCACAAATTCATCACATACTTTGAAACAAAAGGGAGAGGATGCAGATTAAACCTATATGTACATGTGTGAGGCACTTATAAATACAAGTACAAGTTGTGTGTATAGATAGTTTTATATAAATTAAAATACATGTTTTGATGAAATGTTGATATTGCTTATATCATTTTGATATCAGGTGGCGTGAAGACCTACTACATTCCCCTCAAGTTTTGGATTTTCTTGAGATGACATAGCCACATTTTGTAAACATTATTTTGAGTTGGCATATATATACATACACAATTACATAATTACACATTTTGTACACAATTATACTCTACACTTTTATATATCAAAAATATTATTCTATATATTTTGTTTGTCAAATGTACATGTTTTTCTACTTTGAATTTACTTTAAATTTGATTGTATTATTGTTAAATTTGGTTGCCTTGGGTATCTTCACCAAATTTTGAGAACTTAAGACATCCCCTTAAGACATTGTATTAGGACCCCTTAACACATCCTATTAAGACATAAATTAAGACATCGTATTATTATGATGAGCCATCCTAAATTACATCAATTATGATTAAATATGAGACATGTAGTTTGAATTCTCTAATCCCCTTAAGACGTCCTATTAGGACCCCTTAAGACATCCTATTACAACATAAATTATATTAACATTAACATTATATTTGTATAACATTTGTGATTGTTAAATGATGAGTCATCCCAATTTCTACTACTTAATTATATCATTTGTTATGATGTCAAGTCACCCTAACTTTTCTAGAATACTTAATTATATCAATTGTGATCCAACATGAGACATGTAGTTTGAATTCTTTGATCCCCTTAAGAAGTCATATTAGGACCCCTTAAGACATCATATTACGACATATAAAGTAAAATAGACAAGATTTGGATGAACATTTTTTGACTTTTTTATACAATGGGAAAGTGGTACCCTTTCCCCTCACATACCTATCAAAAATAAAAAATACTGCAACTTCTATTATTATATTTCGAAGCCCTCAATGCCTTAGGGTATCCTTTTGTGGTTTTCTTGTGCTCTGAAATCCTTGGTTTTGCCTACTTCAATGAAACTTTCATGGCAATTTTCATCATTACTATAATCATTTCAAATATGTCACCATGGTCTTATGATCGCCATAGTGGTTGCAAGACCATTCGTTTGCTAAAACCAATTATTGCTCTTGACTATATTTAAAAAAAAACATATAGACCATTTAACCTTCCCAATTTAGAGTGCATATCTGCTACCACACTTGTCTTCTTGTAACTAAAAATTTCTCAATTCCTCTTCCCTCTTAAGCCTCATTTATGTTCATTTTTGTGTCCTACAATCTTGAGTTGAGTTTTGAGTTTTTAGGCAGCCTTTCTACAAATGTTTCACTAGTCATCACCATTGAAGTAATCTAAATTGCAAGTCACTTGTGAGACTTTGGAATGTTTCCTACGGACCATTCTTTGTAGATTTTCATCATTTCTTTGATCAATCAACTTTTACTATGTGCACACATGGTACATAGGTTGGATTTATTATTTTCTTAGTTTTGTAGTTAGTCTTTTAGATTTTTTGTGTCTTTGTTTGCTAAGATAAAATTGTTAGTTTTAGAGGTAGTTCAAGTGTCTAAATTATAGTCTATTATCTTTTTTGTTTTTGTGCACACTCTATTTTTTTTGTCTTTTGTCTTTTGTTTATTTCAACTAAATCTTAGAGAGCCTCTAGGCTCCATTTGTACATTACATAAGAGATTATGTTCTTCCCTTGATTGGCTAGAATATCTAATTTCCAACGTCTTTCTTGCTAATTAGGCACTCTATAGTCTCAAAATAATTTCCTTTTCATTGTCCTACTATTGGTGGTCTCCAAACCATTGTTGATGAATGTGCCACCTATCTTGCAAACTTCTAAGGCTCTGACACCAATCTTCTTGCAATTGGACATCCCTAAGCAAGCTTGAAAACTGTTGAAGCACATTGCTACAACCACATATATGATTGACATTCACTATGCATGCAATTGTCAACTTACTAAGGTCCATAAACCATTATATTTCAGTATATTTTCAATATTTTAGAGGTTTATGAACTACTATCCTTATGTTTGAAAAGAGTCAAATAGACTTGTAACTTTGTATAAGCTCAAAATTGAGCATAAATAGTCACTATTTGTTTATCTTACTTCACTATACATCCTTATTATTTATCAACATCCTTTTGCCTTAATTAAACATTCATATAGTTTCTTTATATTCTTATTTATTACACACACATACACACGCTATAATATTGATCTTAAATTATTTTGTGTGCTTAATACATTGTCAAGCATTGTTAGATCATTGGAGAATAATTTTTCTCACACACTAGCATTCTAAAATTACATTCCAAGACTAGCTTGTATTCTAGTAAAATGTCTGTGAATCTATTAAAAAAGTTCTCCTTTCAATTTTTATGATATCTCCTCCAAATATGGCACCATAACTAGCTATTCAAGAAGAATCTCAAGAATGCAACTCCTTCATTATGGAGTTCTACTTCCAAGGAAATAATGAAATTAATGAAGGTGTAAGAGTGAAATATAGGTGTAGAACTCCTTCAAACATGTGGCATAATCCTCCAAGAAATATATGGAAAGAATCAAGGAGGTGAAGTAACTCCTTTCATTAGTTCATATGACACCTATTACCATTGTTATTATATTGAATGATTCAATCAAAAAAACATATCCTCTTGGAGGAACTTACTTTCTCTCTATCTTTTCCCTTTATAAAGAACTTTTACAAGTAAAACACATTACTAGTTAAAATAGTGGAAGTATTTCATATTGACGATTACTTATTTAATATAAAAAATGTGGTACATTTCCATAACCAAAATGACATGATATTAAGATAAAAGACAACTTCTCTTTTTATCTATACATTAGTTAGGGTTCTATTAATACAAAATTTTGATAATGTTCATTATTTAATTTCTAAAGGCATGCTATCTAAGAATTTCCAACAATAATAAAAGAAGTAAAAAATTTCCCATAACCTTGATGAGACATATTACTATAGAATACTTGAAACCACTTTCTGAAAATCTTACTATTTAAAATTCCATTTATAAAGGGCATTGGAAGCTAAGTAGATATAGACAATTATAAGAAGATGTTAAATTGTTTTCTCACTATAAAATCCAATTAGTTTTTGTTATTTTTTATTAGAACCCTAATTTCTATATATATATAAATATAAAAATGATATTGAATCAGATGTCTAGTGTCATTTCTATTTCACTTAAATGTTTATGGATAGAAACTTTCTTGTCTCTTTACTATTTTATACGGCTCTTAACAGTCAATGCATTTAAAGCCATGGAAATAATGGGAGTAACATAACTATTACAATTAGAGGATGCTAAGCTCGTGGATGGAACTTCATAAATAAATACTCTTGATGAGCTAGATGGCATGGGAATTTTAGTTGAGAAATGTCTTGTATTGGCAAAAACATTTACCATTCTGTAGACATTATTATCTAGAAAAAAATATATATAAAATACTGAAATGAAATAAAGTCTTGTATCTAGACCATAAAATACTGAAATGAAATAAAGTCTTGTATCTAGACCATAAAATACTGAAATGAAATAAAGTCTAGATGAAACAATATATAAAGTCCATAAAAATACAACCCATGTTCAAAATATAAAGTCCATGAAACAGTATATATAAAGTCCATGAGAAACAATATATGTAGTCCATGAAATAGTCAAATATAGCCCATGAAATAACCTAACTCATATTGTCTCTGTAATCAAGAGACCTCTTCACACCATGCAAACTACCCAGATGACCCGAATCACTCTGTAGAAGAGAAAGATTTAGATGAAATCAGATGTAAGATGCTTAAAAATTATTTAATGATAATTTAATTTATAATTTATCATAAAATTAAATTACCGTGTGAGGCTACTCTGCATGCTTTGGTGCACCTGGACCTGTCTCTACATGCTCTGAATCAATCAACATGTACAAGAGAAAGAAAGTTGATTAGATGTAAGACAATTTTTAAAATGATTTAATTCAATTTAATTTATAATTTATCATATTTAAATTATTATACCGTAAGAGGTTGTTGTGCATCCTCTGTTCCAGGACCTATCTCTACATGCTCAGCTACATGACATGTCTCAAGCTATAAAAGAAAAAGATTTTTTAACACATGTCAACATATATATTCTATTGAAATTTACTTTAAGTTCACAATGTATATTTTAATTGACTTTATATATAATCTAAATTTTAAATTATACCATATCATGCTGCCCATCTCCTTTGTCCTCCTGCTCTGCATGTGTTGTAGGTGGAATGGCATGAACAGAATGAAATGTGTCACTGACAAGCTCCTACAAGGTCATTTATAACTTAGCACATGTGTACAAATTAGGTTAAAACATATATATTCACTTGTGTAGGTACCCAATTTTTATTTTAATCTATTTAAATGACCTACATATTGCACGTAGACATAGATACTTTTTTCAACAACCAGAAATGCAATGAACTCCTAATATAAACTTGGATCATCCAAGTGTGCTGCAATGCCCATCCTCATTGTTGTGTCAACCTACATAGACATATATTTTTAATATATATTAAATAGTACATGCATGTTTTTAGATGTAGTGAATTCAAAATAGAAAAATTTAAGTATATATATAGTTTTTTAAAACAATATACATACAAAAGGTTCATGTGAGATGCCCAATGATGGAGGAGTGCATGAACACCCTCAGATGGAGGATTCAATGTGGAAGAACCTTGAACCAACATAAATATTTAATGTACATGTTCAAGACTGAATTACAAATTAAAATCAAGTAAATAAAATTATTTAAACTATATTTAAACAATCAATCAAAATACCCGAAATGGTACCCGAGATGAATAGGTGTCGATGAAAATTAAATCGATCAATGGTCCCTGTTGCCATCATCTACACCAAACAATTCAATTGTTAAAATATTACAATTTAATTGATCTATATGTTCATTAAAAACACGTGCTTAAAATTGTTATAAATTCAACATGTGTGTAACCTATATGTACATGTTTCAAATGATCAGTGGGATGATCCTCAGCAAATAAATAATCAACAAATGATTTAGCCATATCATCAGATGCTTCATGCATAGCTAAAGTGGGTGCAACTGCGTGATAAGATCCATAACACAACTGATTGCAACTCATACATGTATGAGGCATCGACACATGTGGAGTGGTACTAGGACCACTTCCAGCATTAGCTCCTCCATGGTCGCTAACCTGAGCTACCATCATAGAAGTCTGCTCATCTAGGCTACATGAGAGTGCACTCAATGTGCCTAGTGCGGATACTGTTAGATTCTGCGAGAAGCGAGAACCAAGCCAGGATTTGATGTCGGTCGTAGATCATATGCACCTCCACTCAACAGATGATCGAAGATCAAAATAGCAGAATGAAGAGATATCTGAAATGAGAGAAAAATAGAGACAAAGAAAGAGAATTTTGAGAAGACTCTCACCGAGCTATCACTGAACTGATATTCGAGCTTGTGAACTAGCTTCGGTGAGAGGAGAGTGTTGTATATATGGCAAAAAAGGGCATATACATTCAAGAGGTGTAATAACTCCCATATCCCATAAAAGGTGGGAGATTTTACCTACTTGGTAAATGCCAAAACATGTGGCATAACCTCCTTACATGAAAACAAAAAAGGAGTTATAAGAGGTGGCACATAAAGACAAAAGAGTGTGAGAACTCTAACTACCCCATAACCTACTTAGGTAAGGACAGAATAGTGGTTATGAGAGGTGGCACAAAAAGCCAAAAGAGGATGTGTAACTCAACTACCCATGTGTGGGAGAGAGTTACACATGTAGCTGATGTATTTCGCCACGTGTCCTCATACTAACCACTTATAATAAACCTAAGCAAGATTAATAATGTGTAGGAAAAAGAAATATCCCTAAGGAAAATAAAAAACCTACACTAACACCCCCCTTAAGCGTAGCTTAGGTGGGTGAAAAGATATGGGTCCCGGCAAGTGAAGCCTGGTGAGGTACCCATGTACAAAGAAAAATCTCTCACAAATGGAGAAAAGGAGAAAACCCAGTGGGAAAAACTCCTCCCCAAAAGAGAGAAAAGAAAACCCCCCCAGAGTAGAGAGAGTGAAGCGAAGGACTAAGAAGCCCCCCAGAAGTAGGCATTGGCCGCACCCCTAGCAAAGCTCGTAGATGAAGGAACTTGCTCTCAGTGAAGGGTTTGGTGAAGATGTCTGCAATCTGCTCCGATGTCTGAATGTACTTGAGATCAATGATGTTTGCATGAATCAGCTCCCGAATGTAGTGCATATGTATCTCAATGTGTTTGGTCCTCTGGTGATGGACTGGATTCCTTGAGATCTGTATTGCACTCTGATTATCACAAAGATGACTGTGGGCTTTCTAAATGAAATGCCAAACTCAGTGAGAATATTCTAAAGCCAAATGGCCTCAATGGTGGCATTAACTGCCCCTCAATACTCAGCCTCTGTAGATGAAAGAGCAATTGCAGACTACTTCTTGCTCGACCAACAAACTGGACCGGACCCAAGTGAGAAGCAATAGCCTGAAGTAGACTTGCGATCATGAGAATCGCCTGCCCAATCTGAATCTGTGTATCCCACCAAGTCAAATTCCATGCCTGCTGCATAGTGAATCCCATAATTGTGAGTTCCCTGAACATAGTGGAGAATCCTCTTAGCTGCTTTCCAATGTAACTCATGTGGCTCCTGCATAAACCGAGAGACCATACCCATGGCATATGAAATGTCAGGCCTCGTGTGAGTCAAAGAGATGAGACTCCCAACAAGCTGTTGGTATAAAGTGCCATCAACCAAGGGTGAAGAGCACGTAGCCTCAAGTTTGACCCCTGACAAGAATGGAGTCAGTGCAGGCTTACAGTCAGCCATGCGAAATCTGGAGAGCATATCAAGTGCATACTTGGGTTGTGCCATGAAGATACCTGAAGATGATTGAGTGATCTCACTCCCTAAAAATTAGTGCAAAAGACCCAAGTCAAACATCAGAAATTGATCATGAAGTGCAATTTTCACTGCTTTGATGGTGGATGAGTGACTCCCTGTGATCAACAAGTCATCGACGTAGAGAACTAGAAATGTCAGAGTATCATCCTGCTGCAAGATGTAGACGTTTGGATCAGAATGGCATCGAGTGAACCCAACTGACAGAAGGAAGGAATCTATCTTGGCATACTAGGCCCGAGGAGCCTGTTTGAGGCCATAGAGAGACTTTCGAAGTTGACAAACCAATGAAGGATCTTGAACAAACCCCTGTGGTTGCTCCATGTAGATTTCCTCCTGAAGGTCACCATGAAGAAAAGCACTCTTCACATACATCTGATGAACTTCCCAACGATGGACTGCAGCTATAGCAAGTACAAGTCGGATGGAATTTATTTTGGCTACTGGTGCAAAAGTCTCAGAGTAGTCAATCCCAGGTACTTGGGAGAATCCTTTGGCGACCAAGTGAGCCTTATGCTTGTCAACCGACTCATCTGCTACAAATTTTGTTCGATAGATCCACTTGCATCAAACAAGTTTTCTTCCCTTAGGAAGAGAGACTAAATCCCATGTATGATTCCTTTCCAAGGAACTAATCTCTTCCTGCATTGCTGCATCCCACTCGGGGACACCAGAAGCTTCCTGAAAAGTCTGTGGATTTGAAGTTGAAGCAACAAAGAGATGTGGAGCCTGCTGAAATTGTGACCTTGTTCTTCTTGTATCTGAAGGATCACCAACCCAATCACCTGCTAACTGCAATGTTTGATGAGCCCAAAGAGGCCTTGTGGCAGGAGAATCTGGAGGAGAATCATCAACCTCTGAATGATGACTGGGAGAAGAGGGTGAATCCTCATTATCACTATTGCCATTTGAAGTGGAGGAAGAAAACTCCTCATGTGGATCAGGAGGATTAAGATCCTCTGAAGAACTATCATCATGCTGTAATGTCTCCAATGTAATTCTTGATGGAGAAGTGGTAGGAGAAGAACTAGAAGATTCCTCCTTAAAACGAACACTCCTCTCAATGAATAGCTCATGAGTTGTAGGGTGAAGAAGCCTGTAGCCCTTGACATTGTCTGGGTATCCAACAAATATGCAAGGCTTGCTCTGCGGATCCATAGCCTTGCACTTCTCTGCTGGAATGTGGGCCCATGCAGGAGAACCAAACACTCGGAAGTGCTTAACTGTGGGTTTCCGACCAGTCCAAGCTTGGAAAGGAGTTACCCCCTTTACAGCTTTGTGAGGGACGCGGTTGTAGATATAACATGCACAGTTGATGGCCTCTGCCCAGTATTGAGGTGCCATAGATCTGGAGTGAATCATACAATTGTCATCTCTTTCAAAAACCTGTTCTTACGTTCTGCGACACCATTCTATTGTGGACTATAGGGAACTGTGTGCTGAAGATCAATGCCCTCAGAGGCACAAAACTACTCAAACCTATGGTTAACATATTCCCCCCATTATCTGTACGCAGAATCTTGATGGCCTTCCCAAACTGTTTCTCTACAAAAGCTTTGAAGTCCTGAAAAGACTCAAAGACCTCAAACTTCTGCTTGAGAAAATATACCCAAGTATATCTAGAAAGATTATCAATGAATGTTAGAACATATCTAGCCCTACTGAAAGAAGGATGTGGAAATGGTCCTGCCAAGTCACTATGAACCAACTCCAGAAGTTGTGTGGCCCTCCAAGCTTTGCCTTTGTCATACTTCTCCTCAGGATGCTTACTAAGAATGCATCCCTGGCAAACTCCATCAAAGAATTGAATTGAAGGCAACCCTGAAACCATGTCCTGTTGACTGAGCTATTGCAAGTAGCGGTAATTCAAGTGGCCAAGCCGCTGATGCCACAAATTACTCACCTCATATGAATGAGTGAGTAAAATGGTTGAAGGAGAGTCAGGAACAAAATGAGAAAACTGATACAGTCTGGACTGATGATCTGCTTTTCCCATAGCAACTGTAGACCCATCATGCAACTCACTGATTACCACATTATCTGGTGTGAACTCAACCCGCTTGCCAGAGCTAGTGTGAGTGATCTGATAAACAGATAAGAGATTAGTTGACAAAGATGGAACACAAAGAACATCCTGAAATGTTCCTTCGCCCACATCAATAGACCCTCTCCCATACACTTCAACAGGAGTGTCATCACCCATAAGTATGGCAGGCATAGTACATGGCTCTAAGGAGACAAACTTTTCCTGAGAAGAAGCCATGTGGTGCGAAGCACCTGAGTCAATGATCCAAGTATCAGGTTGTGAAGCAACTGCAACTAGGGCCTTGCCCTTTCCTTTCCCCTTACTCTTTTCTGTGTCCTTTGAAGATCCTTCTGATGACCTCTGTTTAACAGAATCAGGCACCTTGATATTATTCTTCTCAAGAAGATGTGACAGGTGATCAATCTGCTTCTTTAGACACTTGTGCTCATCATGTCTTGGTCTTTTACAGTAAGAACACTTGACCTTCTCCTTCTTAGGTTGTTCACCTTTTGATGAAGAGGTCTGATTAGCTGCATTTGGAGCAGCAGGTTTTTGATCTTTCTGCTTCTCTCCTTGGTTCTTTTGTTTCTTTTCCTGTTTGCCAGACCCCTTACGTTCTTTTGTGCCTTGATTTGCAACCAAGGCATGTGACTTCGAGGATTTAATTGTACCCATGTGAACTAGTTTATCCTGCTCCTTGGTGAGTTCTGCAGCAAACTCATCTAGAGAAGGCATTTTGAAGTTCGTACCTAGGGCACTTTTTGTGGCATAAAAGGTAGAAACAAAGACAGAATAGTTCGGACCAAGCTTAGAAAGAATGCTTAAAATCAGTTGTTTGTCTTCTTTTTCTATTCCACACTGTTTCAACTGCAATTTGATGGCTTTCAACTTTGTGAAGAAGTCTTGTATGGTGTCAAAACTGCTCAGACTCAACCCTATGAGTTCATTCTCCAATTGATGACCTCTTAACTCATCCTGCTTACCAAAGAGTTTTTCCAATGTGGTCCACAAATTATTTGGTGTAGTGCAAGATTCAATGTGAAAAAGAAGGTCAGGAGAGACTAACATACACAGAGTACCAAAGGCTTCATCACATTTATTAAACCATTTTGTCTTTTCTGCAGCATCTTATGGTTCAGTTTCAAGTCCCATTGTTACACGATGATATCCATGTCTTTTCAGATATATTACCATCTTAGATTTCTATTCAAAATAATTATATGGAGTTAAAACTGGAACTATAGATGCATCCATGAGAGCAGAAAAGAAGATTGCAAAGAAGGAAAAGTGTAAAGAAAGAAGACACATGAGATACCCCCCCTTTCCACTAGTCTCAAAAATCACCCCCCCCCCAAATATTACAAGGTTGGCACTTTATAATTAGTGCTATTACAAGGCCTTTATCAGATATCAAGGTTTTCTAGGCCTCCAATGGCCAGAATTTAAAATTTTGATACAAATAAAATTGATACAAAATCTAAAAAAAATAGCCTTAAATCTGTGTAATACTCTTCAATATCTTTCCATCACTTGTTCATTTTTGAAAAATGGAGATATGAGGCAAAAGAAAAGACATGTTGAAGAGAAAAAGTGCAGCAGATTCAACCTACAATATCTGATGGAAAATGAAAGAGTTTTTTAATGAGACCTATTTGGATGGAAAGTTCTCATTTCCATCTTTCCGTCAAGTACTCATTTGCAAAAATCCGACACCCGAGGCAAAAGTTATGCAAATTTTAAGAAAGGTTGCTGAATATGCCCGCCAAAAACGGTTCACGCCTGATTTTGACTCGATTTTCACAAAATTGAGAACTTAATTCCAAAAACTAATAGACACCCAGAAAGTTTTTCGACCCTAGAAACAAAACCCAGAAATCTTTTTTTTTGAAAATGAGTAGAAGCTAGAAATTCGAAGCACAAATGAAAACGGGTCCGGTAAAAATTTCAAAAAAAATAACCCAGATTTGTTACCGTGTCCTCCAATCTCTGATTTTGGTGAAGTAAAAGTCACTTTTGACTTTCTCAAGCCTTTTGGACACTCTAGAAGTACTGAAAGATGCCTCCAATATTACCACAAAGCCGCAATCACCCAGATCTCACAAGAACACATATATGCAAACCAGATTACCCAGATGCCTATTTTCCTTTAAACTATTCTGATTCTCTAGTTCATTCAAAGATGCAGGAGAAGAGCATACTTGGTTTTTAAGAAAAATATTAGCTATCTAACAATCTCAAATCTCTCAAATGAATCAGAAAAATAATGAGCTATACCAGACAACACGGCTCTGATACCATGTTAGATTCTGCGAGAAGCGAGAATCGAGCTAGGATCTGATGTCAGTCGTAGATCATATGCACCTCCACTCAACAGATGATTGAAGATCAAAATAGCAAAATGAAGAGATATCTGAAATGAGAGAAAAATAGAGACAAAGAAAGAGAATTTTGAGAAGACTCTCACCGAGCTATCACTAAACTGATATTCGAGCTTGTGAACTAGCTTCGGTGAGAGGAGAGTGCTGTATATATGGCAAAAAAGGGCATATACATCTAAGAGTTGTAATAACTCCCATATCCCATAAAAGGTGGGAGGTTTTACCTACTTGGTAAATGCCAAAACATGTGGCATAACCTCCTTACATGAAAACAAAAAAGGAGTTATAAGAGGTGGCACATAAAGACAAAAGAGTGTGAAAACTCTAACTACCCCATAACCTACTTAGGTAAGGACAGAATAGTGGTTATGAGAGGTGGCACAAAAATCTAAAAGAGGATGTGTAACTCAACTACCCATGTGTGGGAGAGAGTTACACATGTAGCTGATGTATTTCGCCATGTGTCCTCATACTAACCACTTATAATAAACCTAAGCAAGCTTAATAATGTGTAGGAAAAATAAATATCCCTAAGGAAAATAAAAAACCTACACTAACAGATACCACCGCACGATGCTGGAAGGGTGCAAGAATGGCAGTAGTAGGAGGGTCAATAAGAGGTTTAGCAAGCATGGGTCATTGTGGATCAAGCTGTGCCCCCAACCTCTATTGTGGCATGCTACCACCAATACCCTAGAATGATCTAAAATCAAAATAGTTGGGTTTCTGATTCATAATAAACTCTGCATATAATTTTCTCAAAAAATATCAAGGAATCTCACAATTAGCATGAGGTGGATAATCAAACACCATCAACCACCTGTCCCAAAAATTGGTAGACATTCCTTCATGTCTACACCACCTAATTGATATTCTTTTCTTATTTGTAGGAATAGATTTGTTTGTGATGGGGTGTCTAAAATATTGCGCTAAATGACCTTTTGTGATTTTAAGATCCAAAATCTCCTTATAAGAGAGGCCATCAGCATAAAATTGGTGCCTCTCCTCTCTCCATTTATGGAAACTATTAAATTATGAGTCAACAGACCTCATAGAATCTACATGTTTTGCATCAAAGTTGCAAAACATACTAGTGAGGTGGCATGAATTGTTCACTACGATTGGAATTCAGTTTTTCTTGTATGGAATCCACTTTTTATTAATTATGGCTCACAAGCGATCCTGGTCAGTTCTAGGTGGGGGTCCAGATGGGGGTGGGGGTGGAGATGGTGCCTATTCATCTTGTGCAATGAGGAAGTCTTCAACATCAAAGTGAATATCATCCATGATGATATATATATATAAAAACTATGAACCTGCATATATACATATAAACATACAAACTTGAGTACAAAATTAGTTTTCAAGAATTTGTATATATAAATTATAAATAAACATATACATGTTGAAAATTTATAAATTATAAATAAACTAGATAAATTATACATGTTTCAATAAATTACAAGAAATATTTAAATTAAACATACAGATACATGTGCATATAAATTTCAAAATGTAAGATCTATTATAGTGGACTATGTAATTTTAATACATGTATGTATGTACTAAAAATAAACTGAAAACATACATATATAAAATCTAACTAGATAGCCTAAATCTAAGGAATTAAGGAGAGCATTCTTATGAGTAGGAAAACATTTGAGGATATTTAACATGTGAGAGAATTTTGAATCACTAGGAGTGGGGTCTGGTTGTTCCAATCCTTGTGTAGTACAAATGTTTTGGTCTCTAACTAATTCTACAAGACAACACATTTTGATCTTGAAAGTGTGTTGATGATTTTTCTAATAATTAATTGGCCTATGTTCTTCATCATGTGCTTGTAAGAGTGTTTGTTTATGAGATTATCTCTATATTTTTTCATATGGCCCAAAAGTTAGGACTATTTGTTGTACAATTTGGAAGTCCTAGCAACAATGTTGAGGTATTATTGTAATTTTGATTCTAGATAAATATTTCTATGATCTAATGTTGTATGTGAAAATGGGTATTGTTCCCAATATAGGCATGAAATTGAGAGAATTGGAAAGAATGAGTTCTAGTCAAAAATTGGTTCCCAAGTTAAGTGCAACTAGAGTCTCCTAAAAATAGTTTGGTCCCATCTTGGATAATCTAGACTCTCAAATTAAATTTGGGATTTTCCTTTGAGACCTAAATTTTGATTCTTGGTGGAAAACTATTTAGATGAGGATCTAGATGAAGTTGTAGGCATGCTTCATAGCTTGTGAGACGTATAATGCAAATACAAACAAAGATATAGAACTAAATAGTAAATGTAATTTTTTAGTTGTTTGTTTTACATACAAGGCATGTACCCTTGAGAAAGGAGTACATTAAGTTATCTACCTATATGTTGCCTATCTCAATTCAATTTTAATTAATTCACAAGCTATGTTATAGATATGTGTATATATAGATTATATAGATTCATGATGTGGATAGGAAGAGTCTCTAGGAAGTTGAACTATTTCCTATGAATGTGGAACCATTTAGTTGTATGACTCCTCATCTCCTAGGTTAGTTGAAGAGTGTAATTGTTTAGTGGTAGTTTCTTGATGTGCTAGTGGATGAATTAGCATAACATGAGCCTCAAGGGTGACACCAAGACTGTTGCATCAACTACACTATCTAAAGTTTGAAAAGTGATACTCAAAATGATGCAATAAGAATCTATGTGAATTGGACCTTGTAGTTTGGCTTGGAAGTGTATTGGACAATGTGGAAACCATGGTAGAAGCTACAGATTGTTTGGATGAGGTATGGTTATTGCAAGAGTGTTTGATATTATATAGAGTGCACTATGCCACTATTGGAACATGTGTAACACTTGTTGGAGATGGTTGTTTGGTCTTTGTGTTATCACAATATCATATAGGAGTGCTTTGGTGTACTATATTTACCACTAAAGTGTTTCCACATGTACCACTTGCCATTAGAATGGTCTTGGAATTACTATGTCTACCACTTTTGGTGAATCCTTTTGGATTAGTTTCCTATCCTTATGAAGCAATAGTCATGATTGTATTCAGTCTAAGAAATAGGTGTGGAGCCTTGTCTTCTAGTTGTATTCTGACATGTATTTGTTGCAACAAGTTGGTCTTTGGTTGGAGGTGAAGTGAAAAGTTCTAAGATATGCATAGTTGTATCCCATAATCGTGTTTGGAGCTAATGTGGCATGTATTGAGCATGAATCCAGTTCAAGAATTTAGTATCTTTTACTACGTATTGATACATCTATGCTATGAGGCCCTTGGTGTACACACACTAATGACTTTACATATAAGGATGTATAAGGAGAACATTTTAGACCTCCATTGGCACCACATCATGGACTATCTCCTCTTGAAAAGGATAAATAGCATATATGATAAGTAGCACTAGTGAGTACAACACATATATATACCTTGGGTGCTGCATGTGCTAAACCATCCTAGTTTAGTAGTGATGTAGATGAACCATGGTTGGTAGCTTGAATCTCTCAATAGTCTTTGAAGAGATTAGATTCTTTATACTTCTATCATTAATCATGAAGTCTATTTGTTCCTCTTTCACCCACATTTGTGAATGTAATAGTCGCTCTACTTAAACTTCCTTAGGTATGAAGGTTATTACTGCTACAATGTTGACCAAGACATTGGGATATGTATCAATCATTTCATCTAAGGTTTTGATGTATCATCATATATACTAGATATTTAAACCTTTGAATGAGTGGACTTTTTTTAGCATGAAACTTAGTGTTGGGATCATTGGATCTCTTATGTAGGTATCACACCACTTAGTTATCTTGGATGGTTTGTAACTCTTATTTGAAGGTAGTGTCTTTGTGTTGGTTGATTCCTATTTGAACTTCTACTTGAACCACTTCCCAATGGTTGTTGCATAGAAATATGATTCTCCTATCACCTTAACCTTGATCATCAAGTTAGTCTGTATTGTATGGCTAGTCCCAGGCTACTAGAATACTTGAGGACTTGATGTTTCTCTGACTCAAATGAGTCCAACCTTGCATAGAGCTCATGGAAGGTATCAGGTATGCTTGGATCGAATGGTCATGTACCTACCATAATTAGATGACCAATTCATGTACCAGTCAACATAAACATCCTTAGGCTAATATTTATCATTGAAGGATTCCAAGAAAACATGCTATGTTCTCTTAGACTTCCCCCCATTCTAGATAGTCTTCCTCCCAAAGTGCATGGGCTTGTCAACACTTCTTAATTGGCAAGGAAAATTTTAGAAGATAAATATTAATCTTCTCTTTATCTAAGAAGTCATTCATGGAAAAATAAGAATCTAGCAGAATCAATCTAGTTATCTACAATTTTAAAATTAATCTTACCCTCAAAGAAAGGAACATCTAGAGCTACTTGAAACCTAGGGAGGACTTGATTGCCAAAATATCTCCTATGGAAGTGGAATCATTTCCACATATGAATCCTCATCTATCATTGGTTGTGGAGTGCAATTATTTACTGGTAGGTGCATAATGAGCTAGTGGGTCGCTTGGTATAACATTTTTCTTAGGGACGCCACTTGGAAGTCACCACATCAACTCAACTATATTAAGTTTGTAAAGTAATGCTTAGAGTAATGTGGTAATAATTTATAGATTGGACCTTATGGCTTGGCCTAGAGGTATATTAGAGCCTAATGAAATTATGGTAGAAACCATAGAGCATTTGGATTCAAGGTATGTTTATTATAAAAGTGCTTCCAATCTTATGCAAAGTGTTTTTTCTACTGCTAGAGCACGTGTCACACTTGGTAGATATAGTTTGTTGGTCTTTATGTTACCATGAGCATCTACGGGTGCTTTGGTGTATTTTAGCCCATTAAAGTGTTATTACATGTATGGAAAGCAATGAGAATGATATTGGCATTACTGTATGTATAATGTTAGTGAATCCTCATTGATCAACTTCTTATCTAAAGTGTGGAATTTGGATTTGCGGCTTCTCCTAAAACTTGTATGGTGCTTAGATTTATGGATTCTCATGCAAAATATGGCTCTTGGATTTGGGTAAAAATTTGAATGCTTGTAAAAAGACTTGCTTGTAAATTTGAATGCTTATAAAAAGACTTGCTTGTAGTTTTGAGATGTTTTGAAATGGTTTGTTGTAAATTTTTTATGATAGTTATCTATTCAATAGTGCCTTTAAAATATAATGACATACATTAGTATAAGTAAATTCTATAAAAACCAAATATATATATCATCCCAATGCTATATAAATTTTGATAGTTTGTTCAAAATCTCTCCTTTCATATGATATAGTCTTTTCAAAATTTCAATTGTATTTTACAGCTAAAATGTCTAAATACAGCTATGGCAACAATTTTTTTATGACAGTTATCTATTCAATAGTGCCTTTAAAATACTATGACATAAATTAGTATAAGTAAATTTTATAAAAACCAAATATATATATCATCGCAATTCTATATAAATTTTGACAGTTTCTTCAAAATCTCTCCTTTCATATGATACAGTTTCAAATTTTCAATTGTATTTTACAGCTAAAATGTCTAAATACAACTATTCAACTCTCAAATTTAAACCAAATTTTGATAGTTTGTTCAAAATCTCTCCTTTCATAGATACAAGGTTTTTAAAATTTCAATTATATTTTATAGCTAAAATGTCTAAATACAGCTATTCAACTCTCAAATTGAAAGCCTAGCTACAGTCATTTTAAAATTTGGATGTATTTTACAGTTAAAAAAAAACACAGAAAAAAAAAACTTGAAAAGTAAACTATAGAGGAAGAAAAATTAAAAATGTGGAAAAATCCACTCACCTGGGCTTTTGATGACCGGAAATGCAGTGGTTATACTCGGGATCCCATTCTAGATTTCGCACTGTCACAGGAGAAAATGAGGTGGCAGGAAAATTTGAAAAAAATTAACACTTTTCATAAACGGGATACTATTTAGAAATGGGATCTCGTTCTAAACGGGATACCATTCTAAATGGGATCCCATTTAGAACAGGATCCCATTTAGTGAAACAAAATCCTGTTTCTTGGTGCTAGGTTTGGGACCCTGTTACGAAATGGGATCTTGTCCTAGATTTTAGGCTCGGGATCTCGTTTTGTAATAACGGGATCCCGTTTTGTAGAAACAGGATCCCATTTTTGTTTACCCGATTTTAATTTTTTTTCTAACTCCAAAACTTTCACCTTAAGTGGACTCATCCATGTGTATTTACCCTGCTCTACTCTACCTTTATACTTCACACTTATCTTCGCATCCTCACATTTGATATATTTTTCATGATTTCATTACAAGTATTTATACAATTCATCAACCTTAGAATGTACATCAAGGTCAGTGTTACATTCATCAACCATTGGAATAATCTCCAAGGTCGGCATTACAAGCATACATAGAAATAGGTCTGGACCTAAACAAAATTAGCTAAGAAAAAGATGTATGCAGATCATGTTATGCCTTAGCTGGGACTCAAATGCAATCTTCCACACCATGACACATTTTCACAATCTTCAATGCATCTTCTCAAGTAGTGAGAACAACTAGGTCGGCCAAGACTTGGAGTTAACACTAAGTCTTTTAGGAACAATCTTCATCTACGATCCAAATTACTCTTAGAAGACCAATCAGAAGGTAGGAACGTGATTAGAAGACATCCACAAGCACATTGTAATTACCAAGAACATCCACACAACACCCAATCACCTTATCTAGAAGATTCTTCAAACCGGAGCACTTGAACAACACTGTCAGCCACTGTTATAAAGAAAAGATCACTTGCAGAACACCAAATTATGAACCATTTGAGTTGAAGGCACATAACATCATCCCTGACTTAACTCTAGAACTACAGACCATAATACTTTATTGCAAAGGAATGTGGAGCAAAATACTTTCTCCCTATCACTATTGAATGCACAAAAAAACCGTCTTACTCTGGTGAACAGAACTCCCTCAAATCTTCATACCGGAGGCTCAAACTTGGAATATAGCATCTAAAGACTTCCCTTTAAATAACTTCCAAACCATAGACAAAGATATGCAATCTACAAGAAATGCAGAGCAAACTACTGGATTGTTCTGTTGTAAACAAAGATACTCTTCAACACACTATTTCCACTGGGAGAGAAAATTTTCTCAAAAGCACTTGGAAACATAGTATCACTAAATTTTAATGTTTGATAAAGTTCAAAAACAAAAAGTAAGCCTTTAAAAAATATATAAAAGTGTCTAAACTATAGTTTTGCCAAAGTGTTTCAACTGCACCGTATGGCTCCAATCTCGCCATACTTAACCAATTTGCCTTGAACTTGATTGAATTGAATTGAGTAATTCTCTTGAAGCAAATGAACAAAAAACAAAAAATACAAAACACAACAAATTTGAGTCAAGAACCAAAAAGTATTTTTGGTTGATGTGGAATCACTCATGAACCTAGATGCTCCTGCATCACAAATAGTGTTATAGCTTACAAAAAACATTATTAACTTCACACAGTTCTAATTTTCATTAATTGAATCCCTAGATTTGTATCAACACTCTTAGTGTAGGAAATTGGCTCAAGAGACCAGCCCTTAGAACATCATACATCTTTTCGTTAACATTTAGTTTACATTCGGCCTCAAGGGCATTAGTATAGGTAGCATAGCATGCGTAATCAACATTTACTCCATGTCAAAATTAGCATACATTAGTAAGGAAGAAGATTAATGAATGTACTAATGGAGAAATTAGTATTGGATGTGCTTTAGAGTACATAAGGGCATATAAAATCTTCCCATATATGTAATCAACAACCTCATCTTGAATTATCAAGCCTCTAATAGTATTTTACACATCAATACCTCAAGTAAATATTGTTAGTGTAAATTAAGCTCACTTAGGTATGACTATATTTAGCTGTACTTTCCTTAACTGGGCACATGCTAAAATTAGGTGTTCTTGTGCTTCTATTATCATGTCTATGATTAGCTAGGTGTCTAAATTAACTTATCCTAAGTTAAGTAGTTACACGTGTATCTTTGGGCCACTACTATTCTTAGGCTTGCTTTTCCTATTCAAGCACGTCTATTCTTAGAGATTGGATGCCTATATGTACTTGATCATTAAGCTAATTCATTATCTAGTTTTTTCTTTGCATATTTCTTATGTCTTTGATAATGTTGAGTGTGTGATTCTTTGATCTCCCGTGACTCCTTATGCCGATACTCACAATCTTCCATAATAGTTCCTGATTTCCACATGGTATCAAAGCAGGAATGGGTTAGGTTGCAAGTTTTGTAAAATTTGCATTGTTTAAATCTTGAGCACAACATATCCTTTATGTGGTAGATCTCTATTTTTAAGGCTATAGAGGCATTTTCTAGCTATTGAGGGTTTTTTGCACCACTACCAAGGTCAATTTCTACTCCACACCTCTGTGTAAAGTGGTGATAGATTTTTTTTGGCATGCATGCAAGGAAGCCCATGACTTGTTTTAAAGGCACACAGGGCCTGATAGCAGTCCATGACCTTTTTAACAGGCACACAAGGCTTTCAAATAGCTTGCATCCTATTTACAAAGCACACAAGGCCTTCAAAGACCTACAACCTTTGTTTATTGCACCCTTATTTTGCTTTGACCTGACGTGGTATTAGATTTAGCAAATTCACCCCTCCACATCAACAATATTGACATGTCTTTACTTTTTTACAGATAATAGGCATTATTTAGATGCAGAGAGGAAGGGTAGAAGGGGTTGATGTCTTGTTGGGTTAAAACATGCAGCTTTAGCACCCATCAGTGGTAGATACGGCTAAATAATTCACCTCAACACCCCAAATCCACCCTAAAAAACACCAAATCACCCCTACAAACAACAACAAAGGTATTTTGACCTATTTGTTGACTATTTTTTTAGATTTTTGCCCAACTTTGTGCCTTTTTACTAAAAAATTAGGGCTTTTTTAGAAAAGCTATATTTAAACTTTATTTTAAAAAGTTTTTTTTTTCAAAATCAAATTTCTCCTCCTTGTAAAATTTTAATTTTGTCCAAATATTCTTTGGAAAATTAAATTAAAGGTGCATTTAAATCTTGTAATACACACTTTTTTTTCTATGCACTACTTATAAAGTGCTACAACTGCAAGGGTATTCAAAATAATCACAAGGCGTCTTATTGGGTTGTGTTGTCTTTATTTTTTGCATTTCTTGCAACATGGAGTCTAATCAGTCTATTTCTCCGTTAACCCCATTTACTTATCATGACTAGAAATCTAAAATTTAGCTCATGTTAAAGAACAAAGGGTTATACAGTGTTACAATGGGCACTGAAATGGAACCATCTGATGACGATGCTAAAGTTAAATGGTTTAACAAGTGTAATCATACCTTTGGTTGGCAATGTCTTAGCATATCTCCAAAACTATTCTTTCATGTAGAATCTTCGTTAACGCCCAATGAGGTATGGCTCACCCTCGAGAAGCTTTTTGGGAAGGTAGATGAGATGAGAGCTCATGAACTAGAAAATGAGTTAATCAGTTTGAGTCCAAGCACATTTAACACATTGGAAGATTTTTTACAAAGTTTAAATCTATTAGGTTGTAGTTAAAATAATGTGGAATTGATAAAAAAAAATATGACCAACTAGTTCTCTTAGTTCTCTCCAAACAAGGTTATGAATACTTTGTATACATGTCTACATTCTATTCCACCAAGAGAGCTCTTGGAGCCACTTGGAAAATGCCATCTCTAGTTGACTTCATTGTTGATCTAACTAGACAATAAGGCAAGTTAATCCACATGGGCACTATGAAGTCCTCAAACCCTCAATCCCTAGTAGCTAGAATGGTAAACAGCAACAGGATTCAATCATGAATGGAAAGAAACAAAACACGTAGAAGGATTAGGAGACTAAGAAATAATAGAAACCATAGACATTTAAAAGTCATACAAAAACTTTATCCAAACAAGGGCAACCTAAAAAGGACAAAGTAAATTGTGCCTACTGTAAGAAGATAGGGCATGATGAGCACAAGTGTATGAAGAAGAAGGCTGATCACCCCACTCATCTCTTAGAGAAGAACAACATAGGTGTACTTGAATCTTTCAAAGATTCCTCATTAACCTCAAAAACTTCTAAGTCAAAAGGTAAAGAGAATTCAAGGGCAAGGCTCTTGTTGTAGTTGGATCTTCATGGATCATTGACTTCAATGCCTCACACCATATGGGTTCTTCATAGGTTGAGTTCACTTCCTTAGAATGCCACAGCATGTCCAGTGTCATTACGCAAGGTGATGACACACCAGCACCAGTTGTTGGGAGAGGGTCTATTGAAATTAAGGGGGGATATTCACTAATGTTCTTATTGTATCTTCACTTTCAGCTAATCACCTATCTGTGTACCAAATCACTCACATAGGCAAGGGCATGAGAGTACAATTCACACTAGATTCAGTTGAGATTAGAGAGTTGCACAAAGTTTAGTAGCACTGGGAAGGTTAGGTCACCAAGCCAGGTTATATGTACCTTCTCACATTTTCCCTGAATGTTTCTCCTACCACGTTGCTTACTCATTTAGATGGGGTTAGTAAACTATGGCATGAGCGATTTGGCCATCTCAACTACCACTATCTTAAGTAGCTTAGACAACATGATATGGTTACAAGATTGCCTAGAGTCATATTCTCCAAAGGTCTTTGTGAGGGTTGTGCCCTTGGGAAGCATCTTGAAGAGAGATTTGACAAAGGCAAATCATGGAGAGAGAGACACAGATCTTTGAGCTTGTTCACATCGATGTATCTAGGTCTTTTCCTATCCATCTTTTACTAAGACTAGATATGTCCTCAATTTTATAGATGACTTCTCTAGTACACATGGGTCTACTTCCTTCGACAAAAGTCTGAAGTCTTCAACCACTTTCAAGATTTCAAGGGTTTTGTTGAGAAACAATTAGGGAAGGTCATTAAAGTTCTTTGAACAGATAATGGAGGAGAGTATGTTAATACTAGGCTTGAGTAGTTTTACACAATAGAGGGAATAAACTTGCAGTGTACAATTCCTTATACTCCTCAGAAAAATGGAGTTGTAGAATGTAAGAACATAACCTTGAAAGAGATGGTGAATTGCATGATACACTCCAAGAACCTTACACCACAGTACTGGGTAGAAGCAATCAACTATGCATGTTACATTCAGAACAGAGTTCCTCACAAAGCCTTAAAGGGTATCACACCTATTGAAGCTTAGAAAGGAAGGATACCTTCAATTGAGAGTGCTTCAGAGTCTTCAGATCCCCAACTATGGCACAAATACATTCTCAAAATCTTAAGGCAATGTCCAACCTTAGTCCAAACCTTGTGTCTTTGTAAGGTATCTAGAAGGTGTGAAAGGTTATCATCTCCTACATCTGACCACTCATGAGATGTTCATTGAGATGAGTGTTAAGTTACAGGAAATTCCCACTGACTCTTCACTTGACATTCCTCCTTCCTTTGTGGACTCATTCCACTTTGATGATACATCTTCTGATGAATCAGACCATCCATGCATGTTTCCTAAGATAGTGATTCCTTCTTCTAATTCAGATAGTGAGGACCATGATGGGGTTTCATCCTCATCTTCTAATGGGCTTTCTTTAGACATTGATCTCTTGGCACCTGATTCACCCACATCATAGCCCCTTTGGGAAAAGCAGACACTTCAAAGTTCAGGGACATGGGCAGGGAATCCAGTAGATGGGAGACATACACATTCAGATTATCAAAGTGGGCCACATGCTTACTTTGGCTTAGCCTCTAATCCACAGACCTTAAGAGAGGCTTCATGCATACTTGAGTGGGATGATTCTATGAATGAGGAATTGTTGTTATATGGAGCCTAATCAGCCTCGGAGGTTACATTTTCCCCACTTTTATCGGTGTGGTTTCCCCCCAAATTCCTACGGGGTCAAGGGGCAGCACCCCTTGCGAGGGTTTGGGGGCAGCGCCCCCAAGACGGGGTCAAGGGGCAGAGCCCCTGGCATGTTCCCTGTCGCGATATAGGGTAGGGTCAAGGGGCAGTGCCCCCGAAACCTCACATGGTTTTTTATTATTTTATAAAGGCACCGAGAGTTATTTTTTCATTGACCGACATAAGAAAACCCTATTTTTTGTAACTGACAAAAAGCTTGATAAAAGTGGCTAAGGGTTAGGGTTTTGATATATTGTATTGTAGCATTTTGCAGCGGTGTTGAGTTGCAGGGATTGCTGATTGTGATCGGTTTGATTTACTGGATAATAATATTGGACTCTGTGTTTGGTGGATGTAGCCCGAGTTTGGGTGAACCACGTTAAAACTTGTCTATCGCTATTATTAATTCTGTGTATTTCCATTTCTCTGTTTAATCTTTATTTGCATTTAATTGATATCTTCTGTCGGCTAACCCTAACAAGTGGTATCAGAGCAGATAGTGTTCGATTATCGTCTGCAGGAAAGTCTCATGGTTGAGTGGGAGCAATGGCAGACGAGGGTAAATTGAAGGTTGATAAATTCAATGGGAAGAACTATTAGTTATGGAAGATGCAGATGGAGGATTACCTCTATCAAAAGGATTTATGGAGGCCGTTGGAAGGAGTAGTCAAGAAATCGGAAACAATGTCTGATGAGGATTAGAATCTTCTTGATAGAAAGGCAATGGGAACCATTCGGTTGTGCCTGGCACCGTCGGTGGCATTCAATATAACGGAAGCAAAGACAACAGATGGTCTAATGAAAGCTTTGGCTAAATTGTATGAAAAATCCTCAGCCTCAAATAAGGTATTTCTCATGAAGCATTTGTTTAATTTGAAAATGGTTGAAGGTGGATCTGTGACAGGTCATTTAAATGAATTTAATACGATTGTCAATCAATTGACTTCTGTAAATGTAAAATTTGATGAAGAAGTTAGAGCTCTCTTGATATTATGTTCATTGCCTGAAAGCTGGGATAGTTTGGTAATGGCGGTTAGTAACTCTATTTCTAGTTCAAATACCCTAAAATTTGATGATGTTGTTGGTGTTATTCTAAGTGAGGAAATTCATAAGAAAAGCTCAGGTGGATCCACATCAGGCAGTGTTTTGAATGTAGAAAGCAGGGGCAGATCAAAGGAGAGAGGAAAAGGTTCTGGAGGTCATGGGAAGTCACGAGGAAAATCAAAGGATAAAAGATCCCAAATCAAAGGACAGAAGGATTACTGGTACTGTGGGAAATCAGGTCATCTAAAGAAAGATTGCTGGTCTCGAAAAAATAAAGGAGACAAACAAGAAGGCAATAAGGAAGCAAATGTGGTAAGTAATAAATCTAAAGATGACGCTTTGATTCTTTCCCTAGATAATGCTGATGATTCATGGGTTTTAGATTCAGGGGCCTCATTTCATGCTACGCCCCATAGAAGTTATTTTCTTGATTATGTCCAAGGGGATTTTGGGCTGGTTTATTTGGGAGATAACAAACCCTATCAGATTGTTGGAAAGGGAAGAATCAAGATTAATTTGTAGAATGGGAATCATTGGCTACTACAAGAGGTAAGGCACGTTCCAAGGCTCAGTAGGAATTTAATTTCATCAGGACAGCTAGCTGAACAAGGTTGCATTGTTACATTTACTGATAAAAATTGGAAGGTTTTAAAAGGTGCCTTAGTAGTAGCAAAAGGTGTGAAAGTAGGCACCTTATATCTTTGTACAGGTCATACTATTCCTTCTACTTTAGCTATTGTAGAGAAAAAATAAACAAGTTCAGGAACAGTTGCTGCAGGTTCGCAGGAAGAGACTGAAACAGTTACTGCAGGTTCTGAGACAATGTTGTGGCATAATAGACTTGGGCATATGAGTGAAAAAGGTATGAAGGTACTTCATTCTAAGAAAGTTTTATCAGGTCTGAAATGTATTAATATGGATTTTTGTGAAAGTTGTGTGTATGGAAAACAAAAGAGAGTCAGTTTTCTTAGAGATGGGAAGCAAAAGAAAAATGAAAAGTTGGAGCTTGTGCATACAGATGTATGGGGACCAGCTCAGGTATCTTCTCTCAGTGGCTCTCGGTATTATGTTACATTCATAGATGATGCAACAAAGAAGGTCTGGATTTATTTCCTTAGACAGAAATCTGATGTATTTGAAACATTTAAGAAATGGAGAAGCTTGGTTGAGAATGAGACAGGTAAAACATTAAAATGTCTTAGATCTGATAACGGTGGTGAGTATTGCAGCAAAGAATTTGAGGATTATTGTTCCTTTAATGGAATTTGTAGGCAAAAAATAGTTCCAGGGACTCCACAGGAAAATGGAGTGGCTGAACGCATGAATAAGACAATAATGAAGTGTGCAAGGACCATGAGATTGCATGTTGGGCTGCTTTTAAACATGTGGGCAGATGCTGTCAACACTGATGTATATTTAATTAATAGAGGTCCTTCAGTTCCTTTGGGCTGTGGTATTCCAGAGGAAGCATGGACAGGTAAGAAGGTGAGTTATTCTTTTCTCAAAACTTTCAGATGTGAAGCATTTGCACATGTAGATTCTAAAAATAGAACCAAGCTGGATGCAAAATCAAAAAAGTGTACCTTTGTTGGATATGGCATTGATGAATTTGGTTATAGGCTTTGGGATTTTGAAAATCAGAAAATTGTGAGAAGCAAGGATGTCATATTCAATGAGAAGGTGTTGTACAAAGATCAGTTGCAGCAGCATGAGAAGAAAGCAAAAGATTATGTGGTGCTGGATGATACTCCAAATAGTGATGTTCCAGTGGTTCCTCATGCTCTGCAACAGCAACCAGAAATACCACAAACTCCAGTGAATGTTAGACGGTCAACAAGGCTAAGTAGACCTCCTGAAAGGTTTTCTCCCTCTTTGTATTCTATTTTGTTAACAAATGCTGGTGAACCCGAAGGGTATGATGAAGCTATGCAGGTGGATACACAGGTTCAGTGGGAGCTTGCTATGAAAGATGAAATGGACTCCTTGCTGAAAAATTAGACTTGGGAATTATGTAAGTTACCTGCAGGTAAAAGGGCTGAAAGAGGAAGATGGAGGTAAGAAAAGATTTAAGGCCAGGCTAGTTGTAAAAGGATTTGCATAGAAAAAGGGCATTGATTTTGATGAGATATTTTCTCCGGTTGTCAAGATGACTTCTATTCGTACTGTTTTAAGTATTGTGGCTGTTGAAGATTTGCTTTTGGAACAGCTAGATGTGAAAACTGTCTTTCTCCATGGTAATTTGGAGGAGGAGATATACATGGCACAACCACAGGGATTTGAGGTCAAAGGTAAGGAGAAACAAGTGTGCAAATTGAAGAAGAGTTTGTATGGCCTGAAACAAGCACCTCGGCAATGGTATTTGAAATTTGATAGTTTTATGGCTGAGCAAGGCTACAGCAAGTGTAATTCTAACCATTGCATTTATTTTAAGAGGTTGGATAATGACAGCTACATTATTTTATGTTTATATGTTGATGACATGCTTGTAGCTGGGTCTAACATGGATCACATAAGAGAGTTAAATCAGCAGTTAGCACAATCATTTGATATGAAGGATTTGGGGGCAGCAAAATAAATCCTTGGTATGAAAATTTGTAGAGATAGGAAGAACAGAAAATTGACTCTATCTCAGGCTACTTATGTTGAAAAGGTGTTGCAGAGATTCCATATGGAGAATGCAAAAGCGGTCAGCACACCTTTGCCTAGTCATTTGAAATTGACTAAGGAGATGTGTCCTAAGACATAAGAGGAGGAAGAGAAAATGTCCAAGGTGCCATATGCTTCAGCTGTAGGAAGTTTAATGTATGCCATGGTATGCACGAGACCGGATATTGCACATGCTATAGGAGTCTTCAACAGGTATATGAGTCATCCCGGATTGGAGCATTCGAATGCGGTAAAATGGATTCTCAGATATTTGAGAGGTACATCCAATAAACATTTATGTTATGGGGGCTCTAATGCTAATTTAGCAGGTTATGTAGACTCAGATTTGGCAGGAGATATTGATCCCAGGTGGAGTACTACAGGTTATGTCTTTACTGTAGGTGGAACAGCGGTGAGTTGGATTTCCAGGTTGCAAAAGGTGGTTGCTTTATCCACCACAGAGGCAGAATATGTAGCTGCAACAGAGGCAAGCAAGGAGATGATATGGCTGCAATCTTTCATGGAAGAATTGGGCAAACAACAGGTTAATTATTATTTGTATACAGACAGCCAGAGTGTCATACATCTTGCAAAGAATTCTGCCTTGCATTCAAAGACCAAACACATAGAGTTGAGGTATCACTTCATTCGGTCAATGTTGGATGATGGACAATTACAGTTGGAAAAGATACATACAGATGATAATCTAGTGGATATGTTTACAAAGGCAGCGACAAGGGAGAAGTTGAGCTCCTCTTCAGCTTCGGTTGGTCTTCTCGACTGAAAACAACAAAAATAGAATAGCAGAGTCCAGGGTGCTTATTTCCAGTGGGAGCTACAGGGTCAGTGGTGTTATGATCAGTCTCTAAGTGGGAGATGATATGGTGTGGAGTCTGATCAGTCTCCAAGTGGGAGATTGTTGTTATATGGAGCCTAATCAGCCTCGGAGGTTACATTTTCCCCACCAGGGTCAAGGGGCAGCGTCCCTTATGAGGGTTTAGGGGCAACGCCCCCAAGACAGGGTCAAGGGGCAGAGCCCCTTACGGGGTCCAGGGGCAGCGCCCTCATGGGGGCTCGGGGGTAGCGCCCCTGAAACCTCACATGGTTTTTTATTATTTTATAAAGGCACCGAGAGTTATTTTTTCATTGACCAACATAAGAAAACCCTATTTTTGTAACCAACAAAAAGCTTGACAAAAGCGGATAAGGGTTAGGGTTTTGATATATTGTATTGTAGCATTTTGCAGTGGTATTGAGTTGTAGGGATTGTTGATTGTAATCGGTTTGATTTACTGGATAATAATATTGGACTCTCTATTTGGTGGATGTATCCCGAGTTTGGGTGAACCATGTTAAAACTTGTCTATCGCTGTTATTAATTCTGTGTATTTCCATTTCTCTGTTTAATCTTTATTTGCATTTAATTGATATATTCTGCCGGCTAACCCTAACAGGAATATGATTCCTTAATGAGAAATCACAGTTGGGATTTGACACCTCTTCCTAAGGGAAGAAAGATGGTTCAGTGCAGATTGACCTATTGGACCAAGTAGGAAGCAAATGGGTTAGTTGATAAGTACACGACACATTTGGTAGCGAAGGGGTTTTCACAAGTTGTTGGTATTGACTACATAGAGACCTTTGTACCTATGGCCAAGATGACTTCCATATGAATCACACTTGCTATTACTACAACATATGGCTGGGAAGTGCACCAAATGGATGTGAAGAGTAATTTTCTTCATGGAGAACTTGAGGAGGAGATCTACATGGAATATATACCAGGGTACCTTCAGGATTCCTCCTTAGTTACATTTAGACTTAGGAAATATCTCTATGGCCTGAAATAAGCTCATCGGGCTTGGTATGCCAAGATGAATTCCTTCCTCCTCTCTTCAGGTTTTACTAGGTGCCACTTAGATCCCAACATTTATCTTCTGCAATAGGATGATTCATTACTAATACTGGTACTTTATATTAATGATCTTTTAATCATTGGGATCTCTACATCTGCTATTGAAGCAGTGAAGACAACTCTTCAGGATGGATTTGACATCACAGACTTAGGCTTACTACATTACTTCCTTGGCATTGAGATTTCACAAACAGACTCAGGGATCACTTTAGCACAACTTAAGTACACTCTCAATCTTCTTGCTTAATTTCACATGACTCATTGTAAGCCATCCACTACTCCTTTTCTATCTGGAGTTAAGCTTGAGGCTGATAGTGCAACACCAAATTGTTTGATGCTACCTTATATTGACAACTAGTTGGGAGTCTCATCTATTTGACCCATACCAGGCTAGATATTTCATATACTAGTATAAAAACAACAATATATGATTAAAAAAACTACTAAAAATTGCATATAAATGACCAAACATGATCACGTGACAATTAGTAGTTTATTGCCAGTCATTTATAATGCGACCAAATTGATGACTAAGCCATTTTTAGTCATTTATTGGTTGTTTTGATTGATCGATTTAGTAGTATATTTAGTCATTGATTTAGTCATTATTTATTCACTGATATATTTAGTCGTTAATTTAGTCATTGATTGTTGTTAACTGGTCACTTATTTAGCCATTTTCATTCACCGATTTCTATCCATTTGTAGTGTATTTAGTCATTAATTTTAATCATTATTTTGATCAATTTGGTAGTATATTTAGTCATTTTATTCACTGTTCACTGATTTCTATCAATTTGTAGTATATTTAGTCAATTTAGATATTAATTGACGTTAATTAGTAGTATATTTAGTCATTTTAATTGACTGATATTTGAGAATTTAAACATAAAACATAGAAATACACATCAATCATCAATTGCACACAATAAGACAACCATTGATAAGACAAAATTGTTGAACTTTACTAAAAGAAAGATGTTCTTATAGCTTGCACAAGTCTGAAATATCTATCTTTCTTGAAAAATGCTTAAAAATAGAGTATTACAATGTTTATTTTCAGTCACAAGACTAAAAATCTAAGTTACAATGCATAGAAATGACAAGAAAGAAACTTCTCCAAAAAACTTTTGCAATGATGGAAATGTATGCTTGGAGCTCTTCAATGCAAGCACATGCCCCTTTCATCTCTTAAAGCTTCTACAACATGGGCAATCTTCTTGGAGCAAGCTGTAACATGTAGAATCCAAGAAGGAGATTGTTAATAGTGTCCCATAGATGAAGCTCTCTCCTTCAATGCAGCCAATAATAACCCTAGAATCTTTCCTCCTTTATATGTAATGTGCCATCTGATATGAGTAAGAGGGTGCTACCTTTTCCACCATGAATAAATTTGTGCCTCAATACAACCAAAAAAATTACTATTAGTCTCAATTCAGAAAGAATAAAAGTGCATTGTATATTGCAAGTTTAAAAAAGTCCAAACACAACAAAAAGTTAAATCAGTTAAAAAATTGTAGCCATGTCAACAAATGCCTTAAACAGAGTGTTCAACATAGGCCTAAAATATGCATATTAAACCCTTGATTTTAGAACCTTGTTCAAAGTTTAAGAAAGGTGATACGCTTAGATTGTAGAATGAAGTTGACATTATAGAATGAAGGATATCAACACTAACCAGACTGGAACAACATTATCAATAGAAATTTCTTGGAAACCAAGCCCAAGAATGCCATTAGACTTAGACAACAAAAATGTCAGCCCTAGTTCATGTGTTGTCTCAATAAAGACCTGCACCATGAAAGAATCCATTTATACATAAATTCTAAATTAAGTTGATGAGAAAAGATCTTTGATATCCAACGGGGAAGCCTTAACATCCAAAAATTACTAACATGATGTTTCACAACAAGTTCCCTAACTGTGACATCATCTTTACTTAAGAAACTAGATATTAATCTACTGCCATATTGGATCTCATAGGATTCTCCTTCACAAATAACAAATCATATATATTAATTGTTTAACAACTTCCTTAATATCCCCATGTAAGCAGACTAAACTAAGTGAGGTTGAGGGTTTGAAGTAGAGTACCATCTTCTTGGTATGTGCTTGACTTTGATCACGTGTATCTTGACATCTAGCATCAAACTTGCCTAGTTCTTCATCTCTTTTGATATAACATTTGCTACCAAAAACTTTGAAATACTTCACTATAGGAACTCTTCCATACCATTATTCAAAAGGAGTTTTAGAACTGTTACCTTTGACATAAACTTTGTTTAGGATGTACACAACAATATGTATGGCTTCTCTCCAATATACTTCTAGTAGGTCAAATTCCTTTAGCATAATCCTAGCAGCCTCTTGAATTGTCTTATTCTTTCTTTCAACAACTCCATTTTGCTGAGGAGTTCTAGGTGCAAACAACTATCTCTTTATCCCTTGTTCTTCAAAGAAAGTATTGAATTCATTTGAAGTGAACTCACCTCCCCTATTAGCCCTTAAGCATTTGATTCTCAACTCTAACTCATTCTCAACCATTGCCTTGAAAACTTTGAATTTGTCTAGGGCTTCAATTTATTTTTTTTTAGAAAAGTGACCCAAGTCATTCTAGAATAGTCATCAATAAACAACATAAAATACCTGTCACCTTGCAGACTTCTTGTTCTTGTGGGACCACACAAATCTGTACATACTAGCTCCAACAATCCAACATAGAATTGTTCTTTGCTTTTGAAACATTTTTTTGTTTGTTTCCCAAATTGACACTCCTTGCAAATGGTGTTGGCTGGCTTCACAAGTTTAGGCAGATCTCTTACAACCTGTGCAAAACTTATCTTCACCAAATTGTCAAAATTGATATGACACATCCTTCTATGCCACAACCAACTCTCATCTGCCCAAGCCAATAAACAATAGTCATTAGTTCCTCTTAATTGATAAATGTTACCTCTGGTCTTCATACCAATAGCAATCACTATTCCGGAGCTTTCCATGATCTTGCAGCCATTGTCTTTGAATCTCATATCATAACCTTTGTCACACATCTGACCAAAACTCAAGAGATTATGCTTCAAACCCTTCACATATAGGACATTATCAGTATTGTTCTTTCCATCAAAAGAAATGGATCATTTTCCACAAATCTTACCAGCTACATTATCTCCAAACCTAACTAGACCTCCATCATACTTTTCCAAACTCACAAACTTACTTTTGTCACTAGTCATGTGATGTGAGAATCCACTATCAATAATCCATTCATCCTTATAATTCTCAACCTAAATAGCCAAAGCACTTTCTTCCACTAGTTTTTGTTCCTTCACATAGCTAGCAGGATTAGTAGACACGGGTTCTTCCTTAATTGAAATAAACAAGCACTCATTTGAACTAGTACTAGCATCATCAGATTCATCATCTGTCACACCTTCATCATCAAGATCTCTAACATAATAGCATTTCTTTGGAACCCTAGGTCTATTCTCAAATCTTTTTCTATTCCTTTCAATTCTTTTAGGACATCTAGAAGCATAGTGACCAACCTTACCACATGAAAAACATTTGAAAGGTAATTTCCTTTAAACTTACCAGAACCTCTTTGTAGTCTATCAACAAAGCTTGCTTCAATTTCATCAAACACATCATCAAGTTCCACCTTGTACTTTTTAGCTTTGGAGATCTTCTCTGAAGTATTGGCTTTGAAAGAAGTCTCAATCTTTGGTAGAGCATCACCAAGCTCTCTCATATCAAAAGATGTAAGCTTTCCTTGCAACTAATCCTTGGTAACATCTTTCACAATCATTACTTCTTCAATTGCAGATGGTTAAATACACAAAGTTGAGTCCACTTAAGGTGGAAGTTTCAGATGGACAAAAACCCAAAATCAAGAAAAGTGAAATGAGATCCCATTTTGCTTTGGGACCCCAAGCCAAAAGTGGGATCCCATTTCATAAAGGGATAAAATATGAAAAACAAAACGAGATCCCATTTTGAAATGGGATCCCATTTCTTAAAATTTGAATTTTAGGCCCAGTTTTTGCTTTGTTAACCAGTTCGGGAAAAGGGTTGGGGACCCAAACCTAGGCTTTGGACCTAGTTTGACCTGCAAGTTGAAGGTCCTGTCAATGTCACAACAAAATAGTGATTTTGGGCATATGTCTGAAGACCTTTTTTGCATAATTTTTTGACAAAATCAAAACTCATTATAGATGAGACAGTGTAGATTCTAAATATACAATTGGATTACTTTTTCTATTTTTCAATTAATTTCTGATGAAACAGGTCCATAAACTTGAATTATCAGGGATTTTTAGTATTTTAATAACTTTTTATTAAAATAATCTTTTAAAAAATAAATTGTAATAAAATGTACTTCAGACAATTCTTTTCAATTTGAAAAAAAAATGATAAGTTTAGGTCATCTTACGCGTGATGTACACGACAATTTTTTAAAACACCAAATATGGCAAATAAAAAATTAACAAACAAAATATTCAATAAAAAAATACAAAAAATATGGAAAATGTACTTCAATGAGTTACAAATCTTTTTCCAAATGGATTTAGAAAAATATGATTATTTAGGTCAAACTATGGATGACGTACATGTGCATGGTATAGTAAAAAAAGTGACTTTTAAACAGTGGTTTTTAGAAAGGCCTATTGAAAATCAATTTGTATCATCTAGGTATTCAAATAAATTACATATTTGGAAACTAGACTCCAAGTACTACATTTTATGATTGGTGACTTTTTTCAATATTCCATCTCTAAGTGCTTCAAATTTTAAGGTCAAATATGACAAATTTTGAAAATCAGGGAAAACACTTCCACTTTTTGGCCAAAAAGTGGACTCAACTTCTTGTACACACCCAGCTACCTTGTGACTGTAGGATTTAGGTAATGACCAAAGAATTTTCATCACAACTTCCTTCTCTTCAATAGTTCCTCCCATACCTTTTATTCCATTGACAATTTCATCAACTTTTTGCATGTAGGTTGTTATGTTTTCATCTTCGCTCATCTTTAAACCCTCATATTTCACTTTTAGACCCTGCAATTTGACTCTTTTAATAGACTCATCTCCTTCATATAGATTTTTTAGCTTTTCCCAGACTTCATTAGAAGTTTCCAGATCCATGACCTTTATCAATTCAGTGTCCGACAAGACACTTAACAATGCATCTCTAGCTTTTATATTTAACTCATATTGTTTGATTTCATCTTCAGTTGTTAAACCATTCTGAGGAATGTATACTTCATCTCTGTTGCTTTCCATATTCTATAACCAAGACAAAGGAGATGGATTTTCATTCATACCTTCCATAAAGCATAATTCGTCCCATCGAACTGAAGAGCTTATTTCTTCTAATACATCATGGATCGACCTCAAGTTGTTAGGCTTACTTCCGAGGAACCTTGCTCTGATACAAATTGTTGAAATGCACCAGACAACTGAGAGGGGGGAGGATGAATCATTTGTCTTCAAAACTTGACCACTTACGAATATTAACACATCAAATACTTATTCACTGTTATTCAGATTTAATCATGAAAGCATGAAATAAGAAACTCAACACAACAACATCATCAACACATGAGACACAAAGCTTTTTACGTAGAAAAACCTAAAAGGGAAAAACCACGATGGGTGTTACCCCGTAGAAATAAATAAGTTATAACAATACCAAAAAATAGAGGCTCACTATCTTAGGGCTCACTACAAATGTTGAGGCTCACTACCAAGATCAACTCACTGCTAAGGGGTGGCTCACTGCCAAAGGTTGGTGAACTAATTTGATAGCATCTACTTCATGCCTAGGTTTAGTTCCATTGAAGCATAGTATAACTCTTCTGCTCTACTCTTTTTACACCTTTGCACTTATCTTATCATTTTCACACACATACATCTTTTTTGCAAGTACATTACATGCATTTATACAATTCATCAACCTTGGAATGCACATCAAGGTCGGCATTACATTCATCAACCATTGGAACAATCTCCAAGGTCAGCATTACAAACATACATGCAAATAAGTCTAGACCTAAACAAAATTTGCTAAGGTAAAGATGTATGTGGATCATGTTACGCCTTAGCTAGGGCTCAAATGCAATCTTCCACGTCACGACACGCTTCCACAATCTTTAATGTGTCTCCACAAGTAATGAATGTTAGGATTAGCTATGGAGTTAGCTATCCAAGGATCAAGATGCCTAAGAGCTAATCACAAGAATCAAAGAAGATCAACATGATATAATAATATTCTATACACAAGATAATGACTTGATACAATATTATATGGTACAATGAGAGGCCTTGGTTATAAAGACCAGGGTTGAGAGATAGGATGTTGTAGTCATGTGACAAGTGTTACATTCCTATTACATGTGACAACTAGAGGATGGGATGCCAACTAGATCACATGTGTAGGATTGAAAGGAAGCTAGGTGTGCGAAAATTGCTTCCCACACTAATCTAATGAGGAGAGGGCCACACAAATTCAAATTAATCCTTACAACTACAACAACATAGAACATCTAACAGAGATATTGTAGCAATACACATGAACTAGAAAGAAGATAGAAGAAGAAAGATAAAGATATAACGTGGGGAAAACCCTTATCGGGTGAAAAACCCCACACTCAGAAACCTGCACAATGTATTATCAAAACTGAATGTTGTTTACAATACACTTGCAATGAAAGCTTCAATGGTCTTCGACACTCATATCTGGAGTCAATCCAGCAGCATAACAATACCTGTCAATCCTTTAATACATCTTCTCCTCCAAGCACCTATTTATATAGAATATACAAGGCAAAATTGGTCCTATCTTTGAATGGGCATCCAACTTGACCTCATGGCCCAAAACCCATGCCTAAGGACACTTGGTCAACATTGTAGAATGTGCCTGACACTTGTCCACAGCTCCCATCCCAAATAGGTTGCCTATTTCCAAAATAGGCTATGACAGATGCTCTTACGACCGTCATAGAATTTGTCATAGTGGTTACAACTTACAGCTGTAAGAGAATCTGTCATACATAGGCTATAAATAGCATATTCTCTTACAGCATGTCATAGTCCACCTTAGGATACCCAAATATGCCTTTTTCAAAGATGCTTCATGACACATGTCTTCACTTGTCTTACAAACTTCTATTTCTGACTCTTACATGTCATAACTTTGTCATAGGAATTCGTCATAACCGTTTCAGTCAAACATTCCCTTACACAACATCCAAGATGTCGACACATGGAAAAATACTCCTACCAAAAAGTGGGACACCTATCTCCTCATGTGAGGACAAAATTACAAGTTGTCATCTTCCATGTAGGATGACACGTCACCGTGCCGCATCCCACAATATGACAATATGGAATTTATAATTAATTTACAACATAGGCAATGCATTAATAAATACAACATAAGTAATGCAAGGAATTACCAAGTTTAAGACACCTTAATTCCCAACATTCTCCCACTTGTCGAACACCTTGTAAGAGCCAATAGAATAACATGATTTAACTGCTATAGGCCGAGAGGCCCATAGACTCCAAACACCATCTGAACTTCTTTGTGCCCATTGGTTTTGCCAATGCATCTGCAACATTCTTCAAAGTATCTACCTTCTCCAAATTTACCTTCCCATCCTCTACCATGTCTCTCACAAAGTGAAACTAACATTAATATGCTTTGTTCTGGCATGGAAAGTTGGATTCTTCGCAAGGCAAATTGCACTCTGACTGTCACCTCTTATCGTGATCTGACCTGCATCAACACCAATATCTAAACACAATCTCTTAAGCCAAATGACTTCCTTACAAGCATGAGTTGCTGCCATATACTCAGCTTCTATCATGGACAAAGAAACCATAGGTTGTCACTTACTCATCCAACTAATAGCCCACAAAACAGTGTAAACACATAAGCACTGGTGGATCTCTTGCTGTCAATGTCACCTACCGAATCTGAATCCACAAATCCACGAATATCAATGGAATGCGGAGGTCCTGTAGCATTACCATGATAGCATATGGAATACCTAGAAGTACCCCTCGAATATTTAAACACTCACTTAACTGCATCCCAATGAACTCATCCAGGATTAGCCATAAATCAACTAAGGACTCCCACTACTTGGGCAATGTTTGGTCTTGTGCAGACCATAGCATACATCAAATTGCCAATAGTACTAGCATAAGGTACTCTGCTCATGTCCTCCACCTCACTAGGAGATTTTGGACAATCCTCAATAGACAACTTTGTCCCCAAAGAAACAGGAACACACAATGGTCTACAATCTGCCATGTTGAACCTATCCAACACGGTCTTCACATACTTACTCTGGCTTAACCAAAGTTTTCTGTTGGTTCTGTCTCTTCTTATTTCCATTCCTAGAATGTACCTGATTGCCCCTAAATATTTCATTTCAAATTGTGCTGACAACTGAGATTTAAAATCAGAAATCATATTCTTACCCTTCCCAATGAGCAACATATCATCAACATACAATGCAACAATGAGAATATGATCACCATCAAATTTATAATACACACAGTGAGCCGATTTTGATCTCACAAATCTAATTGATAACACAAAGGCATCAAACTTAAAGTACCATCTCCTAGGGGATTGCTTCAAACCATACAAAGACTTCTAAAGCTTGCAAACCAAATTTTCTTTACCTTTCACCATGTAGATTTCTTCTTCCAAGTCACCATGAAGGAAAGTTGTCTTCACATCCATTTGTTCTACCTCTAAGTCATAAGTTATTGCAAGAGACAACAGGAATCAAATGGATGTTATATTTGCAACGGGAGAGAAGATCTCACCATAATCTATACCCTCCACTTGTGAATACCCCTTCGCAACCAATCTGGCCTTATACTTCTCAACATTGTTATCTGCACCAAATTTTTTCTTGAACACCCATTTGCATCCAACAGGTTTCCGTCCAGGAGGCAAAGGCACCAAGTCCCAAGTTTGATTCTTTTCTAAAGAAGCCATCTCATCCTCCATGGCCTCATTCCAGGAACCTGTATCTTTCATGTCCATAGCCTTTGATATAGTTCTAGGTTCATCATTGATAGTGAGCAAAGCAAAAGCACAACTAGAATCAAGCAATGTAAAACCAAACCTTTCAGGTTGCTTTCTTATCCGTGTAGACCTCCTCAAGAGCTAAGGTTGAGGTTCAACTTCTTCATCTAAGCTTTTAGGGCTACAAGAACTCTCCTCATCATTAGGTCCAACATTGTCTTTCTGTTCAGTCTTCTTAGGGGTAGCAGGAAACTGAACAACGTCCTCTTTCTTTTCTTTTTCTTCTGGATGTAAAACAGTGGAAGAAGGTGTAAGCTCTCTGAAGATGACACTTCTTCTATACAACACTTTTTCAGCCATAGGGTCCCAAAGCTTGTATCCTTTCACATCGACACCATAGCCAATGAAGATACACTTAACAGCCTTGTTTTCCAATTTTCACCACTTCTCCCTAGGCACATGTGCATATGCCTCACAACCAAAAACACGAAGATGCCTTATTGAAGGATTTCTACTAGACCACACCTCCATGGGTGTCTTTCCAACAAGATATGATGTAGGAGATCTATTTACAACATAGTAAGTAGTGGCAATAGCTTCAGCCCAAAAATTTTGTTCTAGGCCAGCTCCACTAAGCATACTCCTAGCCTTCTCCATCAGTGTATTGTTCATCCTTTATATAACTCCATTTTGTTGTGAGGTGTATAGAGTTGTCTTATGTATTTCAATCCCAAGTTCCTTGCAATATTTATCAAATTTTGTAGAACATAACTCACCACCGTTGTCAGTTCTCAAGCACTTAATCTTTTTACCAGTCTGATTTTCAGCAAAGGCCTTAAACTCCTTAAACTTACTATAGACTTCATATTTGCTTCTGAGAAAATAAATCCATGTCCTTCTACTGTAGTCATCTATGAAAGATAAAAAAATATATAGATTTTGATAACAAAGGAACATTAACAGGACCAAATACATCAGAATGAACAAGGTCCAACACACCAGAAGACTTATGAGATCTCGAATAAAACTGAACATGGTTTTGTTTGCCATATATGCAATATTTGCGAAAGTCAAACTCAAGATTACAATCATCTAACCCCTCAACAAGGTTTTTATTTTTCAGGGTATGCAGACCCTTCTCACCAATGTGGCCAAATCTCTTATTCCATAACATTGTCTTTTCAGCAGGAAGCTTAACTTCCAAGGCATGATTACAAACATCAGAACTAGAAACAACAGATCTCTTAATTGCTCATTTAGATGGTGGCGATGAAGTGACTGTTGCCCTCTTCCTTCAATCAGAAGAACTATTGCATTGTGAAATACATGCCTCCATCTGAAACAGAGTACCTCTCCTAGTACCCTTAGCAAGCACCATAGCTCCTCTAGTCATCTGGCATCCTTCTTTCAAAAAGACAACTTGCACACCTGCATCATTCAACATACTTATAGAAAGTAGGTTCTATGTTAAGCCTGGGATATGCATAACCCCAGAGATCCCCTTCACTCATCCATCAGGGAATCAGATAGAGACTCTTCCACGACCAACAATCTTCAGATGAGAGTTGTCACCCAAGTACACCTTTCCACCATCGAACTCCTCATACTTAGTGAACCAGTCTCGATGTGAGGTCATGTGGAATGATGCACCAGAGTCAATCAGCCACACATCATTAGATGCATGGGTTGTCAGGGTTGCGATGAAAGCATCACCATCATCTTGTGACTTGTTGAAATCTGAATCTGGGGTCTTCTTCTTTTCCTTTTCTTCTTTGCATTCTTTTCAGAAATGCCCAGATTTACCACAATTCCAAAAGATAGCCTTGGACTTTCCAAGAGATTTGGATCTCCCACAGGATTTGGATCTACCCTTCTCAGCTTTCTTGTCCTTCTTTTTCCCTCTCTCCTTGGGTCTTCCATGAACTGTAAGAGCCTCTTTGGTTGCCTCAGAAGGCTTTCTCCGCATCTCTTCATACAACATCAAAGAAACCACTTCATCCATTTTGAATGTGGATGTGGTGCTTCCAATAACCATGACAAGGTGATCCCACGAGTCTAGCAAAGAACAAAGCAAGGTCATACACCAGTCCTCCTCCTCCATCTTCACACCAATAGATGTCAATTATGCAACCAGCTTGTTAAAAGTATTCATATGTTTAGCAATGGATCCTCCATCCTCCATTCGAAGGGAATACAAATTCTTTCTCATAAAAAGTTTGTTAACCAGGGGTTTGGCTTGATACACATCTCCCAACTTCTTCCAAAGCAATTTTGTAGTTTTCTCCTCATGGACATTTAACAGGACAGAATCAGCAAGACTAAGTCTTATGAGACCCTTAGCCTTCCAATCCTTGAGATCCCAATCAGCTTGTTGCATTGCAACTGGTTCAGTTCCATTAACACTTTCCCAAAGGTCTCAATCAACAAGCATGTCTTCCATCTTGAGCTTCCACATCTCAAAATTAGTACCATTGAATTTCTCCACTTCTATCTTTCCAGATGTGCTTGCCATCTCCTTGTTGCAACAAGATTCAGAATACTCTACATAGACTCCCACTCAACTTAAGATCAGCTTAAAAAACTGCTACCCAACAGCTAAGACTAAAACTGGCCAGGCTTTGATACCAATTGAAAGGAAGCTAGGTGTGTGGAAATCGCTTCCTACACTAATCTAATGAGGAGAGGGCTATGCAAATTTAAATTAATCCTTACAACTACAACAACATAGAACATCTAACAGAGATATTTCAGCAATACACATGAACCAGAAAGAAGATAGAAGAAGAGAGACAAAGATATAACGTGGGGAAAACCCTTATTGGGTGAAAAACCCCACACTCAAAAACCTACACAATGTATTATCAAAACTGAATGTTGTTTACAATACAATTGCAATGCAAGATTCAATGGTCTTTGACACTCGTATTTGGAGTCAATCCCGCAGCATAACAGTACCTGTCAATCTTGTAATACATCTCCTCCTCCAAGCACCTGTTTATATAGAATATACAAGGCAAAATTGGTCCTATCTTGAAATGGGTGTCCAACTAGCCTCATGGCCCAAAAACCATGCCTAAGTACACTTGGTCAACATTATAGAATGTGCCTGACACTTGTCCACAACTCCCATCCCAAAGAGGTCACCTATTTCTAAAATAGGCTATGACAAATGCTCTTACAACTCTTACGACTGTCATAGAATCTGTCATAGCGGTTACAACTTACAACTGTAAGAGAATCTATCATACATAGGCTATAAATAGCATATTCTCTTACAACATGTCATACTCCACCTTGGGGTGCCCAAATATGCCTTTTTCAAAGATGCTTCATGACACATGTCTTCACCTGTCTTACAAGCTTCTATTTCTGACTCTTACATGTCATAACTTCATCATAGGAATCTGTCATAACCGTTTTAGTCAAACATTTACTTACACAACATCCAAGATGCCGACACATGGAAAAATACTCCTACCACAAAGTGGGATTCCTATCTCCTCATATGAGGACAAAATTACAAGTTGTCATCTTCCATGTAGGATGACACATCACCATGCCACATCCCACAATATAACAATATGGAATTTACAATTAATTTACAACTTAGGCAATGAATTAATAACTACAAACATAAATAATGCAAGGAATTACCAAGGTTGAGACACCTTAATTCCCAACAAGGATAAGACAACTATCAACACCTAGTAACAACTAGACACAACTAGAAACAACTAGAAACATCTAGTAGACTCACTAAGTCAACTTAACATGTGAACATGTGTGTGAGTATTATTTAACTAATAAATAGTTAAATAATATGAATTATCCACTCAAAGGTAAACTAGATATATAATAACCTTGTTTACACCAACACCCCCTTAAATGCAACTTAGGGAGGAACAAACAAATATAAACATGCAAAGATGGGTCTCGGCAACAAGGCCATGTTAGGTACCCATATACAAAAGATCTATCACAAACAGAGAAAAGGAGAAAACCACATGGGAAAAACTCCTCTCCAAAAGAGAGAAAAACATGCAAATAAAGCATGAAAAAGTGAAGGAAGAAAGAAGGACTCAACATGACCCCCCAAGGACTACTTCCATCACAAAGATACAAAAGATATCCCCCATAAGAGATAAAAGAAGAACTAAGAAGCCTTTGTTGCAAGTATGAGGTGAGCCATTGTTGTCATTGATGTCAACATACTCACACTGCATTGACAAGAAGGATTTGATGAGCTTTGTGCTGAGGATATTGAGAAAATTAGCCTCAGTCAGGAACAGTGAAGAACAGTGATGAGAAGAAGGTAAATATACTGTATAGGATGAGAACCGGAGGATGCGGATTAAAGGGTTAGTAGATATGAGTCTTAAGATGCTACAGTTAAGATTTCAGAGGTCCGCATGAAGATTTGAAGGAGTTATGGCTGCCGGTATAGAACCGGGTCCGGCAAGTATCCGGAGGTGACAGAGGATCACAAAAAGGTCCGGTGAGGTCCGGAATTGTATTATCATAATCTGCGGATTGGAAGGAGTGTTTTATATGTCCTTGTGATGTTTCATCCTGATTTGTGTGTAATTTGGAGGTCCGGATGTACCTCCTGCATTATGACAGTGGCGACAAACTGTGTTCTTGAAGTTCCGGATGAGGAAGACAAGAGATCCCAGTAAGCAGAGAAAGTGCGGATGTATCCGGACATTCAGACAGACTTGTGAAGGTTCTTGAATCATGTTTAAGTTGTGTTGTTGGTCCGCATTGATGGCAGAGCCCGGAATTGAAGTTATTCTTCCGGATGAAGTTATTGCTCTGTTTAGCCGACCGGATGAGTTGTTCATCCTGCGAATGTTCTTGTGATAGCCGACCGGATGTGTTATTCATCTTGCGGATACTCCTATGGTTGTTTGCCGACTTAGATGCTTGTTCCTAAGTCGATGTCTTGTATAAATAATGATTTGTGAATTCATTTCAGTGTAGTAGTATGTGGATGAGTATGGAGTAGCGAAGAAAGGTGCGAAAGGCAGAGCAGAGATTGTTGGGCTTAATTGGAACTGATCCGGACATGGTAAAGATGTCATTCTCCAGTTCAAGACTGTGATTTTTATCACTCTGTAGACAGTGTGTCTCCTTGTAGGCAGTGGGCCTCTTTGTGAGCAGTGTGCTCGGGCAGTGAGCCCTTATTGGCATGTGCCATTCATTTTTCCTTATTCTTCTAACAGAGAATAATTCTTGGGTTAATCACCCCGTGGTTTTTCCCTTAACCGGGTTTTCCACGTCAAAATCTTGGTGTTCAATGTGTTGATGCTTATCTGCTCTTGTGTTTATGTATTGTGCTTCCATGAATGATTATTTGATATGCTGCTAACTAACAACAGAGAATTAAGTGTTTGAAAGAGAACAAGTTCTATACAACTGATTCACCCCCCCCCCTCTCAGTTGTATGCCCTAGATCCAACAATTGGTATCAGAGCTGAGTTCCTCTGATAGGAGCTTAACCGCTTGAGGTGATCCAGGATGTCGTCATACAAGAAGGATAGTCTGAAGTTCGATGGAACCAACTTCACTCTCTGGAAAGGTCGCATGAAGTGTCATTTGGAATGTATGGGAAAAGCATACTTGGCTATGATTTCAAAACCATATATACCCCCACAAGGTGGTCCGACAACTCCTGATGAAACCACAGAAGCTGAAAACAATCTGCGGACCAAGGAAGCTCTTCTAAGCGCATTGAATGACTCAGATCTCTCGAATGTCATTGACCTACCAACTGCATATGAGATCCTAACTAAACTGGAACTTCTGTATGAAGGAGATGAGTTTGTCAAAAGTGCAAGGTTGCAAAGTCTGAAAGGGAAATTTGAAAGATTGAAAATGAGAGATGATGAAAACATTACTACCTTTATGCCAAGAGTAAATGAGCTGGTATGTGGAATCAGAAATGCTGGTGGAACTCTAGATGAAAATGAGATTGTCTGCAAAATCCTAAGATCCCTTCCTGCTGTCTACAAAATCAAAGTTGCTGCCATTGATGAATTCAGAGCCCACACAACTGTCACAAGAGAACAATTGGCTGGCAAACTAGCTGCATTTGAAATGACCGAGTTTGGAGATGATCCACCCAAGACTGAGTCTGCTTTTAAAGCCAGTGCCTATGTGAAAGGCAAACAGAGATTTGATCCGGGTGAAAACTCATCAAGGAAAATGTCATGGTATGATCAAGCAAGAAGAGACATGGAAGAAGAAGAAGCAGAAACAGCTCAACTTGAAGCCCTCATTGCAAAGAGACTGCCAAGAGGATCCGGTAAGTATGAAGGAAAACTACCCTTTAAGTGTTTTAACTGCAATAAGATTGGTCATTTTGCCTCAAGATGTCCGGAGAGATCTGCAAGATCTAATACTCACAGACAAAGGTTTCAAAAGAATTGCTATTATGTTCATGAAGAAGATGACAATGAAGGAGTAACAGATGATGAATCAGATCCAGGAAGCAAATCCAGAAATGAGTGGGTGTTTATAGCCATCAAGGAAGAAGATTCCTTGCTCTCTGAATCTGTCAATCACAAAGTTGTTGAAAAAGCCTTGGCTGCTCAAGTGGAAGAAAAGGATGATTAGGTTATTGACAGTGGATGCTCTCACCATATGACTGGTGACAAGAATAAGTTCTTAGATTTGGAAAGATATGAAGGAGGAATGGTAAAGTTTGGTGACAATTCTGCTGGCAGAATCAGAGGTAGGGGAACTATTTCCTTTGATGGTAAGAGCAAAACAGGTAATGTACTATATGTTGAAGGATTGAAGCACAATCTTCTCAGTGTTGGTCAGTTAGTGGACAAAGGCTATGATCTCCGGTTCAAGAATGGAAAATGCAGAATCTTTACAAGCTCCGGAACTGAAATTGCATCCGGTACTCAGACAAGAGGTAACATCTTTCATCTGGTTGGTTCAAATAAAAGTTGTTTGTTTGTTCAAATTGATCAGAGTTGGTTATGGCATAGAAGAATGTGTCATGTAAATTTTGATAACATCATCAAAATTAGCAATACTCAGGCTGTGAGAGATCTTCCAAAGTTGATAAAACCTACAAACAGTGTGTGTAAAGAATGTCAGTTAGGCAAACAAAGCAGAGTCTCTTTTAAAAGCAAAGATCAGTCTTCTACCGGATTGTTGGAATTAGTACATACTGATCTATGTGGTCCGACAAGAATCAAGAGTCTGCAAGGTGATAGATATTTCATGTTGTTAATTGATGATCATTCCCGGATGATGTGGGTTACCTTTCTGAAAGAAAAATCAGAAGCTTTTGAGAAGTTCAAAATCTTCAAAGCTATGGTGGAGAATCAAACCGGATTGAAACTAAAGTGTCTAAGGTCTGATAGAGGTGGTGAATTTACATCTGGTGAATTCATTGACTTTTGTGAGAAACAGGGTATAAGGAGACAATTGTCTGCTCCTAGGACTCCACAGCAGAATGGAGTAGTTGAGAGAAAGAACCGGACCATCCAGGAAGCTGCTAGGACAATGATGTTGGAAGCAAATGTTCCTCAAATGTTTTGGAAAGAAGCTATCAGCACTGCAGTCTACACTCTCAATCGAGTTCAAATCAGAAACAACACCGGTAAGACCCCCTATGAACTTTGGTTTGGCATCACTCCTACTGTGAAATATTTCAGGGTATTTGGTAGCAAGTGTTATATTAAAAGAGATGAAGATCTAGGAAAGTTTGATGCTAGAAGTGATGAAGGAATTTTCTTGGGCTACTCCACTCAAAGCAAAGCATATCGGTGTTACAATAAGAGATTGAGGAAGATGATAGAAAGTACCAATGTAAAGGTTGATGAAGGAATTGAGAAGCCTTCAAGATTTTATGAATTTGATGAAGATGACCAAGATAGTGTTCAAGGAACTCAATCCTCTCCGGTGAAACAGAGTCAGCCTGATCCGGTAAATCAGGAAGAAGAGTTAGGTTTAAATGAGCCTGATCAAGAAACAGCAGTACTGGATACTCCCAAAATTCCAAGGTATGTAAAACTGAATCACTCTGAAGATCAGATCATAGGTGACAGAAGCAAAGGTGTACAAACTAGAAGGAATATTGCTCAAGATCAGAATGAATGTTGTCTGATTTCAAGGATTGAACCTAAAACAATAAATGAAGCCTGCAATGATGAAAATTGGACCAAAGCAATGGAAGATGAACTGATGCAAATTGAGAAAAATCATACTTGGGATCTTGTTCCCAGACCTAGAGACAGGAATGTAATTGGAACCAAATGGGTCTTCCGGAACAAACTAAATGAAGCTGGTGAAGTAATCAGAAACAAAGCTAGATTGGTCTGCAAAGGCTACTCTCAAATAGAAGGAATTGACTTTGAAGAGACTTTTGCTCCGGTAGCAAGAATTGAAGCAGTCAGATTACTTCTTGCATTTGCTGCCTTCAAAGATTTCAAGATATATCAGATGGATGTCAAGTCTGCCTTCCTAAATGGTGATCTGGAAGAAGAAGTCTACATTGAACAACCGGATGGATTTCAATTGTCTGATAATAATGATATGGTCTGCAAGTTGAAGAAAGCTTTGTATGGATTGAAGCAAGCCCCAAGAGCATGGTATGAAAGGTTGGATAAGCATCTTGTGCAGATTGGATTCAACAAAGGTACTGCTGACAGCAACTTATATTTCAAAATTGATCATGAAAACATTCTGATTGTTGAAGTGTTTGTGGATGATATCATTTTTGGAGGAAGAGATAGTATGTGTAAAACTTTTGCAAATCAGATGAAAAGTGAGTTTGAAATGTCTATGCTTGGTGAAATGAATTTCTTCTTGGGTCTGCAAATTACTCAAACAAAAGAAGGGATCTTCATTTCTCAGACCAAATATGTGAAAGAATTGTTAAAGAAATTTGGTATGGAAGACTCAAAGCCTATGAACACTCCTATGGCAACCGGATGTAAGTTAAGCAAAGATGATGATTCTCCAAAGGCAGATCAGACAAAGTATAGATCAATGATTGGTGGATTGTTGTATCTCACTCAAACTAGACCAGATATAATGCAAGCTGTTGGTCTTGTGGCAAGATTCCAGGCTGATCCTAGAGAATCTCATGTTATGGCAATCAAAAGAATTTTTAGATACTTGAAAGGGACAGTTGAGTATGGTCTATGGTATCCTAGAGATCCGGATTTTTCTCTTCATGCTTACACAGATGCAGATTGGGCAGGAGATGTGGATGACCGGAAAAGCACTAGTGGTGGAGCATTCTTTTTGGGGAAGAGATTGGTTTCTTGGCTAAGCAAGAAACAAGATGCAATATCTCTATCTACAACTGAAGCAGAATACATTGCAGCAGCAGGTAGTTGCACTCAAATCTTGTGGATGAAGCAGATGCTAAGAGACATCAAAGTTGAATATGAGGAGCCTATCACAATTTTCTGTGATAATTCAAGTGCAATTAATATTTCCAAGAATCCGGTATTGCATTCTAAGACTAAGCACATATCTATCAAATTTCACTTTTTGAGAGAACAAGTAAACAAGGAAGAAGTCAGATTGGAGTATGTTCCCTCCAAGGATCAGATTGCAGATATCTTTACAAAACCTCTTCCCAAGGACTCTTTTGAATATCTCCGGGAGAAGTTAGGGGTCATGGCCCCTCCGGTGATGAACTAAGATGCACTGATGTGCATCAGTCCGGTGGCTATCACAGTCATATCTTGTGATCCGGACTAATGGGGAGCTGCAACTAAGGGGGAGCAGCTGGTATTATTCTGATGCATGAGAGTTGCAAGTATGAGCCCTTTGCCATTGATGTCAAAGGGGGAGAGAAGACATGTGAAAAACAAGTGGTTGATGATCAAAGGGGGAGCAGCAAAGGAAGACATGTGAGGAGTTGTTGTTGATAGGGGGAGCTGTGACAGAAAAGAGAAGTTCTTGTCTTGATGGTTTTTCACATCATATGTTGCCATCAATGACAAAGGGGGAGATTGTTGCAAGTATGAGGTGAGCCATTGTTGTCATTGATGTCAACATACTCACACTGCATTGACAAGAAGGATTTGATGAGCTTTGTGCTGAGGATATTGAGAAAATTAGCCTCAGTCAGGAACAGTGAAGAACAGTGATGAGAAGAAGGTAAATATACTGTATAGGATGAGAACCGGAGGATGCGGATTAAAGGGTTAGTAGATATGAGTCTTAAGATGCTACAGTTAAGATTTCAGAGGTCCGCATGAAGATCTGAAGGAGTTATGGCTGCCGGTATAGAACCGGGTCCGGCAAGTATCCGGAGGTGACAGAGGATCACAAAAAGGTCCGGTGAGGTCCGGAATTGTATTATCATAATCTGCGGATTGGAAGGAGTGTTTTATATGTCCTTGTGATGTTTCATCCTGATTTGTGTGTAATTTGGAGGTCCGGATGTACCTCCTGCATTATGACAGTGGCGACAGACTGTGTTCTTGAAGTTCCGGATGAGGAAGACAAGAGATCCCAGTAAGCAGAGAAAGTGCGGATGTATCCGGACATTCAGACAGACTTGTGAAGGTTCTTGAATCATGTTTAAGTTGTGTTGTTGGTCCGCATTGATGGCAGAGCCCGGAATTGAAGTTATTCTTCCGGATGAAGTTATTGCTCTGTTTAGCCGACCGGATGAGTTGTTCATCCTGCGAATGTTCTTGTGATAGCCGACCGGATGTGTTATTCATCTTGCGGATACTCCTATGGTTGTTTGCCGACTTAGATGCTTGTTCCTAAGTCGATGTCTTGTATAAATAATGATTTGTGAATTCATTTCAGTGTAGTAGTATGTGGATGAGTATGGAGTAGCGAAGAAAGGTGCGAAAGGCAGAGCAGAGATTGTTGGGCTTAATTGGAACTGATCCGGACATGGTAAAGATGTCATTCTCCAGTTCAAGACTGTGATTTTTATCACTCTGTAGACAGTGTGTCTCCTTGTAGGCAGTGGGCCTCTTTGTGAGCAGTGTGCTCGGGCAGTGAGCCCTTATTGGCATGTGCCATTCATTTTTCCTTATTCTTCTAACAGAGAATAATTCTTGGGTTAATCACCCCGTGGTTTTTCCCTTAACCGGGTTTTCCACGTCAAAATCTTGGTGTTCAATGTGTTGATGCTTATCTGCTCTTGTGTTTATGTATTGTGCTTCCATGAATGATTATTTGATATGCTGCTAACTAACAACAGAGAATTAAGTGTTTGAAAGAGAACAAGTTCTATACAACTGATTCACCCCCCCCCCCTCTCAGTTGTATGCCCTAGATCCAACAGCCTTCACAAAGGATATTCCAAAAAGATTAGGAACATGAAGATGAACATGAAGAACTCCACTGAAGCACAAAAAAGCTGCAAACAACTACCAAAGAACTGCTACACTATTGAAGAATCTTCACTAAAAATAGGATGAAGATTAGGATCAAAGAGACAAAAATCTACATGAGTGACCTCAATGACACTACTCAACCAATCTGATAGTCAAAGATGCAAATGGCACATCAATCTATATGAGTGACCACAACGACACTACTCAACAAATGTGATAGTTGAAAATGCAAGTGCCAATAGTTTGAAGAACTGATCATCTGAAGAAGGTAAAAGGTTGCCTCCACAAACAAGAATGCAAGAGTGTCTATATGGTATATGTTTCATCTCACTGAAATGCATAGGTAACCAGCTGCTTCATCCACTTAGTATATAGGAACAAAAACTAGATACATAGTGTAGACACTTAAAAATGTCCTCATGTCACAAATGTGACAGGACAATTTCCTCCTTCAAATTCCATTATTCAAACTAATCATTTATCCATGTGTCTTCTATAATTAAATAATTAATCCTAATTGATTATTTAATTATTCATAATGTCCCCTTCACTTGATTTATTCAAACAAATAAATCATTCCCTTTCACATTATCCATTTCCTCAAATAAATTAAATAAATGAACACCATTTATTTAATTTCAAAATCACGTTACACCTCACCACATTTGTGAATTTTAAATTCACTTTTGTCCTCTAGTGGTGAGGAAACCCTAACTCATTCTAGCCCTCCATTTGGCCTCAAAGTCAACTCTTAATCTTGGCCCTCCATTCAAATCAACTCTTCTATAAAACATCTCATCTAGCTTCATTTTGACCCCTTATGCTCTTAGTTGATCTCTTAAATCTGTTGTAAACCCTCCGATATCTTGCTGTCCATAACCATGAGCTTCTCAAGATTTTGCAAAATCTGTAAATCTGAGAACAAATAAGGCAAGATGGGGGAAGACAATAAAGTTTAATCAATGTTAGCTTAGAATTATTGTTTATTTTCTCTATGATTTCTTGATTTCTAGGCTAGATTATACTTCATTGCAGTTAGGGTTTGAATAGTTTGTTGTTTTTAACCTCAAACCTGATTTTTCCCTAACACCAAACGGTGAACGTGACGTGAAATCAATTTCTAATCAACTATTTTTGTTGATTTTTGGTGGTTAACTTGTGCAGGCAACCTCTGGGGCTCAAACGGACCTCACCGTTGAGTCTAGGAGGCCCTTTCCGTGAAAAATGATAGTAAATTTACTATATTTCAGTAATAGATTTTTTTTTATTTTTTTGAAAAAAAAATTAGGTACGATATGTCTGTATGGTATGGATCTGTACCATATGGACAGATCATACTGTTTGGCTCACTATGCTAAGAATTTTCTATTTGTAGGTTAATGTTTGGTTGTGGGTATAACATTGTTGCAGTTTTAATATATCTAGTGTAGGTTTAACATTTTTATGTGTTGCAGGGTAATACGTTGTTGCAGGGTTTATATTTTTCTATATTGTAGGGTTTAATTCTTTCCCTAACTGTAAAAAGTACCTCCGCCTCACCTCTGCATAGTCGCCCCCTCCCATCCCTTTGACCACCACCCTTAAAACCCTAGCACTGCTTGGTCGACACCCAGAATCCACTCCACCACCATTTCATGTGCCGCCACCATTGACATAGTGGTGTCGACTAAATCCTCCACCCCTCAAATCTCCACTCTGAGCCAAACCCTAACCACCCTATATTCGGTCGCCACTCTCTGCAGACATCTCACCACCTAATCGATGCCTCCTCCTTCTTCCACAGCTCGGCCTCCGCCTGCTTAAACCCTTATATCTTCCTGTCAATGCTAAACCTCTATCCATTTCCTAGCCATCATCACCCCTCTAACATCTGTTGCTTCCCACATTCCCTACAGTCACCACTAGATCCTTAACCTGTGGCCACCATTGGTGACGACCAGGTCACTTTCACTGCCCAGGGATCCTCCAACCTCCAACTGCATTTAAGCACATCGCCACCACTCTTTTAAAAATAGGCCACCTCCTACCTTAAAGCTTCATTCCACCACTAGACTCAAACCTTCCCTCCACCCAATCCTCCCATCGCCACTCTACCTCAGATCTTTGCTTCATAGACTTCCAAAACCCTAAGTAATCACCTTCAAAGACTTTTCCTGCCTGAAGCTTTTGATTTTTACCGTTTGTCTTTTGTCTACCAGTGGCAGCTAACTATGACAGTTAGGGCTTAGTCTTAGGGCTCGGAGCCCCTAGGCATAGGTCACATGGGGGGGCGCTAAAGGTCATCGGCACCCTTTTTTTTTTTCCTTTGGTTACCCCCTAGTCACATGGGCGACCAGGGGGCTATTTAAAACCCTAACCACAAACACCAACTGTTATAACATTAACCTCTGGTGCAAATAGTTGAGACATGATAGTGTATGTGACTAGATAGTGATATAACCGCTAGCAGTCTGTGTAACTGCCAGACCTAAGCTCTTTGCCTCTTACATGCATAAAGAAGCAATTTTTTTTCAAATTTTCATAACTTTTGCAAAACATATCAAATTTTCACGAAACAAGTTGCGTTGCGAAGCAGACTCACCCAATTTCACTATGGCATAGTAAATTTTAGGTAATGATGCCTTTTATCAGGTATATTTTTGGTCAAAGTCAACCCTCATTTAAAACTTCAAACATCTATATCTCATGCAAATTTGCTCGGATTTTGGTGAATTTGTTTTTCAAATTGCATGGAATTTCATCAATTTTTCTGATTCTACTATTAGTTTTTCTATCACTGATCAATTTTTTTAGATTTTTAGAAGACTCCCTTTTTGGCCCTTTTGACTTCGAGGCTTGCAAAAAGGAGGTGTTGACTTGATATTTCATATTTTTTGCATTATCATGGGGATTTGTTGTTACTAATGTCTAATTTATAGCATGTGGCATTCATTCAAAGAAGAAATCAAATCAAAACTACTAACACATTTGATGCAAGGTGCCTTCTTTCAGGAACACTTTGATTTTGGTGCACTAAAATGAACATAATCTTGTTGTTTTCACATTTGGTTTGAGCTTAAAATGAATAACTGTCTGCTATGATTGGTGGTTGTGTTTCTGTTGTGAAGTGCGTATGCTCTTCTCTCACTTTAAGTGATCTTGGGAATCAAAAACACTTCACAACATTTGCATAAATCACACCACACATTCAAATTTCTAAAGGTCAATGAACATGTGTGAGTGTGAGCAAGTTGCATGTGTATGCTCTCTCCTTGCATCTTAGTACAAGCCTGGAGATCAAAAACATGTGCTTGTCTTGCTTTTGTTTCCCTTTAGAGTGGGCCTGCTCTTGAGACACATCTACAAGGAGAACTCATTTGTGACCACAAGCGGTACTTTCATCTAGTCTACTATACAAATTAGGATAAGGTGAAAACCAAGTCCCAACTAGTACAAGCGCTCACCATACAGCACTAGCTCGAAAGGAGGCATACCTTTGTGTATATTAAAACTCCTAGTAGGGTTATTCAAAGCCTTTAATGGCTTGTTGGATGCTCGTGGGGTACCGAGCCCCTAGATATTCACTACGAACCTTTGTCTAGTGGCCAAAATCCCTCTACTTGCTGGCGCAAAAGGTCAGACCTTTGAAGCTGTCCCACATTCTTACGGTTTAAAGTAGAGATAGCAAAGTACCTTAAGATTTGCGTGTCTTGAGGACTTGGAACTTGGTGTGCTTGAGAAGTGAGTGCACTGTAAGGGGAAGCCTGTTCCACTAAGTTTCTAGAGCTATCCACTTTAAGATGGAGAAATCTAAGTGGGAATCCAACAAGTATTGTCCTTTCCTAGCCTAGGATCATGCATGTCTACAAGTGTTTGCAAAACATCAAGAGTCACTAAAAACAACCAATCTGACTACCGAATGTCTTCTATGATTGATGTGTGTGCTTGCCTAATCATCACCCTCAACATTCTTTCCACACATTCATTCCATATCATCATCATATCCTCATCATGCCAACTCATCCTATCCTAATCACACTCCTACTCATATATTCCATCATTCAACCTTCACATCCTAATCACCATCCTTAGCCACTTCATGTCCTAGTCATATCCAAGTTATCATAATTCAAACCCTAATCATTCCAAATCACCTTCTTCTGAATCAAACCCTAACCATTTCCAACTCATCCTAATCACATCCAAGTCATCATAACACTATCCTAATAGCATTCTTATCATATACTCACCATTCAACCCTCATATCCTAATCATTCTTCCTAACCACATCCTCTTCACCATCTAATCACCCTTATCAATCACATGATCCACATCATCCTTGTTCTATCCTAATTACATTATCATCATTCCACATCATCCCCTTTCTAATCCAATTAGCACCATTCCAAGTCAAACCATATCCTATTCATCATTCCTAACCATTCCATATAATCCTAATCCATCCAAGTCATCATTCCTAATTATTACACAAAACCCTAACCACCTCCTTCATCCAATCCACATCATCCTAATCATCCTAGTCAAAACCCTAATCAGCTTCATTCACAATCCAATCAAATTCTTCCTAACTCATCCAAAAAATCTTCATCTTATCACTACAAATTATCATCTGCATCCTAATCGTATCATATCCATTCCTTTCAATTTAATCAATTTCAGCCTAATCATTTCCAATCACAATACACCACAACCTTAAGGAAAACTTTGAGCATCTACACTCCCTATAAAATCCAACTGCAACTATGTCAAATTGCACCCACTACATATTCCATTCCATTCCTTTATGATCACATTTCATCGCAACATTTCATTACCATTCAACCCTCAACATCTATAGAGTACCCTAAACAGTAGTCTTCCTAAGGTTGAAACATAGGGAGAAACTGTCGAAGCTTGACTGTATCACAAGTACAAATTTGTGGACCAAGGTACCTTGACATATTTTTCACATCAATCACAACTTGGGCTTAATACTCCATAGCTAGTTTAAGTCCATCTTTACAAGTGAATTTTGAGACTCATGGGTTCACTTTAATCAATCATTTCTTACACACTGCAAGGTCTCGATAAATCCAATTTATACTTTGACAAGGTCATTAGTAGATGAGAGTACCCTCTTGGAGTTAGACTTTTCAAAGACTAAATCATTAACCTCTATCATAGTCTTGGCCTCATCACCTTCCATTGACATCCACATAGCATCCCACAATCCACAAGTCCCATTTGGTAAAGACACATTTGCAAAAAGAAGAGAAAGGGAATAGATACTCCTAGTCATCCCTCATTCACGTCATTCACAACACTCTCACCAACATATTCATTCTTTTCCCCTTCATTCTAATTGACATCCTGATCATTATTCTTGTCATTTGACATCATCATAATCCCATCCTACTCATACCTTCATCATTCAACCTTCACATCTTAATCACCCTTTCTAATCACATCATTCAATCAAATTTATCCTTATTACCTCATTCCAAACCATCAACTTAATCCTAGTCTAGCACTCATCAAGATGTTCCCAATCCCACAAGAAGACATACAATGATATGAAGGCATGTGTCATTCCATGCTCATCCTAGAGAACAAGGTTCTCATACCCCAAGCCTATTCACAAGATTATCCAAGCCTATTCACAAGATTATCCAAGCCCACCTTGGCAACAAGACAAAGTGCCTTTAAATTGTCATGCCATCGTTGACAAGGGGAACATAAGTCTACCTCATCCATCCTATAAGTACATTCTACCACCACACCCTAATCCTAATCACTAGTCCACATCATCTACTCACATTTCCCATCCACTATATTATCCTTCCACACATGCACTTACAAAGGATGTGATCCAATGGCTACTAGCTAGGGATAAACTCTCCCATGTCAAACACCCATTCATGATCCTATCAAAGAAACTTCAAATATCATGCCTAATTTTCCTCCACTCCATCGTGTGATCCACAACCTATTGATCCTACATGTCCAAGTCAAGATCCATCACACCCTTATGTCATTGACCATCAAGAACATATCAAACCTATCCAAGAGGCATCCGCTTCACTCAAAGTCAAGAGGTATGTCAAGGGTATAGACCTAAGCACATGGAAACATTATCCCCTTGTCTAAATCAAGATCAAACCCCTTCCATTCCATCCATCCATAACACACTTTATCCTATTCATGATCAAGATCCCATTTATGATCACGATCCCACTTATGATCAAGAAGACCATGATGATCCACTTAGCCAACCGTATGCATTTCATGGTCAAGAGCTTGCCACATCACCCATCCATGACCCAAACACTTCCACTTGTCATGATGAGACATGTACCTCCCAATCAAACATAGAAGATCAAACAAATAACTTGGATCTACATGAACATAATAAAGATCTTCATGATCCTTCCACATCCACCATCGATCCCATTTCAAGTCCACCATCATATCCACTTGGTCTATCCACTTTCATCCATGAGTGTTCTTCATTATAACAGCAACACCATTGTCTTCTGCTTCACCTTCTCCATCCAATAAGGAACTCAAGTCTAGTGTTGAAACTATAAATAGTCCTATCGTCCATCTCATTCTCCAAAACATGAACTACCAAGGTAAAGGCTTAGGCCTTCACGAACAAGGTATTTTTGAGCCCATCCAAGCCAGTGTCCCTCCTCACTCATATGGCCTTGGATACAAACCTCAAGATCAACAATCTAATGATGTTGGTACTTCCTCCATGCTTCCTAAGTCTACCTCATTCCATCGCACATCCTATCACATTCCCATAACATATGTTGCTATTCCACCTCTATCATCCTACAAATGTTAAAAGCATGTGACCATACACCATCCATCATCCACTTTATGTCCACTTCTTCCAACTCCAAATCTCCATCCATCTACTTTGCCACCATTACTTCTAACACCTAATCTCCCAATCATCCATAAATTACATCACATTCCTAATCATGACCAACAAATGCACACATCTTGTAACCATAAAGTTTCCACTCATTCCACCCACCCCATGGGATTCAAAAATAAAAAATGGGATGCCTCTACCTATAAAGCCAAAAATCCTAAGGTTCCTCATGCCTTAGGACATCAATGCAAAAATTCAAAGAAAAATACATCCAAAAAGCTACCCAAACCCATACCTTCAAAAGCAAAGTCCAAAACTAATATGGTCTGGGTCCCGAAGAAAAAAGAAATCAAGTCAAATGAGGCATCCACCTCTCAAAAATCCCAACCACCCTCTTCCATCCAAAATTCCCATTTCATTCAAAAAATCTTAAAAATCCCACAAGCAAAATAAAAATCATAAAAATACTAAGTCCATGTGGGTACCCAAATGTTCAATCATCCATCCACTTAGCAAACATCGCCATTGCTTTCTACACCTCCATCCAATCAAATGCTTCTATGTTTAACATGGTTTGTGCAAACCATTGGTCATTATTCCTTTCCACGACACCATCTCCCCATCTTTCATTCATTATCCTACATATGTCCCCCATCACCTTCCTATGGTCCATGCTTTTGCATAAACCTTTCATCCATCATTGCATAAGTCCCACATAATCCACTATCGTTCCTTCATAATCACTATCCGCCTAATCCCTCTCACTCTCATGCAATCTCTTTACTAACATCTATGAGCATAACGACTTGACATGATCCATGTGACAAGATCTTTCTCCAATGGGACTATCACCTTTCATGACACTAGACACTTGAGTCCCTCATGTCCATATCCACCTATCCCATTCAAAAAGTCAAAAAAAAAGAATCAAAAAATCAAAAAAGTAAAGATAAATCCCTTCATCCAATGGTGAAAACCTGGTAAATAGGTGCCTTGGAAAGGTACCATGATGAAAACCTGGCAAACATGTGTCATGTGTAGGTTGATCTTCTATGGAACTTACACTTGGGGGCACATTGTCTCATCCAACCTATCATTCCTTCCATACGCTTTCCATACCATTTCCTATCCTATCCTATCATATTTATCCATTACATACCTATCCTATCAAATCCATTCATTTTTCCTTCCTCTTTTGATCTTGATAAAGATTGGGGGCACAATGTTGACAAATGTTTTAGATGTCTCTTGACATACCTTATCTCTCGAAACTAAGAAAATCCTTCATTATCATATCATCATCCTATCATAATAAGCTTTGCCATGTCAAATCCTAAGCATACTACCTACAATGGGGCATGTTATCCCTATATGACATAGTCCTTGGAGATCACATCCTTGCTCTCTTACACGTACACCCATTCCATTCATTATCGTCCACCTTTTCATCCAATCCCATCTGTTATCCTTACGCCTAGACTTGGATCCCCTTGTCATTGGTATCTAGCACAAAGGCTACCCACGTTGTCATCCAATGCCATCTAAAACATGTCAAAAATCTAAAAAAATCAAAACATTTCAAAAAAACACAAAAAAATCCCAACATCTCAAAAATACAAAAAATTCAAAATGTGTCAAAAATCTAAAAAAAATCAAAACATTTCAAAAAAACACAAAAAAATCCTAACATCTCAAAAATACAAAAAATTCAAAACATGTCAAAAATCCAAACAAATCACAACATTCAAAAATCCAAAAAATTGAAACATTTCAAAATCCAAAAAAATCAAAATATGTCAAAACCCAAAAAAACAAAATATTCCCCAAAATTCAAAAAAAATCATATAATCAACCAAAACCCCAAGCAATAAACAAAGTCCACCACTTGGTTGAACTACGTCACCTATGAGCTTTCACATAAGCAAGGCCATCTTTGATGCACCCCTGAGGCATTAGGTCAATCCCTTAGGGCCTGTCCTATCAGTTGTCATAATAAGTTGTCCCTTCACGAAATTGACACTCTGATTAAATAGTCAAATCTTTCAAGAAAAATTCACTTCAAATCAATCCCAAAATGAACTAGACAAGCTATCCAATAAGTCGAATCAATCAATCACCTCGTGATAATCATATGTCACTATCCTCATCAACTATCACATACACTATACGGAATGGGGCATCATCGAAACCAGGATTTTGTTCCTTATACAACATGCATCATTTATCAAACATCATCAATCAAACCCTGGTGTTTCTCGTATGACCAACAACACTAGTGTTAATCAATCAATCACTTGCCTTATACAGGATGTTGCATTGTCGAAACCAGACTAGGTATCTGATATGACATGTTTCATTTCCTCAAACTAGGCTCCTTCTCCATTCAACCTATCACAATTGATCAAGCACATATCACTTGGCAAAAGTTCCAACTGGATGTTGGTTTAGTCTATCTTATTTTACTGAATTACTTTTTGCAGTTTTGTTCTTATGCTTCTCAAGGAAGTCCCTATGTGATAAAGAAAAGTGAGGATAAAGTGAGACCTTTTTCTTTGATTGATGTTTGCAGTTTGTCTTGGCAAAATGACTAGGGCAACTTGGTGCCTTTTGTGTGATTGGGATTCCATTAGGTGTGAATCAAAGACATCCTATGCATTGGAAATAATACATGCTTCCTTGCATAAGGACTTGCACACCTCATAGTTATCTCATCACATATTCTGACAAGGTATCGCAGTTACTAGTCTGAGTCAAGCATTCCTTGTCTATCATGTGCATGTTTCACAAGGGACTAGACTTTCCACTTTGGCCTTTGTCACACCATGGTGATTGTCGTCCTTTAACATAATAAGTTCTATGATGATAAGCAGAATAAAATTGCAAGTGAGAAGCTCAAAATTCTATCAAAGCAGGATCTCATTTCCCTTCTTCTAGCCAATCTTTCATTCTTCCACCATCTCTCTTGCATCTTCATTCCTCTACCTTCATTGCATCCTACCATACCTTCCATTTTCTCTATCCATTTCCTAACCAATCCCATTCATTTTGAGAGCCTACCCGTGCTTGTCCAACCTACCTATCCTCTCGAGGGGGCATTATCATCCTCTTTTCCTCTATTGATTTCCTTAGCTTCTTTGAAATGATGTTACTCGACATAAATCGCATCATCTCAAACATTATCTCAAAGAGGGGCAAAATGTAGACACTTAAAAATGTCGTCATGTCGCAAATGTGACAGGAAAATTTCCTCCTTCAAATTCCATAATTCAAACTAATCATTTATACATGTGTCTTCTATAATTAAATAATTAATCTTAATTGATTATTTAATTATTTATAATGTCCCCTTCACTTGATTTATTCAAACAAATAAATCATTCCCTTTCACATTATCCCTTTCCTCAAATAAATTAAATAAATGAACACCATTTATTTAATTTGAAAATCATATTACACCTCACCACATTTGTGAATTTTAAATTCACTTTTGTCCTCTAGTTGTGAGGAAACCCTAACTCATCCTAACCCTCCATTTGGCCTCAAAGTCAACTCTTAATCCTAGCCCTCCATTCAAATCAGCTCTTCTATAAAACACCTCATCTAGCTTCATTTTGACCCCTTATCCTCTTAGTTGATCTCTTAAATCTATTGTAAACCCTCTGATATCTTGCTGTCCATAACCATGAGCTTCTCAAGTTTGTACAAAATCTGCAAATCTGAAAATAAATAAGGCAAGATGGGGGAGGACAATGAAGGTTATTCAATGTTAGCTTAGATTTATTGTTTATTTTTAGTGTTATTGCTTGATTTCTAGGCTAGATTGTACTTCATTGCAGTTAGGGTTTGAATAGTTTGTTGTTTTTAACCTCAAACCTAATTTTTTCCTAACACATATAGGTCACTCCAAGCGAAACCAAGGAAGCATTAGCACAAGTAGTATGATACCCCCCATAATGCTAACAAGGGAGAGGTATGGCAGATCCACTGAAACTGTGTGTCACAATTTAGTACAAGAAGGCAAAGAAGCAACATCAGAAGATGCACAAAGTAGTACCTGCAACTAATAAAGGGTGTGCACATAACAAGGCACACACGCATGAGGCTAAAATGTTGTCATGGAGGGACACTCACCGAACAAGATTGTGATGGCAAATAACAAGGCACTAACACAACCCCCCATAGCACTTTATAAAGTACTGCAAGTAGAAAAAAGGGCACAACATGAGTGCAAGATCCCCAACCTACAAGTACAATTTATGGCACTTTATCTCAGTGCGTTTACAAATTAAAAAGTACATTCAATGGATGCATGCAATGCCCAAAACAAGGATAAAATGAGTTGATGTCATGAGGTGAAAAATGAAGACATTGACCATGCATGCCTTACAAACCTTAAAAAAATGACAAAAACTACAAAGGATTAACCTCCCATAAGAAATAATGCTGCAAAATATGCCCCCCAGAAAGAAATACAAGATAGAGTACAATGTTGTCAATGTGGAAGCCTAAATCGACCGTTTATAACATACGACGATTTTACAATTTTTCAAGAAAATCAATTTGCCAAAAAAAATGACATGTACCAATGGATTCCTTGCATCTTTCTGATCTATTTCAAAAAAAATTGCTCAATTTTGACATCGTGAGAAAAAGTTATGCCTTGTTCAAAAATGTCAAAAACTCAAGAAAAAATGACATTTGGAAGAAAATTCTGAAGAAATACAGCAAGCTGGGGAAAAATCACCTATGCCATGATGAAGTTCGTGGAACCAACTTTCCAATGAATATAAGAACATGAAAAAAATCCTCCTATTTTACAAGTTGTGGTAAAAAGAAAAAAACCCCTCCGTTGAAGCTTTGCAAAAAACATGGACTACCTATCCCGTTTTGGGATAGACTATCTCGTTCTAGGATAGGGTGTCCTGAATGTAGATAGGAAGTCTGTGGGGCTGAAAAAAGGTGGATAGAGAGGCCAATATGGAACCAAGACCCAAAATTGCAAACAAAGTGGCCTTCTTCAAATTGAAGGACAAAGAACACCAAATGAAGATGTTTTGAACACCAAAATGTGGAGCGTTGTTGAATGTTCAAAGAGCCTAAATTGAAGGTTATCCAATGTTGAGTCCTAAGAGTAGTCTGATGTCGACTCAAAGCCTGAAGGAACTGGTCCAAGTCTAGACTAAATAAGGAAGCCAAAAATGTAGATCTCGATCACTTAGGTCGTGGACGCCTTGGTGCAGGTAAGACAATGGATCAAAAAATTGGCACTATAGAGCTGAAATTGAGTGCAGATCTAGCTTGAACAAGGCATCTTTAAGTTGATGCAAGACTGATAATAAAACAAAGTCATGTTTGTAACAACATGAGGCTGATCAGATGCACAAGCGGCCTGCGTAGAGAGCCAAATAATGTTGGAATGTTTGTTGCCATCCAGGAATAAACATCTAGTTGAGCAATGGGTGGTTAATGAAACCATCACCGACCACAGATAAAAAAAAGAAGTAGCCAATGGCCTTCTTAGAGATCGGGCCAAAGAAGCCAACATGTTCGATCAAGAATCAGGCCGATAGGAATATCATGGGCACCAAAAAATAATGCCTTGCCAGAAATGCCTAACAGGGCTTTGCAACCCAAAGAATGTTGACTGAGATCTGGATGTCAATGTAGAAGGTAGGTTGTAAATCAAATCCCAAAGCCAAAAAACTAGGTACCCATTTTTTGAATGC